>CM045733.1:56912500-57047500 GCA_024760905.1 Plotosus lineatus | reverse complement strand
TAGGGTCACTGGGAGACTGACGCTCATCTCAGCTGACTCTGGGTGAACGCAGGGTACACCCTGGACAGCTCGCCAGGCCATCGCATTATTATTATTATTATTATTATTATTATTATTATTATTAATATTTTATTATTGTTGTTGTTGTTGTCATTATATAAGTTCATCTTTACCTGGTCCTTCTGTGATGAGAATCTTGTCCTTGTACCATGTAATTAATGGATGTGGCACACCGTGGGCCAAACATGTTAGGTTCAGTGTGCTGCTGCTGTTCACAACCTGACTGGTCAAGTTCTGTGTCAACCACGGCGCGCTCCTCTCTGTATAAATAGTTAAATAGAAAATAAACTGAATGAAGTATGTACGTCTATTGTTAGACTGGAACAAGCGTGTAACAATCACATGTACTTGTGACAGGAAAAGGCAAATATCAGACCATCATGAGACACAGGAGTACATATACAGATATAGAAACAAATGATAAATAGGTTCATAGCATGATAAAAAATAACTCACCATCAATGATAAGGTTGGACGTTGCATTGACCTCTTTTTTGGTTTCGAGGTTAATTGCTCTGCACTCATAGCTCTGTGTGTGGTTTCTAGATACATTCGTCAGTCGGAGTGATAGGGAGACAGAGTAAGGATTGAGCTGCAGCGAGCTGCCACCTTCAACCAGGTGGCTTTTTGAATCATACCAGCTCAGCTTATCATAGAGGAACCGTGTACCATGGCAAATAAGAGTGACATCATCTCCCTCAGTGGCTGTCAAGGATTTGACCCCAAAAGACTGAGGGTGATCTGGAACACAACCAAAAATAGATTTTTAAAAATTTAAAAGCAACAAGCCGTATAGAATGCTTTGACACTATTCACATTACAAACACTATCCCAGAGATCATGAGCAGACATGGTGGTACTCTGTCCCACACAACAGCATAAAGAGCTGCACATCTCCGTCATGGAATGTCAAATGCGCAGTTATTTCCTGTTTCATCACTACTAATTGGAAGCAGGTTGTTGGCGGAAGGCAGCAGAGATTGCCGACCTGAAGCGGCTACAATAGGAACCAGGCTGAAGCCAGGCCTCAGGGGAGCTGGAACACGCTTGTTTATTCACAGTGCTGGAGAGCGTCTCGAGTTCCATAAGAGAACACAGCTGTTATTACAATTCAGTCGCTCTCACCAGCATTCCTGAGGTCAGAGTCATCCCACCTTGGCACAGCACATTATATTCTTCTCTGGTCCCCTACAGCCTGTCATCATTTAGTCATATTAGTAGCTATTACAATTTGTCCACTTTTTATTTCAAATATTTAACTCCCTCTGCCTGATGTCTGTCTATTATACAATACACAGCATAATTCCTCATTGTTCTCATCTGGCTTGCGCAGCTGCATTATGCTGAATTACACAGCCCTTTTGTTTAGTTCAAGAACATTTGAACCTGTTCTAACCTCTACAACAGGAATGGCAAAGCATGTTGGGAAAATAGAAACTACTCCACTACTCCAAATGTTCTCATCATCATTCATCATTGGGGTCCCATATCTGAATCAGATGTTAGGGTCAGTCCTTTCCAAGCTTTTTGGTTGTCGCTCATTCAGATAGTCATTGCAGCTTGTTCGTCTGGTGTTCCAAACTTTATAACGAAGCACCATGCGAGTGGAGTACCATTGATATTAAACGCGTCTAACCATTGAGTTGCTTTAGGAATGTCAAGAAAATTCTACAACGTACATCCCTCCATCCCTTCAGCATATGTGTACAAACGGGAACCCTTTGATATCCTTTAAAATTTTTATATCTTAAAAAGAAAAAAAAAAATGTAAGAAGAAATTATATAGAGAACAAGACGCATATAATTCTCAGGTCCTGTGACATGACATCATCATTAATGACGTGAAATTAATAAACTAATGATATTCACGTATTATTGAAATCTTCTCGAAATAAACAGGCTCTAAATGGTGTACTCTACAAGTCGAGACTAAGATTGCATGTTGGGTCCCCTGATTTTCACTCCCTTCAATAAAAAAATTATCATAAAATTAATTAATCTTGATATACGTAGGATAAGTGTACGACATTTGTGAGTTCCCACCAAAAACTTGTCACATAAGAAAAATCATATGGGAGCTACGCTTTTAGGCAGTACCTAAATATCTATCTTAGAATGTCATATGTGTCAGTGGACATAGTTGGACTTTATTGGTTCTCATACTCGTAATGCTGCACATTATGTGATTTTAGTTAATAGCTCCTCCCCCTACAAATGGTACAATCCAATGCATTTGTACATATGCTAGGCTATTCAGTATGCATGAGGAAATCAATATACACTGTACATGAAATGGTCATATTTTACATATAGTTAAACAATACTGCTGGGACCAATTTAAAAAACATCTGTGATTCTTAGAACGACACATCTGCATAAGTCACTTACCATTCACATTAAAATTAATCGTCATTGTCCTTTCTCCGATGTCATTGCTGGCTTTGCAAGTATAGACTCCTGATATTTTAGCCACAACAACCAGAGTACTTACTGTCTGTGGATAAAATAACGCATCTTTGTTTACATAAATACAGTTTCAATTAGATTGTTACCTAAATAATTTTTAATTATCCATCCTGCAAACTCTGCTTAAATTAAAAACCTTAAAAAAAAGAAAAAAGAAAATATAATTCTATTTTTCTTTCCCTGTGTTCCCATAGTCTACTGTATACTAAAACAGTTATTTTACGTGGTGAATATTTCTAAATAGTCCCCTCGACATTCCGTTTCAGGAACTATTTAGTGATGTCCATCTTGCCTTCAATTGTTTTAGTGTTTACCTGTAAACTGCACAATCTGATTGACTTGCTATACTGGAATAGTAAAATATAAAACCCATGGATTGCCATGCTCAATGATTCTATCATACAAAATCAACAAAAACCTTTTCACTGATCCAGGCAGCATAACACATTATCAATCAGCATTGAGCTGCATAAACAACAAGCGTAGAAATCATGGAAAACCGCTGAGTTGGCAAAAACGTTAGCGACATAAGCCATTTTGGATTTACCGTCACGCTAATCCTCGGCAACATTCTCATCCTTGGATTCACTAGAATGTGACATTTCACTATCTCCATAAGAGATGTCAATCCACTCAGTGTGTTGACATCACTTCCAGAAAAAAACAACAACTGCTAAGCTGCTATAATATGTACTTTAACACACTACTAGTAATCCATGAGATAAAATCACCCGGTTTTGTCCTTTTTATGGTCATCATTCATTCATATTCTGAACCACTTAATTCTAATTAGGTTTACAGGGAGGCTTGCACACATCTCAGCCGACTCTGGACGAGGGCGGGGTACACCCTGGACAATTTGCCAGGCCATCATAGGGAGTTTTTTATGGTCATTCATGTTAAAATAAAAGTCTGTATTGTTGAGTCGTATTGCATACATCAAAATATGCTGCAAGGATGAACAGTAGAACTAAAAGTTCCAGTACACTAAAATCAATTCAGAAATTTTGTCAGCAGTCCATAAAAATCTCCTGACCTGTGAAGTCATGGAAAACTGGTACAAAGCTGGTAAATTGATAAGGGCAAACTTTCAAGATCCACCCAAACAGCCTATTTTTTTCTTTGTTATCACGTAACTTGACCAGCGGGATGGTGAAAATCCACAATCATTCACCAAGATCTCAAGTTCTGTGAAACCCTTATGAATGAACTGTATTTTGAACTTGACCAAGAGAAACCCGCTGTTATTTTGGTGGCAAAAATCAACCAATGTGGAAAGTGAAAAAGTGCAAAGGCCCCCCTTGATGCTTAAATCTGACTTAAAGGAGCATTTATAACCAATGTCACGCTTTAAAAATATTACATGTACCAGAAAAATCTGATTTTTGTTTGCTTTTCTTATGTTTCCATGTAGTAAACTTGGAATGAGTTTCACAAGAACCTGGTGTAATGTAGTGCACATTATCGATAAACATAAAATAGATAGACCCCACCCCAATACGGTTAGTTATGACCTTCATGGCCAATCAGCCACAACGTCTAGTTGTGGCAAAACACCAGATATGAACAATTCACAGTCAGAATGGCTTCCATTCATTTCTCATTAACTACTGTCTTCCTTTTGGCTTTTTTCCTTTTACTTGGGAGTCGCCACAGCGAATCATCTGATTCGCACGTTTAATTTGGCAGAGGTTTTTACGTCGGATGCCCTTCCTGTCACAACCCTTTTTAGCAAGGGACAGAAACACGCTGACGACTTTGCAGCTACTCTTTACGAATGTCAGCAATGGTTCTTTTACATGCCTCTCACTATAGACAGCGAGAGACATGGCCCGCCTTTGATAACCCAGTTAGCCGCACTGGGGGGGACAGTGACAACCTTGTGGAGAGTGGGACTCGAACCCCCAACCTTTGGATCAGCGATCCAGCACCCTATACCACTAGACCACCACTGCCCGTATTTCTCATTAACTACAAGGCCCAGAAATTTCACCGATGGCTCATTTTACTACTCTGTTGCTCTTATATAACATATCACTGTCATATGCTAAATTCTTTACCAGCATGCCGTTCAGCGTTCCACATCTCCACAGAAATAGCAACAGAATCTGTGGTCATGTGTATCCGAATATAAAATGAAGCTACAGGGTATTTCACGTACAGTAGGCCCTCGTTTTTTTGCGATGGTTCTGTTCCAGCCTTCCCACGGATCAAGAAAATCCGTGAGTTATTGACTACGTATGATATTACTTGTGCTAAAATATGCTTCTTAAACACATTCTATAGCCAGTCTTACTCATTAATACAGTAATAATGCAGTAAAATGCAGTAATGACTAAGTAAAAAATTTTGTACTGTGATAATATTTATGAATAATTAAAGCACTTAGGCTCCTTACCAGAAGCTAGAGAAAATGCAGGGTGTTTGAGTGGCATCATAGGACTTAAATATTCATTCAAAAAAAACACACCACAAACAATTTGCGTCGCAATTCAAGCAATCACGTTGATTGCATTTGTGTGAAGGAGAAAAAAAGAGGCGTACACATCATCTGCAATCAATCAGCAGAAAGGAGAACCAAAAGCTCTCAGCCATTGGCTAACTTTCAATCGCTTGCCAGTTACTTCTGGGTTTGCTGCCAATCCGCAAGTATGCAGGGGTGCATGCGCTGAACCGTGAATGGTCAAGGGCCTACTGAACATTGTTGTTGGTTTTATGGTTTTCTATTATGAAGACTGAGCTGTGGTGCCTCGGAAGAATTATGCAAATCCTGGAAAAGTTATATACAAATACATATATACAAATATCTAAAAGTAAGAAATGAAACTTTGAAAACTGCTTTTTCTATGTTCCTGTTTTGTATAAAACAATCCATTCTTCTCAGACTTGATGGATATCACTGTAGATAGATAATATTTCTTATAGCTTTTTTTAGTAAGTAGCATAAATACATACCTTGTTTCTACCATTTATCTGCTTCGGTTCTTCGGACATCTTCTTAATCCAGTTTGCTGGATATGAATATTTGTTACCCTCTTTAACAGCTATTGGATCCATATACATCCTGCATCTGTAAGAAACATGGAAAGGGATTTGTGTGATTAGAACAAAAACTGAATCAAATTCACATATATTTGATTGAAGCTTGTTTTCTGCAGCCATCATAACCAACACATTGCATATGTGTGATTTTTTGGGGGGGCAGTGTGTATGCAGTATGAACATAAAAATCTGTTCACTCAGATTTTCCTTTTGCTCTCTGTTTTGTTTGAATGAAATATAAATTATGACGGCACGTGCCGCAAGGAGGACAAATGGCAATGTACACACATGAAATAGGAATGCCTTTTACTCATGAAGTTTTAAAGAGGATATGCTGAGACACAAGAAGAGCATAGCATCGCCTAGCATTTGTAAAATCATCTATTTCATTAATGCCACATACATTAAGACTACATGCCTCTTAAAGCCACCCTCAAATGACTAATATTTTTAAAATTACCAATATACCGTAGAAGACAACAAATACTGTCCTTGTGAGGACGGTAACAGTGGAATTAACGAGACTGCAGGCCAAAGAGGAAGCAATAGCATGACAGGATGGGCTGAGGTATGCGTCACCAATTAAAGGAAACGCCTTCACCGTCTGGCTTACTAAGATAAGGCTGACTCTGAGACCTTGTTTCCAAAAAACCAACCACTACACACATCCGCATTGGTGTCCAGCGCACTTCTTATTGGACACCTATGTTACTTAATGTATAGTGCACATAGTTACCATAGTGATTAACACAGCCACTTATCAATCAGCATTATATTAATCTGCAGTTTAACAATTCAGTGATTATTGTGTAAGTTTTTTCTTTCTTTCATTTGCTACACAGTGTTATATCATAAAGGGAAAAGGTTTTTACAATTTCTCTCCAATGATGACAATTACTCTGACAGATATGTCGACTTGCCAAAATCAGACTTTATAACATAACAACTACAGTCAATTCCCTTCTTACAAAATTAATCCGTTCCAGCGCCTTTTTCAGAACCTGGAGTTTTCGTAAGTAGAGACGCATTTTACACGTAAAACGTGTGATTCGTTCCAAGGATCCTAGCCAATGGGAGGCCAGCGGGGCAGGATGTTTCGAGATAGCCAGTGGGAGGAAGCTGAGTCATCCCTCTTAGCCAATGGGAGGCCAGTGGGGCGGGATGTTGGGAGACAGCCAGTGAGAGAGAAACTCGCGCATTGTTTGAATGTTTGAATGGCGCATTTGGCACTTTTTGTAAGAAGAAGTTATTTTGTATATAGAGGACAAAAATTTAGGAAAATGTTTTTCGTATACTGGATTTTTCATATTCAGGGTTTTTCATAAGAAGGGGGCCGACTATATTTCCATTACTTTGAAATAACGGCTTTCTCCATGTGTAGTATTTATTCAACCAAGCATTACAAAGTCTACCTGTCATTCCATTCAAATGGCAGACCTGATCTTGCTAAATTTTGGTTGACGATTTATCTCACAGCTTTACAAAACAAATAATCATTTGTAATTAAAAGTCAGATATTATACCCATGCCCTGCAATTGCCTGGAAAGCTGTCCAGGGTGGACTCCGTCCTCAGGCAGAGTCAGCCTAAGACGGTGCCAGCCTCCCCACAACCCTAATTAGGATTATGTGGCTTAGAAGTTGAAAGTATGAATATTATACCAATTTTCATATTTAACTTTTAATTTTTAGGCAGAGCACCAAAGTATGACTCCTCCAATAGGAGGAGGCCAGTGAATCACAACACTCAGCACACAGCGATGCACTAGCGTCCCAATTTAAATAAATAAATAAATGAATGAACGAATGAGTCAGAATATTGTGTTTTTATGCCCAGCACAACCTTATTAAGTTATTTACTTAATTAATATTATTTACTTATTAACCTCATTAGTTAAAACTCTGGTGTCTAACATGGCTATTTATCACTGAATCAACACTGACAGGTCAAAAAAAATGGAAAAAGTATAGAATCTCCACTTTAACAGCAGTCCAAAGTGCACATTAGAGCTTTTATTCTTGACAGTTTCTTTCCCTTAACATTTCCACATCTATAAACCAACTGCCATTCATATACCGATATCACTCATGTTTACTAGTTAACTAACACGCTGAGACTGGTCTTTAAACTGGACAACAGTAAACTGCAGCACACCATGGGCTCGAGAATATGCAAAGTATATATATAATGTGAGCTACGCATTTGGTTCAATAGACAAGTAGAAGCTGTGATACATTCTGGTCATTTTGAAAATGTATTAAATTCAGCTGACTTTATTGAACTTATGTCAATACCAACTCACTGTGTGAGCTTGGGATCAGGGTCGCAGGGCTGCCACAGCCATATGATATTGGGATTCGGGTATCCAAAGACAGTACAGGTAAGCTTGTGTTCCTGGCCTAGCCTGTAACTGTGAGGGCATGCAGGAGCCACCTCTTCTTCAGATATACTGGGTTTCACTGTGGAGACACACATATTATGGATTTGAAAAAAAAAAAAACCCTGAAGACAGAGACAAAAAGGTTATAGAAAGAGAATATGAAGTGAAACTAACAACAATGTTAAAGATAACAAATCGTAACAAATTATATACTGTATACAGTGGTACCTCACCTTACGATAGTCCCAGCAAATGAAAAATCCAGGTTACGAAAAACATTTTCCAAAATTTTTTGTCTCTGTATACGAAACAAGTTCTCCTTACAAAATGCGCCAAACACGCCATTCAAACATTAAAACGCGCCGTTCAAACATTAAAACAATGCACGACCTGCTTTCCCATTGATTATCTTCCAACATCCCGCCCCGCTGGCCTCCCATTAGCTAGGAGGGATGACGTAGCTCCCTTCCATTGGCTATTATGGAGCTGCATCTCCCATAATGCTTTTCATGTAAAGGACAGAGTTACTGTTGTTTCATGTGTTTTTTGAATGTTCTCATTGCTTTATTTTTTGACTCAGGCTTTTGACCTTCCATAAACATTTGTAAGATTATAACTCTGCTAAGAAGACATGGTCAGCACACGCGCGCGCACACACACACGCGTGCACACACGCACACACGCACACATGTGATTTCTGGTGCGAGTAAAAAGAAGAAGCGGGCTCGTGGCATGCGGTTGAGTGATATCACAAAGGAATATGGCCAAACCCGTCTACCATCGGTACGATATTGATGCAGAAAGAGGTCTTAAAAGGTATGCTTTCATAATTTTAAAAGGGTTTAGGGGGTAGTATTGGGGGCCTTGGAATGAAACACGTTTTTTACATGTAAAATGCGGTTCAATTTATGAAAAATCCAGGTTAAGAAAAAGGATCTGGAACGTATTAATTTCGTAAGGTGAGGTACCACTGTATATTATAATGTGAACGGCGCCCAAGGAGGGGTCAGTGGGAAAGAAATGTTGAGGTATGAATCAAACTGAAAGGAAAAGCCCCTGCTGTCTGGCTGACTGAGATAAGACTCTGAGACCTCACTAGATGATAACTTCTGAACTATATGATTATGACAGACACCGATGATGTAACACCACACACACACCAGTACCAGACACATCTGACTACAATTAGCGTTACTCTATTATAATGTATTGAAATTCTGTGAATGTATCATAATTATTAATTGATTTTTCTGCATTTCAATTGTTGCTTTAATGTAAAATGAAATTATATGTTTCTGCTATTTCCCTCCAGTGAGGATTATCTTTCTGTTGGATGAGCTGGCCTTTTGAAATCAAACTTTAACATATAAATAACAAACTTCCTTTTGCACAACCGATTATCCTCAAACATAAAAAATAGTGAACTATAAATTCACTTAACTCTATCTGCTCCAAATTTAGGAAACAAGATTCTTGAAATAATTTCCAGGAATTTAACAGCAGTCCATCTAATTACTCAATGTTAAATGTCCAAGATAATTAAAGCTTTTTTACAGCAGGCAAAACTTTCTTTTCCTTTCCACTTCCAAAGTTATAATAAGCATCCCATGTATATTTGCCTGATTATGCATTGCATGCAAAGCTAGTGATCAGTGCCACAGAAAATGAGCCTTAAACCTAAATTAGGTGATTAGCAAGTTTTCAACGAGAAAATTATGATTCTATGCAAAAAAAAAAAAAATTCCCCAGTCTTTATGAGACTTATTGGATATGGAGTTCCAACTCTTCTCTAACTGTGTGCACGTCAGAGGCCAGTCGGTTGGTCGGTCAGTCAGTCTGTCTGTCTGTCTGTATATCTGTGTTTTAGTAATCCCAATTATAATCTGTACAATTCAATAAACTTTCTATATAGTGTAATGGCCTGTGATCTACAGTCTGAAATGTATGTGGTGCTTGATCTTGTGTGAGTAAAGCTAGTGACTACACACCACACAAGGTTGCAATTACTTCTTATTAGTGTTTGATTACTTTGTGTTAATTTTAACTTCATTACTTTGATGACAACGGTCTGAAAACAGCCCACAGATTCTGATCTATTGTTTGATATTCACACAGATGCTACTTCGTGGCAGCCAATATCAAAGACAAAAAATCAATAGCTTTGTTACACTGCGCTGGCGAAAAAGTGCCAGAGTTTTGAGTTGAGTGTTTACTTTGACTCAAAAAAAAACATTGAGTATGAAATGTACACCTTTTGCCAAGTAAGGCAAAATCCATGAGAAACAATTAATAATTTCTACGCCAGACTTAACAGTTGGCTGCCACAGGTGAGTATGGAGGATGGACTATACCACAAACCTAAAAACACCGATTCATTTTCTGAAACGGTTAATCCTAAGTAAGGTCACGAGGGCTGGCACCCATCTCCGCCGACTCTGGGTGAGGTCAGAGTCTGCAATGGACAGCTTGCCAGTCCATCACAGGGCAAAACTTAAAAACAACAAAAAGAAATTATGGCGGATAATGTTACTGCTGTTGAAAAGTATGACAGTCCACATGTTGGCCATCAAGAGAACAATAACGACTGGCAAAAAGTGGTTAAACCCACTTCCTGATTGTGCTTGAGAATGCCACAGTGGGAAATGTAATTCGCCAGTGCCAGTGCTAGTCTGCTGGTGATCCTGAGCCTTCTGCTATCTGTGTCCTGTGATCTGTCCTGGTGTACTGATCTTGGCTGGAGTTTTCATCTTCAAAGCCCCTCCTTCCTGCTGATGAAGATCCAAATGGACCCAGATGTGCACTAACAGAGTGTGAAGATGACTTTGCACTGCTCTTGATATTAACTCTCTTCTCCACAATTATTTAGGACTTACAGTTGTATAACCAACTAGACTGCATTTTGGACGGTAATTCTTCTTCTTATTTTCCTTTCAGATGTTCCCTTTTTTTCTCAGAGATCACCACAGTGAATCATCGCATGTTTGATTTGGCATAGGTGTTTACGTCGGATGCCCTTCCTAATACAACCCTTAGCAAAGGGACAGAAACACACTGAAGGCTTTGCAGCTCCTCTTTGCGAAAGTCAGCAAGGGCTCTTTTACATGAACCTCTCACCATAGACAAAGAGACACAGCCAGCCTTTGATAACCCAGTTAACTGCACTGGGGGGTGACAAGCTTGTGGAGAATGGGACTCAGACCCCCAACCTTAGGATCAGCGATCCAGCGCCCTAAACCACGAGGCCACCACTGCCCTACATTTTGGACTGTAATGAATTTCTAAAAAAAAAAAAAATATATATATATACACACACACACACACACACACACACACACACACACACACACACACACACCGTATTCGACATGATAAGCGCCCAGGCACTTAAAAAAACTGGAGTGGGTGGGTGTTTATTAAAATGATACCAGCGGAGTGGAACGGTAAGTGCTTATTAGCATCAAGGTGGAAAACATGAATAATAACAGAACAATAAAAGAGTTTTACTGGTATTTGTGTTATTCATTTTGTGGTATCAACAAACTACTTACATGAAAGCTGAAAATAAACAGAAAACAGCATAATTAAAAAAAAGACCTTTTAATTTTCCCTCCCGGTGCTGTTCCTTTAAATATTTTCCCCAGATGTAAAATCGAGCCAATCAACATGAATTTGAACTTTTGCACATGGCAATTTGAACCAATCAACACAAACAAGCACATGGCCAGGAACATCTTTAAATTTATGAAATTAGTGAGCAGCAGAATTGGGTGAAAAATACTGGTCATCACTTTCTGATAGGTCCATATCTGGTTCATCGCTCCATTCATTCAGAGCATCCCATAGTTTTGCTGTAACAGTTTCTAATTGTTCATCGGTTGTTGGACATTTACCAAGAGAACACAGCAAAATATTTTCCTGTTTTTTTAAAGCACAGCGGAACGATCAAATGAGTTGTTACTGGTGAACATTATAGACATTCCTCAGTGGCTGGGGTTCTTGAAAAACCATGTAAACTCACTTTTACAGGCAGTGAACACCTCATTTTACCGTTACAGAGACTGATCGAATAAAGTTTCAAGTTTGATCTATGATTTTGCTACCAGTACACGTAACTGGGTGATTATTAGACGTGTGTGGGGGGGGTGGCTTATTGGAATAGGCCGCTTATTAAGTTGAATATGGTGTGTATATATATATATATATATATATATATATATATATATATATATATATATATATATATATATATATATATATATATATGATTTTCTGAGTAGAGCCTTCCGTAGGAGAGTGCTCAATACTTTTTGGTAGAACAAATAACAATAAATGGAGTTTCAATAGAAAGTCTTTGTCCTGTCCTTTTATTTTTTTATCACTACAGATCTGTTTCGAGGGGTGGTGAAACCATCCTCTCTCTTCAGGTGATTATAGAAGAATCTCACCTGAAGAGAGAGGATGGTTTCACCACCCCTCGAAACAGATCTGTAGTGATAAGGAGTTTCAATAGAAAGTCTTTGTCCTGTCCTTTTATTTTTGATTATATATATATATATATATATATATATATATATATATATATATATATATATATGGTTTGTATCTTTATGGTTCCACCCAAATAAGGATGGGTTTTTATTTTTGGCCTGGTTCCGACTAGGTTTCTTCCGCACATCTACTGAGGGAGTTTTTCTTGTTACGATCGCCACGGGTGACACTCATTAGAGCTGTGTAGGGATTATAAAATGTTTAAATTCTTTATACTTTGTAAACTTCTAGTTTTACTGTGTCACGCTGCTTTGTGACAATATCAATTGTAAAAAGTGCTAAACAAAGAAAACTGAACTGAATTGAATTGATTGATTGATGATGATGATGATGATGATGATGATAATGACCATACACCTGGTCTGTACACAAAAAAATTGTCATTTTGTTCCATAATCAGTATAAATCAGGTCAGTGTTAAAGTTGAACAGGAAGAAAACTTAGCTTTGCCTAATGCAGTGTGAACTGTTAAGGACCTACGAGTTTCTCTCAAAGGTTAATGAGGTCCAGGTGTTTTAACTATGAGAAACTTATCCACACAAATATAGCCCAGACGTTTCCCCAACATTTAACCAATGAGGCCAGAACTGCCAAACAAAACCCATTAGTATTTGATTTGTTTGACTTACTTATGACAAGCAGTTTGTAGCGAATGTTCTTGCGAAGCCCCCCGTTCTGGCTGGATAAAGCAACGGTGTAGACCCCTGCATCCTTTTCCTTCACATCCCTGATGATGAGATCATAGCCCACTTTTTCATAGCATGAAGACGTGTTGACAGGGAAGCCATCCTTGTACCTGTAAAGATTTGTTCCAGGATTTTACAAAAAATCTCTACATTGCTTATCTTTGTTTATGGAAGCATTAAGAGTTGCTGTTTACTGTCAAAAGATTATAAACCTACCACACTACGTTGTCTGGTTCAGGCAGAGCATTGACTTGCGGTTTAAAGGTATGTGTTTTGCCTTCTTCAATGGTTTGAATTGGACTAGCTCCATGGGTCACATTTAGGAATGGATGCTCTACGGTTTACAAAAAAAAGCTTATTTATCTATAAAACATGCATTTATACAGTATATGTACAATTTATCTCTCACAGTGGAAGCTGGAGCCAATCTCAGCTGACCTAGGGCAAGAGGCAGGATTACACCATGAATAGGTCACCAATCTGTAATAATGCTAATATAAAGCATTCACACTGATATTAACACTTATAAGCAATTTAGAGTAGTCAGCATGTTTTTGGACTGTTGGAGAACACCCTCTCAAGTATGGGGAGAACATGCAAACTATGACACCATGCAGACAGGCCCCAGTCAGCTGTGAGGTTCAACCCCAGAACCTACACATACACTTGGAAAATACACTACACCACCAGTGTCTAAAACAACAACAAAAATTGTAGTACACAATCTATAACTCACATACTCACCATGTACATTAACCTTGACTGAAGCACGCTTCATAGAGCCATCAAGTGTTGCTTTGCAAATGTAAATGCCATGGTCTTTCAGAGTCATACTGGGTATATTCAGTTCACTCTTCATTTCAATTACGCTGTCAGGGTAACTCCTGCTCGTACGAGTCTTGTGATCACGACTGATCTGACACACAATAAAGCAGTGCCCTTGTAATCGTTACTTTAATTATTAAATCCCTAATCCAATATGTTTATATTCAAAGAAAAACCACAGTAATTCAGTATTGTTACTCAGTTTGCAACCCAAAAGGAGTCAAGCTGAAGAACTTACAGGGTTGTTCTGGAATTCCCAATCAAATTCAATCCTGCCATTGTATGTGGTGTCTGCTAAGCAGGTGAGGTTCAGTGTATTTCCTGCCAGGACTCTTGGATGCTCAGGAGCAAAGCGTATATTTTTCAGAATACTGGCTACATTGACATAAAGGAAGTGATCACACGAATGCACACTGGTACACATTACACAAACACAACTAAACAATAACCAAATTTGGCGACTGTAGTTTTGAGAACATTCATATCAAAAAGAAAACACTCACTACGGCGTTGTAAGATGAAGGCTGATGTGAACATTTTGTCATTTACGCTGGTGGTACATATGAGCATGTTATAGCTCTTATAAGGGTCCAGTGGAATCGTGAATCCCACTTTTGGGTCCCATGTCGAGTGTTGTCTTAAAGTCTCGTCCATAGGGGGAATCTAAAAAAAAAGAAAAGGCTTGAGGACACCCAATAAGTCTTCATCTCAGTGATTAAGTTAGAGTCATTCATTCTTTTATTCATTTTCTAAGCCACTTAATCCTAATTACGGTGGCAGGGATGCTGGCACCTATCTCATTAGACTCTAGGCAAAGGCAGTGTACACCCTGAACAGCACGCAGACCATTGCAGGGCCAACACAACCATTCACACTCGCACTTATTGACAATTAGTTGGCTACTGACTAATTTGGAACCACCAATCAGCCTACTATGCACATTTTTGGACTGTGGGAGGAAACCGGAGTACTTGAAGGAAGCCCACGCAAGCATGGGGTGAACATAAACACTCCACACAGAAACACCCTGAGGCTGTGACCTGAACCCAGGACCTTTTCGTTGTTGTGCGAATGTGTGAAACACTGCCACCATACCACCTGCGAGGTCGACTCAGCTGAAAATGTTTTTTGGTAGGTTGTAATTTGATAACTTTTGTTTTGCTATTAGTCTTTAGCTCTATCACGGTTAGAAAGAAGAACAACACAGTGGTATACTGGTTCTATATACATGTATATAAATATATATATATATATATATATATATATATATATATATATATATATATATATATATATCTGCCTCTGTTTTTGAGTCCCTGGCTTTGCAAGAAAATTTCAGGGTATAGTTTGTATTCTCTCTCACTCTCTCTGCTTGCGTGGAGTTTCCTCTGGGTACTCCAGTTTCTTCCCATAGTCCAAAAACATGCTCTTTAAAACAACTCTCTGTTACAAATTGCCTACGTGTGTGTGTGTGTGTGTGTGTGTGTGTGTGTGTGTGTTGGCTCAGCAGTGGTCTGATGAGCTCTTCAGAGTGAGTGAGTAAAAGTGGTTAGAAAGAGTGGTTACTAGCTAGCAGTGGCAGATTACACATACCCAATAACCTGTAACACCTAAGAGAGGTCTTTGAGATGGCCAAATGCATACAGTACACTGAAAATATTCATGCTTTGACTTGGCCAACTGCTTTGGCTTCTCTTGGCCTGCTTATGCGTTTATAAAATATAAAAATTCTATAAACACATAAATGAACACATTCACTACCATCCTTAATGTTAGCATGTCAACAAAAACCTGTCAGGAACACATACGGTTCAAACTGCACAGAGTACTTACAATGCAACCCCATAATGCAATTAAAAACACTCAAAAAATAATATTATAAAGGCATTATAAAACATCTTATATCTTATCAACATATAGTCTGACAATGTAAAATAACAAATGAACATTTAATTAAAAATACTTACTGTTTCCAAAGTAACCTTCTGATTATGAGATGTTGTGCTGCAAGGGATCTCCAGGCTTCGTTGCTCTCTGTATGCATACAGGACCTTATCAATGAAGGTGTTCAGGAATGGATGACGATTATCTGCACGAAAAATATACATATTACATTTATTTAGTTTCCACACCATTTATTCACACTAGGGTTGCAGGATGGCTGAAGCCTATCTCAACCAACTATGGGCGAAGGCAAGGTACACCATAGAAAGCTCGTCAGTCCATTGCAGATCCAACACACACACACACACACACACACACACACACACACACACACACACAAAACTGTTCAGACTCACATCCAAGGGCAATTTGAAACAGCCAGTTGACCCAAATGTGCATGTTATTAGACTGTAGGAGAAAACCGGGAAACCAAAAGGAACCCCATGCAGGCACAGGAAGAATATAGTACCATATGCAAACTCCACACAGCAATGCCCTCATTGAGCCTGGAACTCAAACCCAATACCTTCCTGCTGACGTGCTAACCCCTGCACCACCCTCTCACCACAGATACACACATGTAATATAAATATAAACTATGTGTGTTGTACATAAATTTATGCATATAGGGATATCTAACTTGATAAAAACAAATTCATTATGTAATATTACTCCCAACCCACCACAAAAAATAAATATGTACAATAATTTTTTGCATATATGTTGTGCATTTTCAAAAATTATTTGTGCATTATCAAAATTATGGAAGTGAACTGTAAGACTAAATAAAAACAATTAAAACACAATATTAAGCAAAGCAGAACAGATTTTTAAAGCTGGAGGAAATGGATCTATATGTGAGTGTATTTTGGATGTGTCTTATACGGTACATCTGAAAAATAAAAAAATTATAGTATTAACAGTCTAAAGATCAGTAGACAATGTTTTAAGAAGAAATTTATATAGCCTGAAGTCTGGCCCATTAAATACTGACTCACTTTTTTTTTTTCTTTTAAAAATTGACAGGGGAGGCTCTGTCTCACCCACCTCCCCTAAATGCACATCATTGCTGAGAACTTACCTTTGACAAAAACATACGTAGAAATCTTGTGTTCTCTGGACGTGGTGTAACTGCATGTGTAGTATCCTGTGTCTGTGTACTTCAGGTTGTGTATCACCAGCTTGCTGCAGTTTTCAGTTTGCTCACACGGTTCAACTTGGACCCCTTCAGAGCTCACACTCCTATCAGCAAGCTTCCACTGCACCTGGTTAGACCCCCTGATTCAAACATCAATAATGATCATTAAGTGCATGCATATTATATATATATATATATAAAACCTACATTACAAAACCAGTTTCATTATCAAATAAATACTGAATCCTCAGTACACAACCAAAAACATTAACTCAAAATTGAGTTGGGCCAAATAAAAACATTGGTCACTGCTAAAACTGTACATAGTAATGTGTAAATTTCCAAGAATAAAATTTGTTATTTCCTTACATTTTTTAAATTTAAACCTCTAATCGAATAAGTGCCCCAGCCCTTCATTTAAAACTGCAGGAATAAAGAAAGCCTTTTGTTAGCTAGGCATGGAGCTGTATAATTTTTTAATTAGCTGCTTATATTTTAATCTGTTGGCCTGATTGCTTTGTTAATGTCAGGTTACCACAGTAAAGATTCCAGTAAACAACTGGCGAGGCAGCAAAGTAATAAAGGGATCTAGCGGTTAAAATGATCCAAATACGTTATATTTATATGTTTGTATTTTGGTAAGTAGATCTAAGTTTTTCTTTAAAAATGTTATTAGAGGTAGAAAAGTGGTGCAGTAGTTAGTCTGCTGCCTCTGGGAACCTGGCAGTTGTCCCGGGACTATCAGTGTAAAGAATGTGTGTTCTCTTCCTGCCTGTATGGGTTTTCTCTGGGTGGTCCTGTTTTCTCCTGCCGTCTAAAGACTGATCTGCCAAGTGTAACATCAGCATAACAGTGTAACACCAGCCTCGGACACCTATTACTATTTGAAGCTCCGTCTTTAGGCAGTCTCAAAATCTATCCTCGTTTCAGCTTTTCCCTTTTTCAGGGGTTGCCAGAGTGAATCATCTATTCACATGTTTGATTTGGCATAGGTTTTTACGTCGGGTGCCCTTCCTGACACAATCCTTTAGCAAGAGGCAAAAACACGCTGATGGCTATGCAGCTACTCTTTATGAAAGTCAGCAATGGTTCTTTTACATGAACCTCTCACCGTAGACAGTGAGAGACTTGGCTGACCTTTGATAACCCAGTTAGCTGCACTGGGGGCAGTATCGAAATCTATATACAAACAGGATTCCAAAAGATTTGGGACACCGTACAAATTGTAAATAAAAACTGAATGCAATGATGTGGAAGTGGCAAATTTCAATACAGTATTTTATTTCGAGTAGAACATAGATGGCAGGGTCAAAAGTTTAAACTGAGAAAATGTATCATTTAAGGGAAAAATATGTTGGTTTTAAATTTCATGGTGTCAACAAACAAATCTCAAAAAAGTTGGAACAAGGCCATTTTCATCACCGTGAGGAGGCATCCCATCTTCTTCTTGCAACAGTCTGCAAACGTCTGGGGACCATGGAGACAAGTTTCTCAAGTTTACAAATTGGAATGCTGTCCCATTCTTCTCTAATACAGGCCTTGAACTGTTCAACTATCTTGGGCCTTCTTTGTTGAACTTTCTTCTTTATGATGCGCCAAATGTTCTCTATAGGTGAAAGATCTGGACTGCAGGCTGGCCATTTCAATATCTGGATC
Organism: Plotosus lineatus; assembly: GCA_024760905.1. NCBI lineage: Eukaryota > Metazoa > Chordata > Actinopteri > Siluriformes > Plotosidae > Plotosus > Plotosus lineatus. Next base: position 57,028,756 of record CM045733.1, on the reverse strand, counting down.
CTTTCCCTACGCAGCCATGATGTTGTAATTAATGCTGCATATGGTCTGGCATCCTCATGTTGAAAAATGCAAGGTCTTCTTTGAAAGAGACGACGCCTGGATGGGAGCATGTGTTGTTCTAGAACCTGAATATACCTTTCTGCATTGACGGTGCCTTTCCAGATGTGCAAGCTGCCCATGCCACACGCACTCATGCAACCCCATACCATCACAGATGCAGGCTTCTGAACTGAGCACTGATAACTGATGCTGTCCTTGTCTTCTTTAGTCCGGATGACATGTCGTCCCAGTTTACCATAAAGAACTTCAAATCGTGATTCGTCTGACCACAGAACAGTTTTCCACTTCGCCACATTCCATTTTAAATGACCCCTGGCCAAGAGAAAATGCCTGCGCTTCTGAGTCCTGTTTAGAAATGGCTTCTTCTTTGTACTGTAGAGTTTCAGCTGGCAACTGCAGATGGCACAGTGGAATGTGTTCACCGACCATGGTTTCTGGAAGTACTGCTGAGCCCATTCTGTGATTTCCCTTATGGTAGTATTCCTGTTTGTGGTGCAGTGCCGTTTAAGAGCCCAAAGATCACGGGCATCCAGTATGGTTTTTCAGCCTTGACCCTTATACACAGGGATGCACTGTAGATGATAAGAACTTCAAAATCTTTGCAATTTTTCACTAGGAAACACCTTTCTGATATTGCTCCACTATCTTTCTGTGTAATACTGAAGGATATTAGTGATCCTCTACCCATGTTCTCTTCTGAGAGACACTGCCACTCTGAGAAGCTCTTTTTATACTTAGTCATGTTGCCAATGGACCTCATTTGTGGTAATTGGTGTCCCAGCTATTCATTATAAATTAAATTGACTTTTCCAGCCTCTTATGGCTACCTGTCCCAACTTTTTTTTTAGATTTGTTGACACCATGATATTTAAATTCAACATATTTTCCCTAAAAATTATACATTTTCTCAGTTTAAACTTTTGACCCTTCCATCTATGTTCTATTTGGAATAAAATATTGAAATTTGGCACTTCCACATCAATACATTCAGTTTTATTCGCAATTTGTATAGTGTCCCAACTGAATCCAGTTTGTATATTATAGCTATAATCTGTACTGAACTCATTTAAGAAAGACAACATTTCATTTGTTGAAATAATTTTCCCTAGCTTACTCAGCATTAAATTATTTTTAAATAATATGAATAATCTTTCCAGAAAAGTCTATTAGGCACCTGAAATAATTAAAATAATGAACTAAGTAAAGTACAGTGATACCTCTGCTCACGAACATAATTGGTTCCCAGAAAGTGTGTGTGAGGCGAAAAGTTCGTCTTCCGAACATTTATTTCCCATAAGAAACCATTAAAATGAGAATAATCCGTTCCCAGGTCCCCATAAAACATAATTTTCTACTAAATAAGCCTTAAAACTACACAAAAATATACCTTATTTTATGTATAATAAATGTCTATTGTATTGTAATTAAAAAAATAAACTGTACTGTATAATAAAGTCGTTTTATTTACCTTTGTGATGGTAGTTGATGGCTTGATGGAATGGAGTGGGAGGAGGAGGGAGGGACTTACTGTTTGGAAGGAGTGTTTGGAAACGCCTACTGTTTGGAAACACCCTTAGCCACACACGCACCCTTAATAGCTTCCTTGTTCTTAAGGATGGTGGTAGACTTAGCATACTGGTACTGGGACGATGAGTCACACAAACGCACACCTCGTTCGTGTTTTTCAATGATCTCCGCCTGTGGTGGGGTCTTTTTCGGTCCCATAATAGCAAAAGTACACTCAATATGGTCCAAAATGTCTAGCAAACACAAACCACTTCTGCACCCAAAGAAAGGGGTGTGACGAACTGTGACGCCGTGAGCGTGCGTCAGCTTCTCGTGGCCGCCACCGTGGCGCTGTTCGACCGCGTGGTTTGATTCGTCCACCGAAAACTAGTTCGTCAGCAGAAACAATATGCTCGCAAATTTAATGTTCTTGAGGTGAAAAGTTCGTGAGCTTAAGCGTTCGTCAGCGGAGGTTTTACTGTACTGTAGTTGCAGTTGAGGAAATGCACAAGGTCAACAGATGTTAAATACAGTTATGTCCTCCAAATTTCTGTCCATCAATAAAATTTGTCTCATTTTATTTAATTTCCCTGCCACTTGCTTTTATGTTTGCCCGCATGTCAGTAGATTCACATAAAAAGACCAACCATGGAGACTTTCTAACGAAGTCCAAATACAGACATATAAAAAGACGCCGCTAATCCCATTGTGTTACACAAGTTTTAGTTTACAAGCAACAGCAGATGTAATTATGCCTCTGGTTAATCAATATTGTGTATTTTTTTTTACCAATGTGTGTATTATTTTAATGATATAATGCTTTATTTTTATGCATTTGATATGTACCCTGTCACTCTCATGCATTCTGATAAAACTGACTTTCACATGGGAACATGCCACTTCTTTGATGATGTGTTCCCAGAAAAGTATCAAACATACCATTTCTGACATACCAGGGTGCTTGTGTCCAGATTGAGAATACAAACAACTTTAGTCCCTCAAAAAGAGCCAGATAAAATGGACAAATCAGAGACATTAAGAGCACATGACCTTGTAGGGAATCGTCACATTCCGCAGACCCAGAGGGGTCAGCATTCCTGGCATGATTGCAACATGATGCAAGTCTCTATAAATATCCACAAAACATGCATGTTTTATTTCTCACCATTTCCACCTTTCTACAGAATGATTTAACCAAATGGGACCATATTGGTTGGTTTATAGAGTCACGGAACTTGTAAACCCTCAGATCAAATGCCATTCTTATCTGTTTTGATTTAAGAACAGAGAGTAAATTAGGTTTAGATGTAAGAGCATTAGAAGTAAAGCAGAGTCAGAAGCATTCTGCCTTCTTCTAAAATGGGCCTAATTATTAATGTCATCTGAAGACAAAGAAGTGATATGCTTGGATGTATCATCATTATCATAATGGGATTTCTATACAAGAGAATAAAATATGTCTTGTAATTTTGAAGAATATGCTTCGGAGAGGAGAATACAGTACCGACAGATGAGTCTGAGGGAGCCTCCAGCATGCAGGTGTGTGTCTCTGGGAGGATGCAGCTGTGGATCTAACATGATACCTACAGGAAGCATGATAGACCATTAATAGGATTATAAAGCAGTGCTGATCTTACAAGAGAAGCCAAGAGAAGGCAGGTGATCCTGCTGGATGACTGCAGAGTCATTTTAGCCTTACCTATAGCAATGCATTTAAATGACAAAGCAGACTTTTTTGTGTCCTTTTTCTGTCTTTGTCTCTGTTTTTCTGCATCTAGAGTGTCTAATTGAAATAATTATTTTTCAGTATACTGAAATCTGTACATTTTAAAAATTTTACCTAAGAAATTCATATTTTTTATGAGAGTCGATTGAAAAGTTCCAGGGCTGACTAAGAAGGTTGGAGCACTGAAAATTTAGAGCTTCTATATGAAAGGGATGCAAGCACTGTAATACTGATGGAAGAAGTGTGTAGACCACAGCGGAGACTATGTTAAAAATATTACACATTCAACACTGCATCATGATCAGTTTACGGACTTTTCAGCCTGCACATGACACATAAATCCTGGAAGGGACTGACTCTGACTCAGGTCAGCACACTCAGTTTGTTCATTAGAAATTATATCTCAAATAATATTTTTTAAACTCACCCTCCATAAATTGATATGTAAAAATAGACATCAGTCTGCATTCAGTACCACGAGCACATTTAGAGCATGGATTTAGTACCATGCTTTTCAGGCAGTGGTGGTTCAGAGCTTAAGGCTCTGGATTACTGATCTGAAGGTTCAAGCCCCAGTACCACCACTGAGCAAATACTATACACTCAATTGTATGAAAATGTATAATCTGGATAAGAGTGCCTGCCAAATGCCATAACTGCTTCATAAGTGGGGAAGTTGTGGCCCACTGGTAAGGTGCTAGATCGCTAATCCCAAGGTTGGAGGTTCAAGCCCCACTCTCAACTGATTGTCAATGCTGTCCCCCCAGTGCAGCTAACTGGGTTATCACTTGCTGGCCATGTCTCTCACTGTCGGTGGTGAAAGGTTAATATAAAATAACCACTTCTGACTTCTGACTTTCGTAAAGAGGGGCTGCATAGCCGTCAGCGTGCTTCTGCCCTGCGATGGTCTGTTGAGTTGTTCACTGTGTTCGCTACCCTTGCCCAGAGTTGGCCGAGATGGGCACCAGCCTCCCCATGACCTAATTGGGATTAAGCGGTTCAGAGAACGAAAGCTGGTGCTAGAAAGTTAAAAGCAAACAATTATGCAGAATATCCTCATCTGATGTTGTGTTATAATTTCCCTTCACTAGAACCAAGAGACCCAAACCGGTTTTAACATGACAGATTTCTTACTCCAGAAAGCTGTACTAAAGATGCAGTCAAATAGACAGTTACTTATACACAATATTGGGCAGCACTAAATGTATACTGTTGTACAATTATTACAAAGGCAAATGTTGGCTTTAACAGCTGTATTTGGCCCCCTTGTATTTGAGACAGTGTTAAAAAGCACTCACTATAATGTTGTAAGGTGAAGTTTGTTGTGACTTGTTTTCCATTCACTTTGGTGGCACATTGGATCATGTCGTAATTCTTATTAGAACCCAGTGGAATCATGAAACCCACTTTTGGATCCCATGACATGCGTTTTTTGACAGATTCCTTTAGGGGAGGAATCTACAGAACAAACAAACAAACAAACAAACAAAACAATCAATCCTGAGATCATCCACGACCTTTTTTCTAGGTAAGCATGCTAAGCTCAAATGAATACAGATGCATACTGATACCTAATGAGAGCAAAGCAATGTCTGTGCAACTTTCTCTGTGTGATAAGCGGTTAAACATATCTGGAGTATAATTTCATGTCTTTTGTTATTATTTTTTTCTTTCATAATTTTAGAAAAAAGAAGGAAGGAAGGAAATGGGTAGGATGAATGCCCCAGATGTTCCAACAGCAGGAAGGTCACACAGCAATCTGTAACATCTAAATAATAAGTATTCGTTAATGGCAACGCAGCATTAGGTACAGTTTAAAAGCATATTAATCTGCACTAATATGCACAAACTGGAAATGCATCATGCTTTGCATTTGTCGACCATCATGACTTCTCCTGGATGGCTGTTTTTCTTACCTACATTGCATATCAATTATGAATAAAATGGTGGTTGCGTTTATCGACATTGTGTCCATACTGGATGGAAAAATCTACAGCCACCATCCTGTTCTTAAAAGGAAATTGACCAGATGGCTTCACTACACCCCGTTTCACAAGCTTCCCTGCACATCTTTTGTGTATCTGTAGACATCCTAATGCTTTCTGTAGAAGTGGGAAGGATGTGAAAATACAGAAACATACTGCCTTCAAAACCTCACTGCAAGAAACTGCCTTCAGAGATTACATACCGTATTCGACGTGATAAGCACATAGGGTGCGAAAAAAAATTGGAGTGGGTGGGCATTTATTAAAATGTTACCAGCAGCGTGGAATGGTAAGTGCTTATTACCTTCGAGGTGGAAAACATGAATAATAACAGAACAATAAAATAGTTTTACTCGTATTTGTATTATTGGAGCAGTAGTGGTCTAGTGGTACAGGGCGTACAGGGCGCTGGATCGCTGATCCGTTGGGTGTTCGAGTCCCACTCTCCACAGGGTTGTCACTGTCCCCCCCTCCAGTGCAGCTAACTGTTCTATCAAAGGCAGGCCATGTCTCTCACTGTCTATGGTGAGAGGCATGTAAAAGAACCATTGCTGACTTTCGTAAAGAGTAGCTGCAAAGTCGTCAGCGTGTTTCTGTCCCTTGATAAAAAGGGTTGTGACAGGAAGGGCATCCGACATAAAAACCTCTGCCAAATCAAACGTGCGAATCAGATGATTTGCTGTGTCGACTCCCGGGTAAAAGGGAAAAAGCCGAAAGGAAGACAAACAGACAGACTCGTATTTGTATTATTCATTTATGGTAACAACCAAATTACTTAAATGATAGCTGAAAATAAACAGAAAACAGCATAATAAAAAAAAAAAAACCTTTTATTTTTCCCTCCCGGTGCTGTTCCTTTAAATATTTTACCCCAGATGTAAAATTGAGCCAATAAACACGAATGTCAACTTAAGCACATGGCACATTGAACCAATCAACAAGAATGTCAACTTTAGCACATGGCACATTGAACCAATCAACACAAACAAGCACATGGGTCTTTAAATTTATGAAGTTAGTGAGCAGGAGAATCGGGTAAAAATACTCATCATCACTTTCTGATAGGTCCATGGCTCATCACTCCATTCATTCAGAGCATCCGATAGTTTTGCTGTAGCAGTTTCTAATGGTTCATCAGTTGTTGGACATTTATTTTCAATATTTTGGATAATATTTTCCCTTTTTTTTAAAGCAGGGCGGAACAATCAAATGTGTTGTTACTGATGAACATTATAAACATTCCCCAGTGGCAGGGGGTCTTGAAATACCGTGTAAACTCACTTTTACAGGTAGTGAACGCCTCATTTTACCGTTACAGAGACTGATCGAATAAAAATTGATAATTTGATCTACGAGTTTGCTCCCAGTACACATGGGCAGTTATTAGACCAAAGTAAGATAAAAAACATTGGGGGGGCCTTACTGGAGCAGGGTGCTTAATGCGTCAAATACAGTATCTAGTGAAAATAGAAACATACACTATAAGCTGGAAAGAGTATTCAACCAGATATTCACAATTAATGACAACCAAAACCATCTTGTACTGGTTGTTGATTCTATAATAAAATGACCTAAAGGTGTTAATACATTCATGAACATTTTCTCACTCTGCTCTGAGCAAAGGGAGGGTACACCTTGAACAGCTCACCTATCTATTGCAGCACAACACACACACACACACACACACACACACACACATACACACATACATACACATACACAACCATTCACACTCACACTTAGGGACAATATGTAACTGTCAATTTAACCTAATGTCCAAAAAAGATATATATAAGAAACTGGAGTGCCTGTATCTGGAGGCAACCCACGAAAGCAAAGGAAGAACATTCTAAAAAGGCCCTCGCCAAGCCCAAACTCAAACCCAGGATCTTCTTGTTGTGAGGTGGACATGCAAACCACTACAGCACCACACCGAAGTGTTAATATATGGTTTCAGAATATGTGAAAAAATACTCACTGTTTCCAAAGTAACGTGTAGATCGGGAGATGTTGTCCTGCAAGGGATCTCCAAACTGTTCACATGCCTGTACAGGATCTTTCCATTGAAGATCTCCACGAATGGATGGTGAGGATCTTTGCATAAAAAATATATAAGCATATTACATATAATGTTTCTGTGCTTATACATATATGATTATCCAGTTACATGAGGCAACGGCTGAAATTTCTGTAACACACTGCTACTTGGATACTCAAAAGAATCTGGAAAAACCAGGAGCCCAAACAGGAAATAACATTCAATGACCAGAGCATCCAAAACAATCAACCTCTGCTTCCATCTCCCAAAAGTCATCCATCCCTGTCCAAACGCCTTCCTGTTCCTGCACATTTGTTTCTCTGTAAGCTCTGTCTGCTTAATTTAATAGAATTATAATAAAAATCTTTTCAGTATGTGATCTATATTTTATTACAACAAAAAGCCATCATTCTCATGTTGGCTGTCACTTACTGTGGACTTACACTGCGGTACGATATCCATGACCTCCACAATTTGAGAGAATCATGATTAGAGTGAGGGATTGTGGGATCGAATCGTGATCATCTTGAGGGATCTTGCTGGATTTCATGATGATTGTGATGATTGCAGAAAAAATGTTTGACTGTCAGAAACTTTTCCACAATTATTACAATTATAATTTGATGCCAATCGTGATAGAATGTGGGAATCACAGAAAAGCACAGTAGAGCTTAGCAGACCTTAACAGAGCATAATAAGCCATCATTGTAGGGGATCTTAATGAACTTGGAAAAACAATTCCTTCAAGTTTAATCTCTTGGATGCACACTGCCTCCTTTTTATACCCCAAATCTAAGCCGGGCCCAGAAATCATAGTTTGATTTGCAAAGATCACAGACATCATGCCGCAGTGTAAACCCAGGGTTCCCGGGAGAAAAAAATATAAAAAAAAACACTGTGCTAATATCTTCTGGCCTTGTAAATGTTGCCATTGTTGGGCCAATTAATGCCAAAGACAGGGCTTTTTGTTCTAAAGACTTTGGGAAAAAAAACAATCAAACAGCACGAATAGATATTTAGAATGACAACACATGAGAGAAATTTTTCTTATAAGGTATTGAATTTATGTGAATACTGTGTATGATGTTGATCATCCATGCTCAAAGAAAAAACAAACATTCTGAACAGTTTCTAACTCCTGAAATGATGATCATCCCAATCTTCTTTAGTCTAAGGTCTGGCCCAGGAAACACTGAGAACCAGTGACGTGCGGCGAAGTTGACAGCTGGTGAGGCACTGACTCTTTTAGAGTCAGATTAACAAATACAAATGAACTCAAAAGAGAATATTATTCACCATTTCATTGACAATAGGCAATGCGTTGTGATTAATACAGTATCTCATATCAGCATTCTGTACACAAGTATGTTACGCACATTTGATTTGCAGTTCAAATTTATTCCCACTGTGTTGCTCTTCCTTTAGTTATGATCTTTTGCTTTGTAAATAAATGTAAATAAAATATAAATACACCACACACACACACACACACACACACACACACACAGAGATGCTCGTGCACACACTCAGATGCGCACCGCACTTAAAAATTTAAGTAGTTTTATTGGGTTGCTTTTTGTTTTTGTTTGTTTAGGGGTTTTTTTGTATAAGTGGACTTGTTTTGCCGCGTTTTCCTTAACTTTTCCCCCTATTTTTCCGTAATTTCCTTATTTTTTTATTTTTTGATTAATATTTTTGAAAAACCTGCGATGCACTGAAGCACGAAGTAGCGAGGCATCACTGTATAAACTACAAACGAAGAAAATTGTAGGTTGCGCAAGAATCTGTGGGTTCACAAGCGCCCCCTGCCATGAGTCAGGTGTACTGGTTGCCTCACCGAGGAACTTTTTTACTGGGTTTTATGAATAATCTGTAGCCTAAACAGGTTACAGAAATACATATATTATACATTATCCAGATTATGAAAAGGCAGAACATATTATCTGAGAGTTTGAATGCATTTCATCTGCGATATATGGAGGGACAGCGAAACACTACTTGCATTGCATACCAGGTTTGTGAGGGACACAATCCACTGAGCGGCACATCAAAGTGCCACTTCACCGCACTGCTCTGCCCTTTATCTGAACGGGACATTTCTATATGGAAATTCTGTTATTCTTTATTGAAAAAAATGAATATTGGATTTGAATGGTAAAATGGTTTGCAATACATAAAAGCTGACAGATATTACTATTTATTATATTTTTATTTTATGATTTTTTTTTTCAAGATTGACAGGAGCGAGCTGCAATAACCTGTCCAGGGTGTACTCTGCCCTCACTCAGAGTCGGTTAAAATGGCCACCAGCCTCCTCACGACCCCAATTCGGATTAAATGGTTCAAAAAATATATGAATGAATGGATGCGATTGACAGGGGAGGCTCTGCATCACCCACCTCCCCTGAATGCATATCATTGCTGAGAACTTACCTTTGACAAAAACATACGTAGAACGCTTGTGTTCTCTGGACGTGGTGTAACTGCATGTGTAGTATCCTGTGTCTGTGTACTTCAGGTTGTGCATCACCAACTTGCTGCAGTTTTCAGTTTGCTCGCACGGTTCAACTTGGACCCCTTCAGAGCTCACATTCCTATCAGCAAGCTTCCACTGCACTTGGGTGGACCCCCTAATCCAAACATCAATAATGATAAAAACAAATAAGGTGCAAAAACCTCCACAGATAACACTCACCCATTTGCCGAGTCACTTAATCTTCTTACGGTCATAGGGAAGTTGGAGACTATCACAGCCAACTCTGAGCAAAGATGGTGTTCTTCCTAAACAGCTCGTCAGAGCAACACACACCCATTCATACGCACACTCACACATCGGAGCAATTTAGAACTACCAACATCTTTGGACTATAGGAGACAACCGGTGTACCTGGAGAAAACCCACGCAAGCACGGACAAAACATGCAAATTCCACACAGAAAAAAACGCCCTTGTCGAGCCTGCAAACCAAAATCAGGGGCTTCTTGCTGTATGGCAGGCATGCTAACTACTACACCATGGTGCTGCCCAACAGATAACACAACTGTACTAATTCAGTGTTTTAAATGTTATTTATTCATAACAAGGGTGGCAGGATGGCATACTGATTAGCACTTTTACTTGACAGCAAGAAGGTCCTGTTTCAAGTCCCGGGTTAGGTGAGGGTGTTGAGTTTGCATGTTCTCCCCATGTTTACGTGGGTTCCACTGGGTGTTTCCTTTTCCTCCCACAGTCCAAAGACATGCACAGTAGGTTAATTAGATAGTCTCAATTGGCCAGTAGGTGTGAATGTGAGTGTTAAAGTTGAATGAAACAGGAACAGTGGCCCTGGGGAAAAGACAGGAGGCAGAGCTGGAGGTAGCAGAGATGAAAATGTTGAGGTTCTCTTTGGGAGTAACGAGGATGGATAGGATCAGGAATGAGTACATCAGAGGGACAGCCCATGTAAGAGGTTTTGGAGACAAAGTCAGAGAGGCTAGATTGAGATGGTTTGGACATGTACAGAGGAGGGAAAGTGAATATATTGGTAGTAGGATGCTGAGGTTGGAACCTGCCAGGCAGAAGGCCTAGAGGAAGACCAAAGAGAAGATTTATGGATGTGGTGAAGGAGGACATGAAGGTAGTTGGTGTAAGAGAAGAAGATGCAGAGGATAGGGTGAGATGGAGGTAGATGATTCGCTGTGGCGACCCATGAAGGGAACAGCCAAAAGGAAGAGAAGGAAGAAGAAGGAGTCTGTGTTACCCTGTGATGATCTATCAAGCTGTTCAGTGTATACCCTGCCTTCACCCAGAGTTGGTTATAATTGGCTTCAGCCTCTCTGTGACACTAATATAAGGATAAAATAAATGTGACAGTGTATTTCTCTTAATTTCCATATTATATATTTATATTCTTACCATTTCTCATCCATAAGTCTTTGATTGGGAGTAATTTAATAGGTTATTGTGAAGTACTTAAAATTTCCAGTGAATTTCTGATGACTCAAGACTTTCACATGGGAACGTGGCTTGTCTGGGATGGTGTGTTTTTTTGAACCACATTTTTCAAACAAAATCACATCAAACACACCACATCTAACATACCACTATGTTTGCCTCCAGACTGAAAGGTTAAGTAACTTTTTGCCCCTCATAATGAGCCAGATAGAATGGACAAGTCAGAGACCTTAAAGAGCATATGACCTTAAAAGTCCTAGGGAATTGTCACACTCTTCAAGCCCAGAGGGGTCAGCATTCCTGGCATGATTGCAACATGATGTAATTCCCCATAAATATTCAGAGAAGATGCATGTTTCATTTCTCACCTTCCTCTTTTTTCCCCTCCTAATTAGAATGATTTACACCTATGAGACCATATTGCCTGATTTATTGAGTCACTGATGTCATAAACAGATATACCGTCCTTGTCTGTTTTAATTTAAGTGTCCAGGGTAAATTAGTCGGACTCACACCAAGTATCCTTCTGAAGATGGCCTGATTAGTTATCTTCTCTTAAGCAATGCAAGATATAATAAGTAACATTTTGTCAAAATGTCCTGCAAATTGAGTGTGGTTGCGAAAATAGAAATTCTTGAGAGATTATACACACAGATGTATGAGCGCTTCTACATAAATAATAGTAATAGTAGTAGTAGTAGATTTGCAAATAAGAATACAGTACCTGCAGATGAGTGTGAGGACTCCTCCAGCTTTTTGCAGGTGTGTATCATTGGCAGGATGCAGCTGTGGATCTAACGCCATCCCTACAGGAAGCACAACATAGTAAAGGAATTCAGTACTACTACTCTCAATATAATTACATTGAACGTAATTAGTGAAATTACTTTTTTTTTACTTTAAATTAAGACAAACAAGTCTTTTGGGGTGTGTTGGATGTGTTAACAAGCAACCGTGACAAATTGTGTGTGTCCATTGTTTTGATTTAAAGCATCAACCAATGGGAATAACTGTTTTTCAACCCAAGATAGTGGACCAATCAAACTGTGCCTTTCCCAAGTAGAATACACTAATGGATGTTATCTCCTGCAAACCCAGGATAATACCTGAACTAAAATGGTTATTGATTTGGAAAGCCTAGGAATTCAACAAATTGCTCTCAGACAAGATGAAGAAATTCTACATAATATGGTCTTCATTCTCCAGAAGGTAAAAAAAAAACTCTTTTTAATCTTTAAATGAGTTTGTAAAGACGCCCTAATGGAGGGTTTGTGATCAATGTGGTGGTGTGTGTGTGTGTGTGTGTGTGTGTGTGTGTGTGTGTGTGTGTGTGTGTGTGTGTGTGTGTGTGTGTGTGAGAAAGAGAGAGAAAGAGAGAGAGAGAGAGAGAAAGAGAGAGAGAGAGAGAGAGAGAGAGAGAGAGAGAGAGTGCGAGAGACCTTTGTCATGCCTTAAAAATATAAAATACTGCATACAAGATCAACTGTGATCTATCTTTCTTCCTCCTACTCCATGGTAGGGAGGGACAGGTCAACTGTGAGTGATGGTAGATATGTTGAATTCTCTCTATACAGTACTATGTTTCCCATTTACTCTTTAAAGCTTCATCAGCCTAAATCGGTATAGATATAAAGCTGATTTTCAACCACAGTGTCCTACATCAGGCTTGTCCATCTGCAAACACCCAAGCATACAAAAACAACTCAATCAGTTCTGTGCATTCTGAAAGTGATTATAAAAGCACAGCTGGGTTGGAAGAATGAGCTTTAACATTCAATGCTGCAACTTCATATCAACTTCCTCACAGCCTACTATACCATTGTTGCGGTTTTAACACCCCAAGGTTGATTTAAAGGAAGGCACATTTCATGTGTACCCACCTCTTTCTCAGATTACTTTTGTCCTTATACCCAAAATTGTACTTATTTTAAATCCATATTCACTGATTACTTTTATTTGTGATTGAATTACAGGTTTAATTAAATTGTAGACCTGGTTGATTAATTAGAGTAAATACCACATGATGATTAAATGCAAAATTTAACATGTATGACATATGCATCATTAAATGGCAAAATTTGTGCAATGAAGAAAATGTGTGGAAAAAATTAACAAGTTGATCCTCAGCTATGTATGTTTCTTGTCCTTTGAAATTTATTCCAAGATTTTTTTAATTCAAACCTTATGGAAAACATCCTCATCAAAGTTATGGAAGAGAATGTGGCTGTAATTAAAATTAAAAAATTCATTCATTCATTTATTTTCTGTAACCGCTTAATCAGAATTAGGGTTGCAGGGATGCTGGCACCCATCCCAGCCGACTCTGGGCGATGATAGAGTGCACCCTGGGAGGCCCGCTAGGCCATCGAAGGCCGGAAACATGCTGACGGCAATGCTGCTACTCTTGACGAAAGTCAGCAATAGTTCTTTTACATGAACCTCACACCACATACAGTGAGGGACATGGCCGACCTTTGATAACCCAATTAGTGCACTGCAGGGGGGTGGGGGCAGTGACAGCCCGTGAAAAGTGGGACTTGAACCCCCGACCTTAGCATCAGTGATCCAGCACCGTTACCACTAGGCCACCACTGCCCAATTTAAAAAAAACTGTAATTGTAATTATTTTTTTAACTAATTTATTTTGGTCCAAGAAAAAAGATGTGGAAATAGCCAAAGTCTGCATCATTAATTTCGTATTGGTATCAGTTAATATTGGTAGTTACATACAAAATACACAAATACACACATTCCATCTCCCAGGAGTATATTCTCACAGATGTGGACCTACATGCATACACTGGTGAGAAACTCAGCATTTAAATTCCACAAACTATAGTGCTTATCCTCACAGCTGGTCTATTCAGCAGGGCCCCCAGCAGTACTTAAAAAGCGGTCTTTCTTATAAATTTCCATCATATCTGTCTCTCTGCACTCACGTGCCCCTTTCTTCCACCCCCACCTGCCCCTGAGTCCTGCCCAGTGTTGACCTCCACAAGCAGCTTCGCCTCCTCTTCAACAGCTGTGGCCTGCATTCCTCAGACCGGTGTCAGAAAAATGCCAGAAACAGAGTTTGCAGTTCTTTAACCGCATGGATCACGTTTACCACACACACCGATCAGCCATAGCATTAATAGTATTAGGAGCACTGACAAGTGAACTGAATAACACTGATTATCTCATTACGGTGAGGCCAGTGGTGGCCTGGTGATAAGGTGCTGGATCACTGATCCTAAGGTTGGGGTTTCAAGCCCCACTCTCAACAGGTTGTCACTGTCCCCAAGTGCAGCTAACTGGGTTGTCAAAGGCCGGCCAGCCATGTCTTTCACTGTCTATAGTGGGAGGTTCATGTAAAAGAACCATTGCTGACTTTCGTCAAGAATTGGCTACATAGCCGTCAGCATGTTTCTGCCGTGCGATGGCCTGGTGAGCCATCTGCCCTCACCTGGAGTCGGCTGGGATGAGCACCAGCCTCCCTGCGACCCTAATTAGGATTAGGCGGTTACAGAAAATGAATGATTGAATCATTCGGTGGTACCTGCCTAGGAGTGGGATGTATTAGGCAGGAGATGAACAGCCAGTTCTTGACGTTGATGTGTTGTAAGCCGGGAAAAACAAACAAGTGTGAGAAACTGAGTGACATTAACAAGGATTACTCTCCAAAACAACAGGTCTTGAAGGGTGTTACTGGTAAAATCTACCAAAGGAAGGGCAACCAGTGAACTACCAAGAGTGACATGGGTGCCAAACGCATTGATGAGCGAGGAGGTTAAATGCTACTATGTCTATCCTGATCCCATAAAACAGACACTGTAGCACGAACTGTTAAACTGTCATGGGCTCCCACGTGGCACATCAACAAGATGCGTGACTATTAACCCAGAAACCGCAAATTTGAATTCAGGTTAATGCCACAGCCGTCTGTGACTGGGTGTCCATGGGAGCTAATTGGCCAATCTCTCACAGAAGGGAGGAATCACATATGCTCACTTCTCTGTAACTCACAGCAATTGCCAGACAATCATGGGTGTCAGTGAACTCTTTCGTAAGAGGGAAAGTGCTATCCACTTCCCCTTTATGAATGAGCTCACTTCCTTGTCACTTACAGTAATCGCCAGCCAATCATGGGTGACAGTGAGCTCATTAATTAGAGGGATCGGATAGCGCTTTCCCTCCGAGTGTGTTAGACTGTATGCACTGCAGTTTGAAAAGAGGCACCAAATCAGGTAGGAATTGGATAGGACTAAATTGGGGAGAAAATGTGTGTGTGTGTGTGTGTGTGTGTGTGTGTGTATGTGTATGTGTGTGTATGCGTGGGTGGGGGTGCTGGTTATAAGAGAAAGACATCAGAGCACAAGAAGCATCACATCTTACTTCAGATGGTCATGTGGACTCCAATTCCAATCCAACTATTAAACCACTGATGGGTCAAGGTTGCTCAGGTACCTGTTATTGTGTGATGGATTGCTCTCCTTCTAAATTTCTTTTAAAACAACCCCACAATACTGTATCAAGAGAACAATCCAACGTGTGTATTTTAGGAATTATTATCGAAAGAGGCATTAAAGGAAAATAAACAATAAGAAGACATCACTGAAAATATATATAAACCATTCGGGAGTTAAATTGAGTAATCCAACAAAAGCAGAACTAGAATAAGTACAAGTGACTCAGAGCAATGGCATGTTACATCAGCAATGAATTAAGAACTGTGAAATGTCCAACTTTAGATGAGTAAATTCATGTACTGTCTGTGTGTGATGAGACAATTTCACCAACTAATACCCCTGAAATCGCTTGACAATGTGTGGAATTCCCTTCACTGCAGTTAATTCAGGACTCCCTGTTCTTCCTGTCAACTCACTGTCTGCTGCAGTGCACTGGTAAAGGCATCCCAGAGGAGGGAATCAGTTTTAAACACACACACACACACACACACATACATACATACACACACACACACACACACACACATAATACATACATCACCAAAACAATAGTGAATCACAGTTCCTGTAGCCTTGGAACAAAGTTCACTTACACTGAGGACAAAAGTGTTAAAAAGTTTAAGGTTAATGAAAAAGGGGACAAATACAAGCATGAATTGCTTTGCCTGGTGAATACTCCCCAGAAATCTCCCCCCCCCCCCCCCTGCCCATTTTGTTTACTCTGGAGCCATTCTGTTTCAATGGAATGAATATTCACAACTTGAATTTTACTACCTCTAGGCCCAGTGACCACCTCATTGTGCAACATTACTGTGATGTTCATTAAAGGTAATGAAATGCAGGTAGTGAAATGGAAACCACAGTACGCATTGTCTTTGAAAATTAATATTGATATAAATTCTTTTGACAATCTTTTTAAGACATTTATTGAAAGTGTTACCTGTAACATTTTTAGTGACTTTTGCCGACAAATAATTATTTTGTGCAATGTTGAAGCAACGTTGTTAAAACTGAAAACGTTAACTTCATTTATATCTTGATAACAGTGAAAATGATCTACCTAAACTGTACAGCTGATTCATTAAACTTGCAACATATAGGCATATAATCATATTCCAAGTACAGTATTCCTTCTGCTACCAAACCACAAGGTCAAAAGACAACCGCGAAACAACATACTCTTTTATTTTCTTGTATTTCAGTGTTGAAAGATTGAGGAACTGTTTGTCTCTACAAAGAAAAAAACAACAACAACCATGGCCAAAGAGTGCCATGAAAATCAGGTTTTACTAGTAAGACTTCTCAGATAAGGTCATGTACTGTAGGCTCTTGACTATAAGCAACCGTACACCAATGCACTTTCCCCAAAAAGTGGACCAGAATCCCATAAGCTCTCATAATATGCACTAAATCTCCTAGGATTTGCATTGTCTAAAGGATGTTCACCCTGAAATTGAAATATAAAAACATGAAAATGCCGCAAAGCTCAGGCAATAATCTGTTTATTATAGGACACAATGAAAACTGCCATCCTCTCCAATATTTGAGCCAATTATGGATGTATGCTAGTACTCCTATTCACTGGTTCACTGCCCACCGCAATAACCCTGGAAGTGTTCCTCGGTTCCTGTGTTGGCACCTGCCGCTCAGATACAGAGAGAGCCTTGATATGTGTAGTCTGCTCACACATTCCACTGCTCTTTTGGAAGATGATCTGATTTTGCACTTGGCTGACCTCTATCTACTATACGAGTCTCACCCTCTCTTATTATTGCACCACAAATCTCCTGAGCAGCGCCTCAGAAAGCCTTCTGACAGAAGAAACTTGATCACAAACAAGAAATACTACATCTGTGACTGAGAAATAAGAAGCAGTTAGCTTCTGGCTCAATGTGACATTTACTTCAAGTACTTCACTTATATTAGTCATTCAGGCAAATTACAAATAGGCTATAAAAAAAAGATAACAGATAGCTAGTAATTACCCACCTCTACTATTTATACCGTAAGCACTTATATTGCTTGGGCAATCATGCAACTGTGGTATTTTATTAATAAATTAAAGCAACAAATAATAATAAGCCTGTGGCAAAATTAACCCGGGTTTGTATATAGTTAAGTAACTAAACAAGTTAGTATGTTATTAAGTGAGTAAGCATGTAAGTTTGGAAGTGAGTAAGTAATTAAATAAGTGAATAATTAAGTTATTAAGTGAGTGAGGTAGTAAGTGAGTTAGTAAGTGAGCAAACAGGTAATTGAGTAAGTAAGTATTTGAATGAGTAATTAACTAAGTAAGTCAGTAAGTTAGAAAATGAGTAAGTATTGAGTAAGTGAGCATATATACCACTATAGATAGATAGCTAGATAATTAGATAGATAGATAGATAGATAGACAGATGTAAAGACTGTGCAGTTAAACAAAATGAATAAGTAATTTATGACATATATTATAAATTATAATTATGAACACTGCTTAAAAACTTAAATTAATTTCCCCATTGAAAAATGTGAGTAATTTAATTTAATGTGAGTAAACTCAACTCAAATATAGGCTTTAACTCACATCTAGACAAAAACTTGCATACATTTTACCTTTTATTTTTGATAACTTTTATGCCTGAGTTAAATATTCAAACTTCTCATAAAAAGAGGAAGTAAAGCAAAGAAATATGTTCATATAACATGATGCAACTCTATTTTTATGGTGTTTAGACAGATAGTTTAATAAATTATATTATATGGTGCACTCTGTGTGCAATTTTCAGAGCGCTGTAATTCTGTAAATAACGGTCATTTAAATCAGAAGCAAACATTAATGGGTTGACCTTGTTCTGATGAAACTGGTTGCAAAAGATGTTAAAACATTTCATCAAAAGATGGTATTGCCGCAATGAATGGAGACTACTTGAAAGTCAAATTTCAATTTAGAGTAATTTACTGTATAAGAAATTATCCCAGGGTAGTATCTACACCAAATAATCCTAAATCTATTCAACTAATATCCCACGAACACATTTCTAAATGGTTGATAAGATATTAAGAGCGGAACTTGGATCGAAGTTATCAAAGTGATAATCCCAAAGGAATTATTTCCATTGAATGAATAATTATTAAATAGTAGTTCTTTAAGAACGGTTAAATTACTGTAATAATTTCACTACGCAAAGATTTTACCTAATTTTTATCCACTATATCCTGTAAGATTGACTGAATAAAATAATTATTTATTGTACATATTACAGCAATGAGTTTCAATTGTTATTGTTGTGTTATCGTTATGTTTATAAAATAAATATGCACTGAACTTTTTTATAGAATTGATTCTAAAGTTAAACATGCATGTATGTGAAATGTTTGAGATTTCCTGACAATATATTCAACAGTTAATTAGTCAGTAATCAATACTTGTGCCAAAACAAAACAGAAGGCATCAGATTCTACCCTCATCAGAGTAGACTTGCCAGCCTCATAGATAACCTTAAAATTTCCATATTGGATCAAATGTCCACATGACTGTCTGCTCAGTGTAAAGCAGTGCATTGATTGCTCACTATATATGCAGCACAACCACAAAACCATTCATTCATTCATTTATTCATTTTCTGAACCGCTTAATCCTAATTCGGGTCACATAGAGGTTGGTGCCCATTTCAGACGACTCTGGGTGAGGGCTGAGTACACCTTGGACAGCTTGCCAGGATATTGCAGGGCAGAAACACGTTGACCACTACGCAGCTACTCTTGTCGAAAGTCACCACAAAACATTAATATTTATTTACTGAAATCCACAGGAACATTTCAAAGAGCAGACACTTGATTGATCGAATATTCTGTGCATTTTTAATAAATATTTTTTAATATTAATATAACTAAAAGGTTGTGAGAAGCTTCCTTGTTTTTAATTTGGATAAACTTGGTCACACACCATTATTAAAATTACAAGTTTGGTATAACCCATCCATTTTAGGCCTTTAGAAATTGCTGACATGCTTATTCGCTGCCAGTGATTGTATGAGCGAGCTTGGTTATATGTACAGTTAACTTGGCATACAAGACATTTGGGGAAGGAATCTTTATGCAGGTAGCGTGTCACATTTCCCTGACCTCTGTGAGCAAGAACAATTCCAGGGTGCCTCCTGCCTCTCCATCCACTTCCTCCATGTGTGCTTCCCACGCTTTCCATGTGGACAGTGAAGGAAATCTACATGGAAACCTTAAAGACAAAGCATGAGGACTAAAATGGCTACAGGTGGGAGGAGTAGTATTTCCTCTGTTTGGATCACAGAGGGAGACTGTTTTGTTGTTGTTTGGATACTAAAAGGAAGACAAGTATCTGTAGCATCTTAAGCAACTTCCACCCTTTATATTCATATTGATTTATGGGCTGGTGGAGTCGGATAGCTAAACGACGATATATCGATTATAGAATTTTCAATCATTCTGTTTTCACTGGACTTTCCACTTATTCCTACTGTTAAGAATTCAACATCATAATGTGAGCAAATACATTTTCTATAAGGCCTAATGCGAATGTCAACCCGTGCAGCTCTGCTAAGTCAATCACACTCCAATGCCACACTCTCAAAAAATTGAGGTTGCAAGACAAGAACATATCTGTATTGACAGGTAGAGTTGAAAAATGTTTCCCCAGTAGTACGGTGTTCCTTAGACTGGCCCATTCAATTCATAGGTATATTAAATAATGATTACATTTAGTGTTATCGCTTGGAAATAAAATGGAATCTGCGACAATTCCTTTCTACAACCATTTGCTTACTCCTGAACACAGGTGTCACTGTTCATACACCAGGTGCAATGACATTAATAAACAATGTCAGCAAAATTAGTAAACATCTTTTTTATTATTATTTCTCTTGAATGAACATACAGTACCTTCTTCTGTTTAACCGTTAATCTCAGACATTAGCAATTTCTATGAATCAGTGTTGCACTGCCAGGTTATCAAGCATACACAAGATTGTTCCTCCAGTCACAGGACCTTGTTGTTGTTGTTTTAATTATTATCATTGTAAACAAACACAGAAGCAAAACAAGTTGAAAAACAAGTGAATAAGAGAGAGCCTGTGACTGGGGTGGTTTCAACAGAAAACCTTTATATTCAATCAAATTGAATGGATGATACATGATAAAACACATGGACTATTCACTAGTTAATGTGATTCTTTAAGAGACCAAAACTGCACTAGCAGAAATGGATATAAAAAATAAACAACAACAAGAAGAAGACGAAAAAAAAAACATAATTGTTTTCCAACCCCAAGGGCCCCTGCAGAGGATTGCAAGAAAAAAAAAAGTGGCCAAAATGTGTTGCATACTTATTATTTAATTTGAGAAAGTACAAAAATGGGCAATGATGGTCTAGTGCAGGGATCACCAACGTGGTGCCCGTGGGCACCAGGTAGCCCGCAAGGACACTATAAGTTGCCCGCGGACCTGTTCACTGCTAGTTTTAGGACAGGCCCACAGCTCCATAGCGCCACTCTCCATTGAGCTGCATCTAATTTTTTTGAATATATTTTAAATCAAATCAATATCTTCACATAGATAAATATCATTAATTATTAATGATAACATATAATTAAAGGTAAATTGAGCAAATTTGTAATTTCAGAGGTGTGTTTTGACCTGGTAGCCCTTCGCATTAATTGGTACCCAAGAAGTAGCTCTCGGTTTCAAAAAGGTCGGTGACCCCTGGTCTAGTGGATAGGGCGCAGGATCGCTGATCCTAAGGTTGGGAGTTCGAGTCCCCACAGGGTTGTCACTGTCCCCCCCAGTGCAGCTAACTGGGTTATCAAAGGCAGGCCAAGTCCCTCACTGTCTATGGTGAAAGGTTCATGTAAAAGAACCATTGCTGACTTTCGTAAAGAGTAGGCTGCAAAGCCGTCAGCGTGTTTCTGTCCCTTGCTAAAAGGTTGTGACAGGAAGGGCATCTGACGTAAAAACCAATGCCAAATCAAATGTGCGAATCAGATGATTCGCTGTGGCGACTCTAGAGAACGGGAAGAGACCGAAAAGAAACGAAGAAGGTACAAAAATGGTCCCATCGCCTCTCTAAATGCTAATCTCCAAGAAACAAGCATTTGTTCCCTTTTAGGTGCACACTGGTGCCTCTATTTTTGAGAGTGTGGCACACTGAGAAACTCAAAGCTGCCTGGTTTATTGGCGCTTGGTTTAGTTCTCATGTTGGTGACTGTGGGTGAAATGTGGTGCAAATGTGATTGGACACTAAGCATCTAATAATACCAGGGAAATAAGTATTGATGCCGTGCTTAAGCAATCAGGAGCTTGTATGCAGCAGGTACAGGTGATGAATGACACTGAGAATCAGGCTTGGCTGGGCCTGAACTCCCTCCTGTGCAGTAAAAGGGAACTGCACACGATCCGACAGTGCGCATCCACACGCAGCCCAGAAATCCCACAGGTGCCCAAGTGCTGAAATGCGCGCTGTAGACTGGAAATAATACAACCAACTGTTTATTCGCACTGATAATAAACACGGGAGAGTTTTTTTTTTTTATGCGTCCACAAATCTCCCGACCTCCCTTTAACCTGAAAGAGCCACAAACTGGAAAAAAAAAACAGACATTTGATACTGGGATGGTTTCAAATATGAACACTTACCATTTGCTGATATCAAGCAGAGAAAAAGCGCAACTTTAAAAGCTATGCTTGGTTTAGGAGACATTTTCATTCCGGGTGTTTAAAGAAGGTGTCGGGACTCTACAGTGTGATCCAGTCCAATCCACAAGCTCCGAATAGATTATTCCACTAAACTGCGTATGCGCCGCCTTCCAATTGAAAAAAAACAAAACAAAACAGTCTTATAGTTCAGAGAGAGAGCGAGAGAGAGAGAGAGAGAGAGAGAGAGAGAGAGAGAGAGAGAGGGTGGGGGGTTATTTGCATAAAGTTCAAAGAATCGAATCCGACGAGATACATCCCATAATGAAAACGAGCGTCCTGCAGGTGCCAGTGTTTCAAACTATTTCCCTTCAATGGCTGAATAAAAGAAGAACCCAATGAACTGAAAGCTCCGATCACCCAGTCTCACAAGTCCGAGGATTAAAGACTACTGTACTGTAGGAACCAGGACAAATCAGTCGAGTTGAAATGAAGTGTGGAAGGCGGTGTCTGTGTGTGAAAGCTCCTGAAACCTCAGCTCGTAACAGAGCAGCTTGGGCTTGATGGGAAACACGCGTCACAATTCCAGGGAAACTGCAGGGCACGTGCTGCATCTGACCAAACTTACATTAGATTCATAGTGTATTCAGTCTTTATACATTATAGAATATTCCCTTTTCGTTATTATGAACACACACACACACACACACACACACACACACTTGTGCGCCAGAGTTTGCTATATCTACTATAAAGTTAAGTCAAGCTAATATTTACGACACACACATTCATTCATTTATTTTCTGATAATTAATCCTGATTGAGGGGAGGTTGGCCCCATCCCAGCCGACTCTGGGCGACGGCAGAGTACACCTTGAATGGCTCGCAAGGCCATCACAGGGCAGAAACACACTGATAGCTATGCAGCTACTCTTGTCGAAAGTTTAGCAGTGGTTCCTTTACATTAACCTCAAACAACACACACACTATATATATATATATATATATATATATATATATATATATATATATATATATATGATTTTCTGAGTAGATCCTTCCGTAGGACAGTGCTCAATACTTTTTGGTAGAGCAAATAACAAAA
The DNA here is from genome assembly GCA_024760905.1 of Plotosus lineatus. NCBI lineage: Eukaryota > Metazoa > Chordata > Actinopteri > Siluriformes > Plotosidae > Plotosus > Plotosus lineatus. Next base: position 57,005,316 of record CM045733.1, on the reverse strand, counting down.
ATAAACTCCATTTATCACTACAGATCTGTTTCGAGGGGTGGTGAAACCATCCTCTCTCTTCAGGTGATTTTATATGTGTATATATATATATATATATATATATATATATATATATATATATATATATATATATATCAGTCCTTCTCAAAAAATTAGCATATTGTGATAAAGTTCATTATTTTCTGTTATGTACTGATAAAAATTAAACTTGCATATATTTTAGATTCATTGCACACCAACTGAAATATTTCAGGTATTTTATTGTTTTAATACTGATGATTTTGGCATACAGCTCATGAAAACCCAAAATTCCTATCTCAAAAAATTAGTATATCATGAAAAGGTACTCTAAACGAGCTATTAACCTAATCATCTGAATCAACCAATTAACTCTAAACACCTGCAAAAGATTCCTGAGGCTTTTAAAAACTCCCAGCCTGGTTCATTATTCAAAACCGGCCATCATTGACACCCTCAAGACACAGAAAGAAATCTCTGAGCGAATAGGCTGTTCCCAGAGTGCTGTATCAAGGCACCTCAGTGGGACGTCTGTGGGAAGGAAAAAGTGTGGCGGATAACGCTGCACAACCTGAAGAGGTGACCGGACCCTGAGGAAGATTATGGAGAAGGGCCGATTCCAGACCTTGGGAGACCTGTGGAAGCAGTGGACTAGGCTACAGATGCCGCATTCCCCAGGTAAAGCCACTTTTGAACCAGAAACAGTGGCAGAAGCACCTGACCTGGGCTACAGAGAAGCAGCACTGGACTGTTGTTCAGTGGTCCAAAAACTTTTTTCGGATGAAAGCAAATTTTTGCATGTCATTTGGAAATCAAGGCGCCAGAGTCTGGTGGAAGATTGGGGAGGAGGAAATGCCAAAATGCCTGAAGTCCAGTGTCAAGTACCCACAGTCAGTGATGGTCTGGGGTGCCATGTCAGCTGCTGGTGTCGGTCCACTGTGTTTTATCAAGGGCAGGGTCAATGCAGCTAGCTATCAGGAGATTTTGGAGCACTTCATGCTTCCATCTGCTGAAAAGCTTTATGGAGATAAAGATTTCATTTTTCAGCACAACCTGGCACCTGCTCACAGTGCCAAAACCACTGGTACATGGTTTACTGACCATGGTATTACTGTGCTCAATTGGCCTGCCAATGCTCCTGACCTGAACCCCATAAAGCATCTGTGGGATATTGTGAAGAGAAAGTTGAGAGACACCAGACCCAACACTGTGATGAGCTTAAGGCTGCCCTCGAAGCAACCTGGGCCTCCATAACACCTCAGCAGTACCACAGGCTGATTGCCTCCATGCCACGCCACATTGAAGTAGTCATTTCTTGCTAAAGGATTTCCGATCAAGTACTGAGTGCATAACCGAACATAATTATTTGAAGGTTGACTTTTTTTTTGTATTAAAAACACTTTTTTTATTGGTCGGATGAAATATGCTAATTTTTTGAGATAGGGGTTTATAGTTTTTCTTTACTTTTTTGCCAAGATTATCAATATTAAAACAATAAAAGGCTTGAACTACTTCAGTTGTGTATAATGAATCTAAAATATATGAAAGTCTAATGTTTATCAGTACATTACAGAAAATAATGAACTTTATCACAATATGCTAATTTTCTGAGAAGGACTATTATTTTAAATATGTATATATATATATATATATATATATATATATATATATATACATACACACGGTGGGGCCAGTAAGTACTGGGCAATGTAAAAATGTGCAAGTTCACCCATTTAAAAAGATAAGAGAGGTTTGGAATTTTCATCATAGGTACACATCAACCTTGAGAGACAGAATGTAAAAAAAAAATCCAGGAAATCACATTGTATGATTTTTAAACAATTTATTTATGAAAATGGGAGGCCAAGACCTATTGGGCAGCCAGCAAAAGTTACTTTTAATACTTTGTAATGTAGCCTTGGTTAGCAATGACAGAGGTCAAAACGGTTCTTGTAGTTCTCGACCAGGTTTACACACACTTTAGTTGGTATTTTGGCCCACTCTTCTGCACAGATCTTCTCTAGAGCTGTGATGTTTGAAGGCTGTTGCTTGGCAACTCGAAGTTTTAACTCCCTCCTCAGGTTTTTTCGATTGGGTTGAGGTCTGGAGACTGGCTAGGCCACTCCAGAACCTTGATATGCTTTTTAAGGAGCCACTCCTTGGTTTTCATGGCTGCGTGCTTTGAATCGTTATCATGCTAGAAGACCCAGCCATGTTTCATCTTTAATGCTCTGACTGAGGGAAGGAGGTTTTTACCCAAAATATCACAATACATGGCCCCATTCATGTTGCCATTGATACGGTGAAGTCTTCCTGTCCATTTAGCAGAAAAGCATCTCCAAAGCATGATGTGTCCACCCCCATGCTTCATAGTAGGTATGGTGTTCTTGGGATACAACTCGGCATTCTTCTGCCTCCAAACACGGTGAGTGCTGTTTAAACCAAAAAGTTAAATTTTGGTCTCATCTGACCACATCACATTCTCCCAATCCTCCTCTGGAAGGTCCAGGTGGTCTTTAGTATATTTCAGACGGGCCTTTACATGTTTTTGTTTAGTAGGGGAACCTTTCGGGCAATGTAGGATTTCATCTCATGACGACGTAGTGTGTTAGTTATTGTCATCTTTGTGACGGTGGTTCGTCCGGTCTTCAAATCATTGACCAGTTCCTGCCGTGTAGTTCTGGGCTGATTACTCACTGTTCTCAGGATCCTTTGAACCCCACGAGGTGAGATCTTGCATGGAGCACCACTCCTAGACTCCGCCTCCATCTCACCCTATCCTCTGTATCTTCCACTCTTATTCCAACTACCTTCATGTCCTCCTTCACCACATCCATAAATCTTCTCTTTGTCTTCCTCTCGGCCTTCTGCCTGGTAATTCCAACCTCAGCATCCTACTACCAATATACTCACTATCCCTCCTCTGTACATGTCCAAACCATCTCAATCTAGCCTCTCTGACTTTGTCTCCAAAACATCTTACATGGACTGTCCCTCTGATGTATTCATTCCTGATCCTATCCATCCTCGTTACTCCCAAAGAGAACCTCAACATTTTCATCTCTGCTACCTGCAGTTCTGCCTCCTGTCTTTTCCTCAGCGCAACTGTTTCCAAACCATACAACATTGCTGGCCTCATCACCGTCTTGTACACTTTTCCTTTCATTCTTGCTGATACCTTCTTATCACACATCGCACCGGACAATTTTCTCCAACAATTCCAACCTGCCTGCACATGCTTCTTCGCCTCTTTTCCACACTCTCCATTGCTCTGGATTGTTGAGCCGAAGTACTTGAAATCCTGAACCTTCTTTATCTCTGCTCCCTGTAACCTCACCGTTCCTCTTGTGTCCTTGTCGTTCACACACATGTATTCTGTTTTACTGAGGCTAACCTTCATTCCTCTCCTTTCCAGGGCATACCTCCACCTCTCTATATTTTCCTGCACTGGTTCTCTGCTCTCACTACAGATCACAATGTCGTCTGCAAACATCATAGTCCATGGAGATTCTTGCCTAACCTCATCTGTCAGCCTGTCCATCACCATAGCAAACAAGAAGGGGCTCAGAGCTGACCCTTGATGCAGTCCCAACTCCACATTGAACTCTTCTGTCACACCGACAGCACACCTCACCACTGTCTTACATCTCTCATACATGTCCTGCACCACTCTTACATACTACTTTGCCACTCCAGACTTCCTCATGCAATACCACAGTTCCTCTCTTGGCACCCTGTCATATGCTTTCTCCCGATCCACAAAGGCACAATGCAGCTCCTTCTGACCTTCTCTGTACTTCTCTATCAACATCCTCAAAGCAAACACTGCGTCTGTGGTGCTCTTTCTTGGCATGAAACCAAACTGTTGTTCACAAATGCTGACCTCTGCCCTTAGTCTGGCTTCCACTATTCTTTCCCATAACTTCATCGTATGGCTCATCAACTTTATCCCTCTGTAGTTGCCACAACTCTGCACATCTCCCTTGTTCTTAAAAATGGGCACAAGCACACTTCTCCTCCATTCCTCCGGCATCCTCTCACTCTCTAAGACCCTGTTGAATGTTCTTTTCAGAAAATCTACTGCGACCTCGCCTAGATCCTTCCATACCTCCACCGGTATGTCGTCAGGACCAACTGCCTTTCCACTCTTCATGCTCTTGAATGCCCTCCTCACTTCACCCTTACTAATCTTTGCTATTTTCTGGTCCTCAACAGTCACCTCTTCTACTCTTTTTTCCTCTCTCATTTTCCTCTCATTGGCTACACTGTATAAGAAAGAGATTCTTATACTGTTTATTTCAGAAAGCATGTATCTAAATGAAAGTATACAGTCAACTATAGGTGTCTAAGAATTGTCAAAAGAAAGAGAGAATCATGGATCCATAATAAAAAGTGGATAATGTGAGGTATTACTATGACGCCATAGATTTGGTCGTTCTCCCAAATTAGAGAGAATAATGAGGAGGAAACTGTCATGCATAGAGTTATAGGAATACTGGCCATTGTGTGCATGTGCAATGCCAAATGGTAGTATATCGGACAGTAGGCCATTACAGTTTATCATCCAAAGAACAATACACTTACAGCAAAGCACTGAGTAGTGACATCCTGTTGTGGGGCAGGCAACATAGAAGGAAACATGGATGGAGGAAAATATTATGAAATATTTGAGGAAATTCTCGTTGAAGTTTGACAGAATATTGAGTATAGGAAGAAAATTCAACTTCATATACGACAATTACCCGAAATGACATCAAAGTTGACCACACCAAGGCTGAAGGAGAAAAGGGTGAATGTTTTTGTGTGGCTTGTCAGTTTTTATTTATTTATACATAATGTATGAAATGTTGCGATTTTATTTTTTACTTGGCTGTTATATGTTGTATTATAGTTGGAGAACAATGCTTGTGTGTGCATCATCCAGCAAAGCAACAACATGTAAAGGTTCTGGCGTCTTATATTTCCACTGTAAACATATATCTGCTCAGTTCTTATTCTGTGGTTGTCACATAAATAAAAATTCAGGTGACAGAATAAATGTTATTTAAGCTGAGTCATAACAAACACTGTGAGCTTTTTTCAATGATGTCATCAAAACACAATGAGAAATATTGTCTTATCTGAAACCAAAACCCTTTTTTTCTTGTTATACAAACTGCCTGTCGAGGTTGTTTCTCAATCCACAAATCTTTATCTTATTGTATTCTCCTTCTTTGGCTGGATAACAAGAGCTTGGCCTCCACTGTAATACAGATGACACTGAAATATATTTGGAGGTTTCAGAAGAACTCAAGTAACCAAATTTCTGGAATTCATTCTGATATTATTATCCTCGTTTGTAGTCCTCACAGTTTAGAGTCATCAATATGTTCACACTACGCTTCATGTAAAATTAAAGTGCAAACACATCCACATACATATTCAACCCACATTACATATACTTGTATTCCGTACTGTTCCTTTTAATTCCATCAAATCAAATAGAACAAACAGATACTGGGACTATTGTTAACCTTTAAAATACAGCACACACATCTAAATTATATCAATGTAAATAATCAGTGGAAAACCCTGTCCCTCTTCCCCATGATGTCTGGAAGATCAATAAACTGTTCACCTTGATGCTAGAAATAACAAAGTTCATGCAGAGGCCTCTAAGGGAACACTAGTCCCTTTTCGACACGTAGGACGGATGTTTTCTTTTTGAGTGGACAAACCTGAGAGAAATTTGCTATGCGTGATACACAGCTTCTCTTTTTCACACTATGTGGTAAAGAAGATAATATGGAGCCTGAAACCAGTTGGTGGGGGGAAGACCTGTAATACTTACTTATTGCTTCTGTAATACTAGCAATTTCATACTTGTATTTAAAAAAATATATATCACTGATTTGAGAAGAAGAAATCATAAATTGATCATTTTTACTATATGGTGCTGTAAATATTTTATTAAATGTTAAACACATAGTAAAAATTCCAGTTTAGCTAATTATGCATTTACCGTTTACTATTTATTTTTAAATTAATCTGTCACTAGACATAGAGAATAACATACATCAGAATTTTTTAAAAGGCACCTTCAGACTCATAAGAGCTTTTAAAATGGCAACACAAATAATCAAACCCATCTGTGAGATTTGCACATAAGGATTTCATCATGAACCACTTATTTAAGCAAAACTGAAAACACTTGTGCTTGTTATTCCACTTCTCTTACCCACTGCAAGTTGATTTTACATTATTAACACCACAACAATTATAAAGATGAAGTAGATTTTTCGAGTGAGTCTTTGCTCTGGACTGTGTGCCAGAAAGCCAGCAAGATAAGACCAGAAAGAACAATTGCTGGAAGTTAAGACCTGAGAGGTGCAGGCTTTTAAGACGTTTCTTTTTTTAACCTCATGTGCAGAACACAGTACAACTTTAACAGTTATACTATTGAGTTCTTTTCTTCAGCTGAACAATAACATTTCTGTTAAAACAACACTGTGTGTGTAGTAGCCTAATTACATTACCTTAATTTAGGCTTGAAATCAAAGAAATTTGCTTGGACTTTAGGTTATTTATTTATATTTTATTACAGTACTGGTAGCTACCCTACCTTACTGGTAGATACCCTACGGGTGTTATGTACCGGTACAAAAGCATGCAGACAAGGTGCCTGGGAATCACCTCTGATTTTCAATGTTTACATGGACTTTGTTGTCAGAGTTGCAAGGAGTGAAATAATTAAATCCAACCCTGAGGCGGATTCAAGATCACCTATCTCCGCGAGAACTTCATAAGAAAGCATCCTCCTGTGGACATGTACAACTCACAGAGCTACTGTATGCTGATGTTCAGGTCATATTCGCCAGTTCACAAAAGGACTTGCAGAAGATGCTCACCATCTACGATGACACCTTTAGACAGTTTGGGTTGCAAATCTCATATAAAAAGACAGAAACAATGGCCTTCAACGTGGACGAGCATGTGATGGAGCTACCTAGTCTGGTGAGCATTGGCTCAAACCACCTTAAGAATGTCAGAAGCTTCAAGTATCTGGGGTATATAATAACCAACACTGAGAATAGCAGTCAATCTCTACATGCACAAATTGGTGCAGCATATCAGAAATGGAACGATCTCAAATATATTATGACTGATTGAAGGATTAGACTGTCAACCAGAGTAAAATTCCTCACCACTTGCATACGATCAAGGCTCCTGTATTGCGTACAGGCATGGGAGCTGACAGAGGAAGAGCTGGGAAAGGTGGAAGTCATATGGCATAACTTCTTACGAAAAATGGTTAGAGGAGGATTTGAACGAAAAAACGCTCTAGACCGGGCAGAACGTGAAGGAACTGATGTGGACTGGAGTTACAGGATTTCAAATGATCGACTACGTCCCATCACAAATACACTCCCCATCCGTGACTTTTGTTTGACACAGCACTTTAAATATCTGGCACATATATGCAGGCTTGACAACAATGCCCTCCAGAAACAAGTACTATTTGATACCTTGACTCCGAGAACGATGTGGAATAGAATTGAAAAGATACTTGGTGTTGACGTACAACAAGCAAGAAAGATGATGATGGTGAAGACTGATTTCCTGCGACTGCTGGATACCCGATTCCAGCAAGAGCGCCCCAAGGTTGTCCATGACGCCACAGGGGAAACATGATGATGATTACCAAATTGCAACATGATTAGTAATAAAAGATATCCAGTATTCATGGTTGAATATAGATTTCTGCGAGTATGCGTTTCTGTTTTCCTCACTTAACATCAATTTCAGCATTGAAATGTACCTTAAATATTTGTTACACAGATGCAGCACTCATATTTAATAAAGGTCTTTGAAATACGGTACTGTGATCACTCAGTGCAGCTAACTGGGTTATCAAAGACCAGCCATGTCTCTCACTGTCTGCAGTGAGAGGTTCATGTAAAAGAACCATTGCCGACTTTCCTCAAGAGGAGATACTTAGCTGTCAGTGTGTTTTCGCCCTGGTGAGCCATCCAGGGTGTACTCTGCCCTCAAACCGAGTCGGCTGAGAAAGGCGCGAGCCTTCCTGCGAACCTGATTAGGATTAAGCGGTTCAGAAAATGAATGAATGAATGATTAGGTACATTTGCATTTTCTTGGGGTTTCAGTCAGGCCTAAATAATCTGAGAAATGCAGGCAAGGACTTTGCCTAGCATATGGCACTCATTGCTAAATATTTTGTATAAAATGCCATCTTGAGGTCAGAGAACAGTACTGCACTTTTGATGAGAGCCTCAAATTTGGTCATTCATTCATTCATTTTTAAACCTCTGCCAAAAATCAAAACGTGCGAATCACATGATTCGCTGTGGCGACTCCTGAGTAAAAGGGAAAATGCTGAAAGGAAGACAGACAGACATTCATTCATTTTTTAAGCTGCTTAATCCTAACTCAGGTTGCAGGGAGGCTAGTGCCCACTCAGCCAACTCCTGGTGAGGGTGGGGTACATCCTGGACAGCTCGCCATGCCATCGCAGGGCCAATACTCACACTTGCACTTGCACCTAGGTGCAATTTGGTCAATGGTCAATCAGCCATATGTCAATCAGTCCATGTTTTGGGGAAGAAAATAGGAGTGCCTGGAGGAAACCACGCAAGTATGGGGAGAACATATAAATTCCACACAGAAATGCCCAAGCTGGGAATTGAACCCATGACCTTCGTGCTGTAAGGCAGATGTAATGACCACCATACCACCTGACTCAGATATATTATATGAAAAAAATGGAAGGAGCCACACTTGTCCACCTTTTTTCTGTACAGTATTGGTGTTTTTGAAAAATATACAGTTTAAATATATATATATATATATATATATATATATATATATATATATATATATATATATATATAATGTAATATACAATTACAAAAATATTTGTAAATGTATATAAATATACTGGCTAAAGGCAGCAGGGCAATGTGGTGTTTAGCTCATCTGGCTCACAGTAAGAAGGTCCTTGGCAAAGGTGTTTCTGTGTGGAGTTTAAATCTTCTTCTCGGAGTTATGTAGGTTTCCTCTGGGTACTCCAGTTTCCTCCAAAACTCAAAAACATAGCTCTAGATGCGAATGTAAGTGTGAATGGTTGTGTTGGCCCTATTATGAACTTGTGAGCTGAGATAGGCTCCAGCTTCTCCGCAACACTAATTAGGCCTAAGGGGCCAGTGGTGGTCTAGTGGTATAGGGTGCTGGATCGCTGATCCAAAGGTCGGGGGTTCGAGTCCCACTCTCCACAGGGTTGTCACTGTCCCCCCCAGTGCGGCTAACTGGGTTATCAAAGGCGGGCCATGTCTCTCACTGTCTATGGTGAGAGGCATGTAAAAGAACCATTGCTGACTTTCGTAAAGAGTAGGCTGCAAAGTCATCAGCATGTTACTGTCCCTTGCTAAAGGATTGTGACAGGAAGGGCATCCGACGTAAAAACCTCTGCCAAATCAAACGATTCGCTGTGGCGACTCCCGAGTAACAGGGAAAAAGCCGAAAGGAAGACAGACAGGCTTTAGAAAACGAATTAAATTATTTTCTTAACATTCTTCATGTGAAAGATTTTTTGGCTTGTCGTACACTACTTTGTTACTTTACATTTTGTCTTGCTTGTTCTTGTCTTGTTGCTCTTGTGTGTGTTTTCTAAATAAGGCTGTCTGTCTTCCTTTCGGCTTTTCCACTTTTATTCGGGAGTCACCACAGCGAATCATCTGATACGCACGTTTGATTTCGCAGAGGTTTTTACGTCGGATGCCCTTCCTGTCACAACCCTTTTAGCAAGGGACAGAAACACGCTGATGACTTTGCAGCCTACTCTTTACGAAAGTCAGCAATGGTTCTTTTACATGCCTCTCACCATAGACAGTGACAGACATGGCCTGCCTTTGATAACCCAGTTAGCTGCACTGGGGGGGACAGTGACAACCTTGTGGAGAGTGGGACTCGAACCCCCAACCTTTGGCTCAGCGATCCAGTGCCCTATACCACTAGACCACCACTGCCCCCTGTTTTCTAAATAAGGCTAATTATATTAATTCATTAATTTTCTAAGATGCTTAATCCTAATTCAGATTGCAGGGAGGCTGGCATGCATCTCCGCCGACTCTGGGCGAGGGTGAGGTACACATAGAAACACATTCTCAACCGTTTGCATTTATTCTCACTCCTAGGGGCAATTTGGAACTGCTAATCAACCTACTGTGCATATTTTTGGAGTACCCTGAGTACCCTGAGTATAACTAGAGTACCTAGTGAAGCCCATGCAAACACAGGGAGAAGGTTCCAACTCCACACACTCAGGCCCAGGAATCAGACACAGATACTCTTACTGTGAGATGCGCTAACCACCAACCATGCTGCCTGGCAAATTCTAATATTATTTGAATAACATAATAAATATTGGGTTGACAAACTGGATTTCTTACATTTATAGTCACAGATGAGAGTTAAGAGCCTTGCTCAAGGGCCCAACAGGGGCAGCTTGGTAGCACTGGGATTGAACCCCCAACCTTCAGATGAGTAACCCAGTAATGATCTTGAGCCTGTTGATAGCGCGAATCACTTAGATATATTTTTTGTTTGAACTATTTTAACTCCATAATAATTAAGAATTAAGTGCCGAAACATGAAGCACTAACCGGAAGTGTCTCAGTGCGCACGAGCCGTTTCTGTGCTTTGAGCACAAGCGCGTCAGTTGAGTCTCGCGCTGGAAAAATCGCTGAGTGCACGTGACCTGCTGCCTGAGGTAATTTCGTTGGCTAAATTCATTAGCTACTTTTATAGTAAATACAGGTAACTGGTTTGGTCAGTTTTTGTGTTGGGCTGTACAACATATATATTGTATTTTTTTTAAACTAATATATATATATACTTTTAGACTTGAAAAGTTTTCTGCTGTGAATAAAATGGAGCTGCATTACCTCACCGTGAAAGGTCAGTACAGTACTACAAAACTGTTACTATGATTGTTTGCTAGTGGAACGTGTTACTCTATACCAGGGGTCGGCAACCTTTGCCATTCAAAGAGCCATTTGGACCCGTTTTCCACATTAAAGAAAACACTGGGAGCCACAAATCCTTTTTTGACATTTTAAATCAAATCACACTGCATGTAATGTTTTTCCCCTTTTTCCTTCATGTTAATATAAAATAACAATATGTTACATTGATTTAAACGACTGCAGAGACCATTACATTACAATTCTGTTTGCAACAAAAACATTTAGATTAAAAAAAATTGCCAGCCTCCCCGCGACCCGAATTAGAATTAAGCGGTTCAGAAAATGAATGAATGTGTTCGAATGCTTCTTGTGTTTTTATAAAGAAAAAGAATATCCATCCCACGAAGCGCGGACGGGCTGCAGCCAGATGTGTAACGGGTTGGGTTGCCAACCTCACCAATCACGCCCTTCGTGGGATCTTCTTTTCTTTATTCGTTATATTAATGTTGTTTTGTCATAGTTTTAATTTACAAAAATGACACCAACACAGAAAAGTATTTGAAGACTTATTTTAAGAAGGAGCCTGCTCAACATTCTTTTAAATAAATATTAATGCTTAATACTGCACTGACCGACCCATTCTCAGAGTGGATACTGAACCACAGTGAGGACAGTTATTTAATCTGGAGATTGCTGTGTATAAACAAATCTCATCCACATCTCTTCCTTCAGCTGTGATTTCTGTTCCTGAATTACAAACCCTGGTGGCAGAAAAAAATCTCTCTCTCACCGCGCTGCTGCTTGCCATGAGCTCTTTTAGGGCTCTTTTATATTTATTTGGTGTGGGCGGGGTGATTTTGTGTGTGTTCTTGTGTTCTTGTGGACACACACAAAATCACCCCGCCCACACCAAATAAATATCCGCCCAAATCTGTGACTCTTAATTTTCATCTATGTAATTTTCAACCCGAAAAGAGCATTGGAAGGGTACCCAGATCATTCAGGTGAAAAACCTAGATTGGACATCACTGTTTCAATTCTGAAGTGGGGCCATCTTGGTGGGATCACATGACTGTTTAAGACTTAAAGCAAGGTGGCTCACGAAGATGGCTCCAATTCAGAATTGAAATAGTAATGTCCACTCTAGGTTTTTTTTCTTTTCTTTTGATTATCAGTGATTGGTGGGAACAGGTGGAAGGTGTGGCTATTGTTTGGTTGAAGTGAAAACCTGCACCCACACCGGCCCTTTGCTGTGTGAGTAACTAAGCACTTTGTGGTGCACCAGTCAGCCACCGTAAAGCACAACTTTATTTTGAAAAGCCATGGAGCCGCACCAGAAAGGTGAAAGAGCCGCACGCGGCTCCGGAGCCGCGGGTTGCCGACCCCTGCTCTATACTGTAACATTAAACAGTTATTATACACCCCCCCCCCCCACACACACACACACACACACACACACACAAAACATCTCAACACTTACCCAATGAGGTTTGACTGATGGTATACTATGCCTGTCTTAGCGAAGCACAATAATGATTTATAATAATAGTAAATGCAAATTTAAAGATTTCTGTGATGCTCAGGCAAGCTCTCCAGTGTGTACTCTGCCCTCGTCAAATACGGCAGAGATGGGCTCCAGCCTCCCCGTGACCATAATTAGGATTCCGAGGTTAAAAAAAATGAATGAATGATGTCTGTCTGTCTTCCTTTCGGCTTTTTCCCTTTTACTCAGGAGTCGCCACAGCGAATCATCTGATTCGCACGTTTGATTTGGCAGAGGTTTTTACGTCGGATGCCCTCCCTGTCACAACCCTTTTTAGCAAGGGACAGAAACACGCTGACGACTTTGCAGCCTACTCTTTACGAAAGTCTGCAATGGTTCTTTTACATGCTTCTCACCATAGACAGTGAGAGACATGGCCCGCCTTTGATAACCCAGTTAGCTGCACTGGGGGGGGGGGGACGACGACAGTGACAACCTTGCGGAGAGTGGGACTCGAACCCCCAACCTTTGGATCAGCAATCCAGCACCCTATACCACTAGACCACCACTGCTCCATTGATGTATGAATGATGTATGAATTTAAAGATTTTTATGAGTTTTTCATATTGAGGGCATTGCTTCAGTCTTTATGTCCTTTAATTGAAAAAAGAAATCTAAAATGTTGATTTTCTAAAGCTGGATTTAGAGCCCTGTCATGTTTCCTATAAGCAGCAATGGTACCAATCAGTACACTTGTCTTCTGTTTTCATTTACATTTGTGGGCTTTTTTCAACTGGGACCCCTTACTTTAAGTTACAGGTTGAACAAGTTTGCAGGGTAACGTACTGTATATTGATTTTCTAGCATTTTTATTCATACCAAAGACAGTATCCTTAAATCTGTGTTACAATCTATAAGTAACATTTTTTGATAGGCGCTTTTGGTTCTTAATGATTTGTTACTTTTCTTGCTGTCTCCCCCCCTACCTCTTTGTTTTAGATCTATTAGAAAAACTCCTGCACATTCAAAGTAACGAGAGTGTGAATGAAATAATTGAGAATCTATTTGATAAAGTTGAGTCTTCTGAACCATACACTAAAATCCAAGATTCACAGGTGAGCACATACTTCATTAATTTGTTTGTTATAATTTCCTGTAGTCTGTTTTTCAAACCAATTTTAAACAAGTGAAATACTGTATAGATCAATTAATATCAGATTTTCAATGGAGATGAGAAACAGTGATTGATGATTTTATCTTTAAGCAGGGATCAGCTGATCCTTTTTGCAGTCTAATATTAAAAGATTAACAATTTGCTATTAACATTTCAGCCATTACAGATGGGCGCAGCCTCCCCGCAACTCTAATTAGGATTAAGTGGTTCAAAAAATGCATAAATTTCATCCATTATCCATTAGTATGCTACATGCATGTCCGTCTATCATGAACATCGCTCACCTTGTTTTTTCTGCATCAGAGCACTCACTTCTGCATTTTCTTGCAGAAATTTCTCATTCTTTTTGCACGCTACTGTTGACAAAAAAAATAATGCATCACTGCGAGAACACTGAGAGGTTATTGCTGCTGTATGTTCATATTCTAATGCAAATAAGGCTTTATCTGTAGTCCTTTGAATTAGGTTGTAATGGTGAGAGGGGGAAACTCCCCCCTTACCCCCATACCGGATCGGTCGAGGCCCGGGTTAACGACCGCCATCAGTGCTGTCAATCAACAGGGTGCTGATGGAAATTGGACTACTGTTGGTCGAAGACGTTGAAGAAGGAGAGGCGGGAGGCGTGTTCGTAGGCAGAGAGAGAAGAGGAAAAGCATGAGTCTAGGACTACTCTGAATGTTGAATGTTGGAACTATGCAAAGAAAAGGTAGAGAGCTGGCTGACATGATGCAGAGGAGGAAGGTGGACATACTGTGTGTTCAGGAGACCTGGTGGAAAGGTAGCAATGCTAGAAGCGTAGGAGCAGGGTTTAAGCTGTTTTATCATGGTGTGGATGGGAAGAGAAATGGAGTAGGAGTCATCTTGAAGGAGGGGTTTGTCAAGAATGTTCTAGAAGTGAAAAGGGTGTCAGACAGAGTGATGAGTCTCAAGTTAGAAATTGAAGGTGTAATGCTCAATGTTGTTAGTGCTTATGCCCCACAGGCAGGATGTGAGCGAGAAGAGAAGGAGAGATTCTGGAGTGACTGAGATGAAGTGATGCAGAGTACCCCCAGAGGTGAAAGGGTGGTCATTGGTGCAGGCTTCAATGGACATGTTGGTGCAGGCAACAGAGGGGACGAGGAAGTGATGGGCAGGTTTGGTATCCAGGACAGGAACACAGAAGGACAGATGTTGATCGATTTTGCAAAAAGGATGGGAATGGCTGTGGTGAATGCTTTCTTCCAGAAGAAACAGGAGCATAGGGTGACTTATAAAATCAGAGGTAGGAGCACACAGATAGACTACATCTTGTGTAGGTGATGTAATTTGAAGGAAGTCAGTGACTGCAAAGTAGTAGTGGGTGAGAGTGTTGCCAAACAGCATAGGATGGTGGTGTGCAGGATGACGCTGATGGTGAGGAAGGTGAAGAAGGCAAAGGCAGAGCAGAAGACAAAGTGGTGGAAGTTGAAAAAGGAAGCGTGTCGTGTTGTTTTCAAAGAGGTGTTGAAACAGGCTTTGGGTGGCCAGGAAGTGCTTCCAAATGACTGGACAACCACAGCTAATGTGATCAGGGACACAGGTAGGAGAATACTTGGTGTGTCCTCTGGAAGGAAAGTAGATAAGGAGACTTGGTGGTGGAATGAGGAAGTGCAGGAGTGTGTACAAAGGAAGAGGTTAGCTAAGAAGAAGTGGGACATTGAGAGAACCGAAGAAAGTAAACAGGAGTACAGGGAGACACAGCGTAAGGCGAAGGTAGCGGTGTCAAAGGCCAAACAGAGGGTGTATGATGACTTGTATGCTCGGTTGGAAAGTAAAGAGGATCGAAGAGAGTAAACAGGAGTACAGAGAGACACAGCGTAAGGCAAAAGTAGCAGTGGCTAAGGCCAAGCAGAGGGCGGATGAGGACTTGTATGATAGGTCGGACAGTAAAGAGGGAGAAAATGATTTATACAGGTTGGCACAGCAGAGAAATAGAGATGGGAAGGATGTACAGCAAGTTAGATTGATAAAAGACAGAGAGGGAAATGTATTTGACTGATGACAAAAGTGTGCTGAGAAGATGGAAAGAGTACTTTAAAGAGCTGATGAATGAGGAAAATGAAAGAAAAAAAGAGTAGAAGAGATGACTGTTGAGGACCAGGAAGTAGCAAAGATTAGTAAGGCTAAAGTGAGGAGGGTATTGAAGAGGATGAAGAATGGAAAGGCAGTTGGTCCTGATGACATACCTGTGGAGGTATGGAAGTGTCTAGGAGAGGTAGCAGTAGATTTTCTGACAAGAACATTCAACAAGGTCTTTGAGAGTGAGAGGATGCCAGAGGAATGGAGGAGAAGTGTGATGGTTCCCATTTTTTAAAGGGAGACGTGCAGAGTTGTGGCAACTACAGAGGGCTAAAGTTGATGAGCCATACGATGAAGTTATGGGAAAGAATAGTGGAAGCTAGACTAAGGGCAGAGGTCAGCATTTGTGAACAACAGTTTGGTTTCATGCAAAGAAAGAGCACCACAGACGCAATGTTTGCTTTGAGGATGTTAATAGAGAAGTACAGAGAAAGTCAGAGGGAACTGCATTGTGCCTTTGTGGATCTGGAGAAAGCATATGACAGGGTGCCAAGAGAAGAAATGTGGTATTGCATGAGGAAGTCTGGAGTGGCAGAGAAGTATGTTTGAGTGGTGCAGGACATGTATGAGAGATGTAAGACAGTGGTGAGGTGTGCTGTCGGTGTGACCGACGAATTCAAGGTGGAGGTGGGACTGCATCAAGGGTCAGCTCTGAGCCCCTTCTTGTTTGCTATGGTGATGGACAGGCTGACAGCCGAGGTGAGACAAGAATCTACATGGACTATGATGTTTGCAGATGACATTGTGATCTGTAGTGAGAGCAGAGAACAAGTGCAGGAAAATCTAGAGAGGTGGAGGTATGCCCTGGAAAGGAGAGGAATGAAGGTTAGCCTCAGAAAATCCGAATACATGTGTGTGAATGAGAAGGACCCAGGAGGAACGGCGATGTTACAGGGAGCAGAGATAATGAAGGTGGAGGATTTTAAGTACTTAGGCTCAACAATCCAGAGCAATGGAGAGTGTGGAAAAGAGGTGAAGAAGCGTGTGCAGGCAGGCTGGAATGGAGGAGAAAAGTGTCCGGTGTGATGTGTGATAGGAGAGTGTCAGCAAGAATGAAGGGAAAAATGTACAAGACGGTGGTGAGGCCAGCGATGTTGTATGGCTTAGAAACAGTGGCGCTGAGGAAAAGGCAGAAGGCAGAGCTGGACGTAGCAGAGATGAAAATGTTGAGGTTCTCTCTGGGAGTAACGAGAATGGATAGGATCAGAAATGAGTATATCAGAGGGACAGCCCATGTAAGATATTTTGGAGACAAAGTCAGAGAGGCTAGATTGAGATGGTTTGGACATGTACAGAGGAGGGATAGTGAGTATATTGGCAGTAGGATGCTGAGGTTGGAACTACCAGGCAGAAGGCCTAGAGGAAGACCAAAGAGATGATTCATGGATGCAGTGAAGCAGGACATGAAGGTAGCTGGTATAAGAGAAGATGCAAAGGATAGGGTGAGATGGAGGCAGATGATTTGCTGTGGCGACCCCTGAAGGGAAAAGCTGAAAGGAAAAGAAGAAGAAGATCATAGACTTGCATCTTGAAAATTCCTGTTATGTTAATGTGTAAAATAGACTAACAAGTCTATCACTCTGTGACAGCTGTAAAACTTGTATTTACCTTCTTTGTAGTTTTTACGAAGTCATGCTAGTAGGGGTGCCTGGTCCTTCATTATCAAAAAAATCCCCCATGTCAGCATACATACACGGCGGCCACTTCGATAAGATGTCATTTTCTGTCTCCCAGCCGTCTTCAAGTCCCAAGGGGTCGAAAGTGTCACGCAAATGCAAGCGCAACAAGTTCATCTTTACGCTTACGGGAACAACCGGGAAGACCCCTACATATACAATACACCCGAAGGTCGGGAACTCTCCATAAATTAAACACATCGATAGTGCAGTTCTCATCCACATCAAGGTTTATTTTCGCCACGTTTGGTAGTCGACATTCCATGATGCCGTGCGCGAGCCGAGATGCGAATTGTGTCCATCATTTGCACAGCTAACCATTCTAATACCCCCATTTCACTGGAGCATGGCAGACTTACGGAAGAAAAAATGTTGTCATCCACAAACCTTCCGCAATTATTCCCTTATCTTCCGTGTGATTCCATGTGATTCCGTATTTATTTCTTAAGTCTTCCTCCACTATGCTTCCGGCAGGCCAAAATATTCCGTGAACGTGCTTTTGAACATGTTCAAATGCATGTTCATGGAAAAAAAATCCATGAGTGTTCCCTTTGGTTCCGTGGTCCTTCCATAAACATTCCGTCTTTTCCGCAAGTGATCAGTAGGCTTTCCTTCTATACTGCAAGTATTCCGTAACTTATCCGAAAGTCTTCCCTCCTCTTACGTATGGTCAAAAACGACCACTGAACAGTTGCATTCATGTACGGATCACCACGGAATACTCACGCTCCCGGATGGAAGGTACGGAATAGATACAGAATAACCAAGAAACACAGCGAAACATCCGTGACCATTACACGGAGCAAAGCAGAACGGTCATGGAATAAATATGGAACGCTGAAGGAATAGTTACGGACAGCATGGAGGACTTACGGAACACTCACGGAACTCGCTTCTACTATAAATACAGGCGCGAAAGACAAAGCACCATTCATTTTGAATGATGCTACAATGCCGAAAGCCAAGAGGAAGAATACTACCAAACCACCATGGTCTCCAACACCAGAAACCTCAGTAGAAGAGCCTCGTGTTCAAGAAGCCAACGTCAATGCCGAGTCTGATGTTGCTTCTGCCGTTTATGCCATTGTCGCCGCTGCCCCAAGCAAGAAGGCCAGAGTTTATATAGAACTGAACGACGATAAAGAACAGCTCATGGTGGAGTTCATCCAGGCAAACTAGTGCCTCTACAACAAGAAGCTCCGATCCTGGACAGACAAACATATGAAGGCCAAGCTCTGGGCTGATCAGGCGTCACGTATGGACAAGACTGATGACGAATTGAAGCAGTGGTTCCAGAGTGTGCGGACGACGCTGGGAAAACTGAGACGTTGGAAGTCGGGGCAAGCTGACATGAACATGTCTCAGAGGGACAAGTGGATTTATGAAAGTTTTAGCTTCCTCTGTCTACACATTGTTGAGGTACAGAGGAGAAACGTTGTTTCTCTGAAGGTCAAGATTGCTGCTGCAGCTTGCTCTGGTGGTTCCAAATCCACGACCACTGAAGAACCTACCCTGCCATCAACGTCAGAGGGGATCGAGGACATTGCATCTCTCGACCTCCAGCTGGTAGAAGAGGCAACACCCATCATCCCCTCGCCACAATGCCTGTTACACTGATATCCAGCTCCACCTTAATTCAGGCCAGCTGTGGGAAGCCAAAGTCTGGATCCAAAATGGGCAATCTTGATGACAAGAGATAGCAGGATTCTAGCAGCCGCGGGCGAGTTTCACCAGTGGAGCGGCAGCTGTCAAGAGTCTCCCAAAACCTGTGTACTGGCATGCCAAGCTAAAGATCCAAGAACTTATGAATGACTGCTTGGAAAGAGCTGAAGCCTTGGAGATGCAGCAGCAGGATCAACCACCTCCTATGCAGCAGCAGTCACAGCAGCTCCAGCCTCAGCAGTATGCACAGCAACACCACCACCAGCTTTCTCATCATCATCATCAGCACCAACAATAGCATCAGCAACATCACTGGTAGCTCCCACCGACGCAGTGGCCCACGCAGCTGTCTGGTACACCCATGTCTGTTTGGGGATTTCAAGACGTGAGGAGGGTTACACAACAGTGCCCACAACAATCCATGTCGTCTGCAGGAGAGCAGCAACCACAACCAGCAGACCAGTCAGTTGCCCTCCGGTTACATGTACATCCACCCCTGCGGCTAGAGACACAAGTGGGAGTGAGCCCAGCCTGTCGAACATTTCCTGTGTGCTCAGACGATGTTGTGATGACTCAAACTCCACCACTGAACTGTGACACTGTGTTATTGATTTCAATTTTTTTTTCTGTTTTGTATTTGCTTTGTTTAATGTTTAATATGCATTAAAGTTTTGAAATTATAATCACTGTGGTTTTGACTTCTGTGCATGTTTTGTTGTTGGGAATGATTTATTGAAGGTGTAAATAATAGGAACATATTGACACTGGGCAGTAACATGACAAAGTTAAAAATTTTAAAAGACTTTAATATAACCAAGAGTCAATATGAAAATACAATTACATCAACAACAGAAACCAGCATATACAAAGGGAGTTCAATGAAGGACATCAGTGTTTACAAGCTTGTACATTTTCACACTTGCTTCTGGCTGGTGGTATATGGCTGCCAAGAGACTTGTCCAACTTCACTGTTGAAGTAGAGCTTAAGGTACTCTCGCTGTTTCTTGGCCTCTATAGCAGGACCGGCTGATTGCCAAAACTTGAAACGCGCTTCCTGTCACATAAACGCTGCCGCGTGTGAGTCCAGTCGTGTCGAGTCCTCACCCCATATCAACCAGATATAAAGCCATTAGCAAAACCATGTAGCACCAGAAGTCGCATTAATAGTAAGCAGTGCTGTAGTAGTGGATGCCGTTACATGCCGTGTACAGAGTTGTTTTAGTGGCTGAGTTGCGTGTACTGACTTAATTTGGTCTCCTTTATAGTTGATCAACGTAAATTTCCGCGACTGTGTAAATAAAAAGCAGAGATGAAGTGGTAAATAGTTTCAAAGCCGAAGCCACGCGCTCCCCGTGCTCCGTGCACCTGCTGCTGCGCACCTTGGTCGCTTCGCTGCCATTGTGCACTCAATTATTTTTTGACCACTACAGCACTGATAATAAGAAGTACTTTTCTTATTAATAAATAACTTCATTATGACAATGTCGTTTAAAATAAATTTAGAGTCTTATTATACGCTAAAATTTTTGGTGTTTTTAAATTTAGTTGTATTCAGTATTAATATATGGCTCTTAGAGAATTAGATTTTAAAAGATGTCTTTTTTTTGTCTCTCGTAGTCAAAAAGTTTCCCGACCCCTGCTCTATAGTGTCTCTACTGGACCCACCAGATGTTCCAAGTCATGCATATTAGCTGTTTCACGCCACTGGCCTGGAATGGTGTTGTGGTCATCATCTTAAAATCAATGAAGTAACTCCGAATAAGGTTGACATGGTAACATTAGTCTACATTTCGACTTAATTCAAAGTCATTCTCAAGACATATGGACACACATATAAATTTCAGATATATTAGACTATCAAAGGCGGGCCATGTCTGTCACTGTCTATGGTGAGAGGCATGTAAAAGAACCGTTGCTGACTTTCGTAAAGAGTAGGCTGCAAAGCCGTCAGCGTGTTTCTCTCCCTTTCTAAAAAAAAGGGTTGTGACAGGAAGGGCATCCGACGTAAAAAACCTCTGCCAAATCAAACATGCGAATCAAATGATTCGCTGTGGCGACTCCCGAGTAAAAAGGGAAAAAGCAGAAAGGAAGACAGACAGACTATATCATATATAGACTATATTATAGATATCAGATATAGATATGTCTATGTGTCTATAAGATATCACCATATATCTTGAGAATGACTTTGAATTAACTAATGTTACCATATCAATCTTATTCGGAGTTACTTCATTGATTTTATTCATCAAACTCCTGTGTGGCCTAAATGGGTCATCATCTTCTCGGTCCAAAATTGCATCCTGGGTGACAGTGTATCTCATCCTCATGTTGTTATGAAGACAGACAGCAGCTTCAACCATAAGTATGATGACATCTGGTCCTTGTTGCAGTGTATACAGTAGGAACTGCCAGTGATTTGCCAAGATGCCCAATTCTCAATGACTCGACATGCTCTGGATATCCTGTAGTTGTACGCCAATTCTTCCTCTGTAAGGGCTCACCTGGAATATGGCTTCATAAGGTACTTCCTGAGAGTAAAAGCATCGTCCCCAAGAATGAAGTGTGGCACGTTAGTGTCGTCTTGGGGCAAAGACTCTGGTGTGTTGAGGAATAACTACGGTTGATGGTACCATCTGAGATGCATTCTTTGAGCTCCAAGGCGTTGAATGTCTGGGCACCAAACATGTGGCCCATGCCACCGACGTCTATCCATAGGAACCTTTAGTTGACCAGTGCTAGCAGAACAATGGAGAAAAATCCCTTGTAGTTGTGGTAAAAGGTTCCAGAAGATGGTGGTTTTCTAATGGCTGTGTGCTTCCCATCCAAGGCTCCAACAGTATGAGGCAGGTTCCATTTATCCTGGAAATCCCAGCTGAGTGATTTCCATTCCTGTACAGTATGTGGACACTTTATGACCTCGTATTTGTAGTGATCGATGATGGCCTGACAGACCTCTGGTAGGAAACTTGCGATGGTATGACGAGATACCCTGAAGTTGAAGGCCAGAGTTGGATACTTGTTGCCCGAGGCCAGATGACGCATGGTGATAGCTAGTTTCAGACCAGTACTGAGTGCGCTTCTGAAGTTAATATCCTTCTTTGTCAGTCGAGGAGCCAAAACCATCAGCAACTCGTCAAACAGCTCAGGTGGGACCCGGAGATAGTTGAACAAGGACTGCTTGTCTTCGAAACGGAGCGCTTCCATAAAGTTGTCATAGTTCCCAAGACCAATTCTTTGTTCCACCCTCAGCCATGAACGTACCCTGAAGTGTTTGGGTGTGTATTTCCTTCGCTTTTCTCGTCTTCTGCGGTCGATGACAATATCTCGTTGCATTTCGTTGTATTCGTGAAGCAACAGCAGCATGTGGAGCAGTTCCAAGTCAACCATTTCTCTATCCTTGTCCATTTTGGGAGAGCTTCTTGAAGTGTTTCCAGTACATGTTCACTTGGCAGAATGAGATTCCTTTGTCGAGTCTGCATGTTTATAGGCGTAATCAGGTGCAAATCCTTTGATGTTTGCCGATCTTTCCGGATTGAAATGTGGTTACACCAGGTATTCCTCAGTCATTCCGTGATGAATGTAAATGTTCCGCTTTCATGCCGCGTGTTTCCGCAATCTTCTCAAATGGATTAATGCCGTAGTTATTCCTCAAGTGTTCTATGCTTACCGTGAACGATCCATGAATTATCCGATAGCTATTCGTACTTGTTCCGCCGTTCATCCGTGGGCTTTTCTGTACTTATTCTGAAATTTTACCATAGTTTTGCCATACTTTGCTGTGCCTTTTCTGCACATGCCGTGAACGTTCCAAAAGTATTCCGAATTTCCACTTTTCCATAGGTTTTGACCCATTTTCCGTGTAAAAATGCCGAAGCTCTTCCATAGACTGCGTTCCGTGCCTTTTTGCCATGATCATTGCAGGCCGTACTCCAGTGAAATAGGGGGTAAGTCTGTTGGGTTTTTACACCCGAGCCTAGTGGGTTCCCAGTCTTGTGGCTTATCAGGCTTATCCCCGGTTTCTGTAGCGTGAAGCAACCAGGAGTTCAACTCCATTTGAATGGGACGCTAGTCCATCACAGGTTACATTCCCAGTATGTTTTACTGGTACCCATTTATACTGCTGGGTGAACAGAGGCACACTTGTGGTTGAGACCTTGCCCAGGGGTCTTAGTACAGTGAGGGTCTCAATGGGGTTTGAACTCACAACCTCCCGATCATGAGCGCAGCACCCTAACCACTACGCCACCGGCCCCACCTGAAATGGGGGGGTATTAGGAAATAAATGTAATTGAAGTATTTCTGTCTATAGTCAGACACAAAGCTAATCAGAGTATCTAGGAACGTGACATAGAAGCCATTTCTCTTATTCACTCTTCAACATGGGAAAGACAAAGGAACACACCATTCAAGTAAGGCAGATGTGTGTCAGCCTTCACAAGTCAGGCAATGGCTACAAGAAAATAGCCCCTCACGTGCACCTGCCCATATCTGTTGTCAGAGGAATTATTAAGAAGTTTAAAACAACCGGAACAGTGGTTAACAAGCCTGCACAAGGACACAAGATTATTTTGCAACCATGCACAGATGGTGATGGTTAGAGAAATAAAAAGTTCTCCAAAGCTCACAGTTAAAGAATTGCAACAAATAGGAGCATCTTGGGGTCATAAAGTCTCCAAAACAACCATCAGGTGCCGTCTACATGCCAAGTAGGCTGCAAGGAAAAAAACATTTTCTCACTCACAATCATGAACGTAAACACATCTGGAGTTGACTAAGCAGTCCTAACACCTCAACTGGGACCATGTGCTTTGGTCAGATGAGACCAGGATAGAGCTTTTTGACAACAAACTCGAAGTGGGTCTGGTGGAAAACAAAATATGATTATGCAGAAAAGCACCTCATGCCCAATGTGAAGTATAAGGGGAAGATCGGTGATGCTGGGGGCCTGTTTCTCTTCAAGAGGCCCTGGGAACCCTGTTGGGTGCATGGCATCGTGAATGCTTTGAAATACCAGTACTTTTTAAATCAAAATCTGTTGGCCTCTCCCCGAAAACTGAAGACGGATCGTCACTGGGTCTTTTAGCACGATAATGACCCTAAACATGAGGCCAAATCTACACAAAAATGGTTTACCAATCACAGACTCAAACTCCTCCATCTCAATCGACAGATCTCAACCCCATTGAAAGCCTGTGGAATGATCTGAAGAGGAAATGGCAGCGGAGAGGACCAGGTTGCTGGATGATGATTTAGAAAGATTGTGCAGAGAGGAATTTTCCAAGATCGCTCTTTCTGTATTCTCCCATCATGTGGAACATTATAGGAGAAGATTAGGTGCTGTTTTGTTGGTAAAAGGGGGGTTGTACAAAGTATTAACATCAGGGGGCTAATAATTGTGGCACACATGATTTGATCTAAAAGAATTATTTCTTAACCCACTTGCTACCGTGAACCACTGTAGTGGTGCTGTCTTATTATTCCCACATCCCCACGAACCAGTGTAGCGGCAATGAAACCCGAGCTTTCAAACCCTGTGAACAACTGAAGTGGTTAAGTACTCACAATCTGATTGGGTAAGTTGTTTTTCTTCTAATAATAAATGTACTTCAAATATCCAATCAAAACAACCAATATAATGGTTTTGGCAGTGTTATAACTCCATATTTGGATTTTCCACAGTGATATAACCTGGATATGATGAATATTAACAAAGTGTCATTGACAACAGCTTGTAGATAACAAAACGGCAGAAACGCCTGCTGTTACAGAAAGAATTTTAATGGTATGCTCTTAAAATTGACACTATACCTTTCAAATCATGTACAGTAGTTCACTTCACATAGATTAGAACTGGAAAACACAACATCTAAATTTCAGCTATCTGGGGCATATCACATTTATAACACTTATTACAGTGAAAAACACGTCAAAGTTTAATGTTCCAAGTATGAAAAAATATGAAAATACCAACATTGACATTTTGAGGCCTAAAACGTATTTTCTCCTGATGTTGAAGGCTTGAACTGGGCCCAGTGCTCGCAGTTATATGTGAATGCAGTAGTGAATGAGTTAATCTGGGTTTTTTCCCAATGAATAAATGCACTTGAATTAAAGGTTGGATTTTCCTCTTTTTTCTATTGTGGTCCTATATTATTTAGAAATAATGTAATTTATTGGAAGCTAAAGAACACATTTTAACCAGAGGTGCCAATAATTACGGAGGGAAGTGTTATTATCATACAATCCATTGGTAATCTCAAAGAATAACTAAATGAACAAATGAAACAAACAGAAATAAATGCATACAAAATGGATTTAAGTTATTAAATGCAGTTAAGTTATTATGTCGGAAAATTTGTAACGTAGCACTTCTGGTTATTCATGGTAAAGGAAAAAAGTGTCAAAGTTCAGAAAAATAAATATATGAAGTACGTATATAAAATGACATCAATAAAAATCTAAATAAACAAGAGCCTCCCAATACATCTGCTAAAAGATTTATTATTTTTTTTGTGAGCCGGAATGCAGCATTTTAAAATAAAGAAAAATATAAAAGAGTAACTACTGCTGTAAACATGCTAATTTTGAGTCGATAGCGTTAAAAACAGGTACTGTAGTTATAAAAACATGTATATCTAAACTGATACTAACAATATGATTATAAGCCACATTCAGGGGCACTTTTAGGGATCAGAGTTAAAATGTTGAAAAATGTAACTAACCAAAACAGTTATCATCATAAAACCAAAAAGTGACCACAGTGCCTACTGTGTATTTTATTTAAGTTTGCAGTAAATGTCACTTCAGTAAATTATTTATATTTATTTAATTTTTAAAGTTCTTTAGACTTTATAAAATCTACCCAAACACAAAATCAATGACACGACTGGTTTTTGCTTTGTAAAAATAAGTAAAGATGTCACTACATCCTTCTTCCTTCTTCTTCTTTTCCTTTCGGCTTTTCCCTTCAGGGGTCGCCACAGCAAATCATCTGTCTCCATCTCACCCTATCCTTTGCATCTTCTTCTCTGACACCAACGACCTTCATGTCCTCCTTCACCACATCTATGAATCGTCTCTTTGGTCTTCCTCTAAGCCTTCTGCCTGGTAGTTCCATCCTCAGCATCCTACTACCACTATACTCACTATCCCTCCTCTGTACATGTCCAAACCATCTCAGTCTAGCCTCTCTGACTTTGTCTCCAAAACGTCTTACATGTGCTGTCCCTCTGATGTGCTCATTCGGAATCCTATCCATCCTCGTTACTCCCAAAGAGAACCTCAACATTTTCATCTCTGCGACCTCCAGCTCTGCCTCCTGTCTTTTCCCCAGTGCCACTGTTTCTAAACCATACAACATCGTTGGCCTCAACACCGTCTTGTACACTTTTCCTTTCATTCTTGCCGATACCCTCCTATCACACATCACACCGGACACTTTTCTCCAACCATTCCAGCCTGACTGCACACGCTTCTTCACCTCTTTTCCACACTCTCCATTGCTCTGGATTGTTGAGCCTAAGTACTTAAAATCCTCCACCTTCCTGATCTGTGCTCCCTGTAACCTCACCGTTACTCTTGGGTCCTTGTCATTCATGCACATGTATTCTGTCTTACTGAGGCTAACCTTCATCCCCCTCCTTTCCAGTGCATACCTCCACCTCTCTAGATTTTCCTGCACTTGTTCTCTGCTCTCACTACAGATCACAATGTCATCTGCAAACATCATAGTCCATGAGGATTCTTGTTTAACCTCGTCTGTCAGCCTGTCCGTCACCATAGCAAACAAGAAGGGGCTCAGAGCTGACCCTTGATGCAGTCCCACCTCCACCCTGAACTCTTCTGTCACACCGACAGCACACCTCACCACTGTCTTACATCTCTCATACATGTCCTGCACCACTCTAACATACTTCTCTGCCACTCCAGACTTCCTCATGCAATACCACAGTTCCTCTCTCGGCACCCTGTCATATGCTTTCTCCAGATCCACAAAGGCACAATGTAGCTCCGTCTGACCTTCTCTGTACTTCTCCATTAACATCCTCAAGGCAAACACTGCATCTGTGGTGCTCTTTCTTGGCATGAAACCAAACTGTTGTTCACAAATGCTGACCTCTGCCCTTAGTCTAGCTTCCACTATTCTTTCCCATAACTTCATCGTATGGCTCATCAACTTTATCCCTCTGTAGTTGCCACAACTCTGCACGTCTCCCTTTAAAAAATGGGAACCATCACACTTCTCCTCCATTCCTCTAGCATCCTCTCACTCTCAAAGACCTTGTTGAATGTTCTTGTCAGGAAATCTACTGCTACCTCTCCTAGACACTTCCATACCTCCACCGGTATGTCATCAGGACCAACTGCCTTTCCATTCTTCATCCTCTTCAATACCCTCCTCACTTTAGCCTTACTAATCTTTGCTACTTCCTGGTCCTCAACAGTCATCTCTTCTACTCTTTTTTTTTTCATTTTCCTCATTCATCAGCTCTTCAAAGTACTTTTTCCATCTTCCCAGCACACTTCTGTCATCAGTCAATACATTTCCCTCTCTGTCCTTAATCACTCTAAATTGCTACACGTCCTTCCCATCTCTATTTCTCTGCCGTGCCAATGTATAAATCATCTCCCTCTTTACTTTCCAACCGAGCATACAAGTCATCATACACCCTCTGTTTGGCCTTTGACACCGCTACCTTCGCCTTACGCTGTGTCTCCCTGTACTCCTGTTTACTTTCTTTGGTTCTCTCAATGTCCCACTTCTTCTTAGCTAACCTCTTCCTTTGTACACACTCCTGCACTTCCTCATTCCACCACCAAGTCTCCTTATCCACTGTCCTTCCAGATGACACACCAAGTATTCTCCTACCTGTCTCCCTGATAACATAAGCTGTAGTTGTCCAGTCATCTGGAAGCACTTCCTGACCACCCAAAGCCTGTTTCAACTCCTCCTTGAAGACAACCCGACACTCTTCCTTTTTCAGCTTCCACCACTTTGTTTTCTGCTCTACTTTTGCCTTCTTCACCTTCCTCACCATCAGCATCATCCTGCACACCGCCATCCTATGCTATTTGGCAACACTCTCACCCACTACTACTTTGCAGTCCACTGACTTCCTTCAAATTACATCGCCTACACAAGATGTTGTCTACCTGTGTGCTCCTACCTCCACTTTTATAAGTCACCCTATGCTCCTCTCTCTTCTGGAAGAAAGTATTCACCACAGCCATTTCCATCATTTTGCAAAATCTACCAACATCTGTCCTTCTGCGTTCCTGTCCTGGATACCAAACCTACCCATCACTTCCTCATCCCCTCTGTTTCCTGCACCAACATGTCCATTGCATTGTGCCCCAATGACCACTCTCACCTCTAGGGGTACTCTGCATCACTTCATCTAACTCACTCCAGAATCTCTCCTTCTCTTTTCACTCACATTCTGCCTGTGGGGCATAAGCACTAACAACATTGAACATCACGCCTTCAATTTCTAACTTGAGACTCCGACTCCATTTCTCTTCCCATCCACACCATGAAAAAACAGCTTAAACCCTGCTCCTAAGCTTCTAGCCTTGCTACCTTTCTGCCTGGTCTCCTGAGCACACAGTATGTCCACCTTCCTCCTCTGTATCATGTCAGCCAGCTCTCTACCTTTTCCTGCCATAGTTCCAACATTCAAAGTCCCTACTTTCAGTCCTAGACTCATGCCTTTCCTCTTCTCTCTTTGGCAACGGACACGCCTCCCGCCTCTCCTTCTTCGACGTCTTCGACCAACAGTAGTCCAATTTCCATCAGCACCCTGTTGGTTGACAGCACTGATGGCGGTCGTTGTTAACCCGGGCCTCGACCGATCCGGTATGTCATTCTTTCTTGTGATTCGCATATTTTATTTGCCATTTGTTTTATGCCGGATGCCCTTCCTGATGCAACCCTCTGCATTTATCCAGGCTTGGGACCGGCGTGAGGGAGAGACACTGGTTTGTGCCCCCCCCCTCACAGCTGCATTAAAGATGTCACTACATCAAGAATCGTTATTCATCTCTAGCTTTTGTCATCATACTGGCTCTGGGTTACTTAAAACATTGTCAAGCACCACAAAAGAGTTGTGCAGCATATACATGGAGACATTGTTTCACATTTTATTTATTTTTACTATTTCTATTTTGTTATATTTTGTAGGTTGAAGAATATGTTTTTCAATTGTGGAATTGGGCTGTAACCAAAAATTTTGGTTCAACCATCAGCGAGCAACAAAGAGCAAAAGGTTTTTTGGTGTTAATATTTTTGTAGAAGTGTGTACCAGCACAAAAATGTGACATGCTTTCTATGCAGTTTGAGTTTACAAGTGCTCAAAGATTGTAAAAAGTGTGTCTATTCCTTTTGTATTTCAGTGCGTCACATAGCATGCAGACTTCTGTATTTATGTACACCTGAGAACCCATCAGAGAATACAGTTCGCAAGCAGATTTTGGTTTGTTGACATAATTATAGATATTTTTCTGATCGAAAAATATTTATTTATTTATTGTTTCATTTGATGATCATTATAATATTTTCTATACATTCATCTGTGCTTCTCAGATGGCTAGTAAGACAGGAAGAACATGGCTTGACTGTAATAATCCCAAGCTTGCTGATGAATTTTTAAATCAGGCTGTCACTGTAAGGTCACTTGGGAGTAATTTTGGTGTGCTGTCAGTGTAGAAATAATCAAATGTGACATCATGCATCATGGGTAAGATGACTAAAAGCACTGAAGATATGATGAAGCGATGTTTTTATGATCTTCCAGACCTTAGAGATGCTTTACTCTAGATGGATATCCCAAAAAGACGAAGTGACTGATACGAACCTACCAAAAGGAGAAGCTGAGAAGGACCTATTGAGGATTCTTTCTTATAAAGCTGAATCAGTGAGCAAAGAAAAAAATTAATACAATAGAAATGAGGAGCTGAAAATACATGAAATAAAAGAAAAACGTGATAACATTTATACAAATTATTATTCACCTGTTGGCAGAAATCATTGAATAGGATGGTGTTGTCTTGTCATTACAGGCACTTGCTCAAGAGAATCAACAAGAGGCTGTTTCCTGTGTAGAGCGAAGTAAAGAGATGCTTCTGAGAGTTCCCAGGGAGGTGTGTTGCTTTAAGGAGATATTGATTTTTTGTTTGTTATTTAGATTTTTTAAAATCTTTTTTTAAATGTTAAAAATGCTTAACAGACTGGATATCTGTCCTTAATTTGCTATAAATTTGGTGTGGAGACATATAATAAAAAGAAGTTTGAGGACACTTTATTCTGGCTCAGGTAAGATTACTGCTGTGTTAATAAATCCAGTGAATCTATATTATTGAATTAATCACTTTTTATTGTCATATTATATTATACACACAATTTTCTCTGATATCAATAAATATTATTACTCTGATTCATTCTGATTATATATTATATTAGTAGTAAAAGTTTTTAACTTTCAATTTATTTATTTATATTCTTTATTTTCCATTTACTTTATTGATTATTTTAATTTCCAGTCAAAGCTATGACATAGGGAAGATGAACCCAGAATACTCTCAAAGTCCAGAAATGCAGGTACATTTTTGGATAGACTCCTTTTAAAAAAAAAAAAATGTTGCCATAATCTATCTGCTCCCCTTGCTTTTCAGGCCAAAGTCCTGAGATTTCTTGCGAAAGTTTATTTGGAGCTAGACTGTGAGAAGTATCAGGATAAAGCTCTTCATGCTGTGACCCTGGCTAATAAGGTATAACACGTCAACCAGGCTTTGCTTGTACAGACATAAAGGTACAGTGGGCACAATTTATTAAAATCTCATCCATCCATTATTGCTGGAAACTGGAAATTTGAGCCAATTTTGGCTGGCTTTAGGCAAGAGACGGGGTACACCTTGACCAGATCACCATCCTATCACGGGGCCAGTGGAAAAAATAACAATTCACATTCACATATGGGCAGGATTATCCTCTTAAGACACCACTGTCCTAATGCAAGGACATATTTTCTCCCAACTACACTGTAACATCCTCACATGAGGACCATTGGGTATTACTCTTTTGTAAAACTTTTTCTTGTTTAAAGACATTCATCAATTGCAGTTGATGTCTGTTGGTAAGAAATAAAAGCAGTGTGCAGAAATGACCTACATAGAACTACATAGCCGCCATATTGTATTTAGGTCACGCAGAGGCTTGTGGGTAATGTATGACAGCTGAGGATGCACAGGCAGAGTCAAAATGCTTGGCATAACTTTCTGTGTGCGTTGATGCTTTATGAAGTACTATGCCAGTGATCAACATTTGAGTTTCTTAGTGTTCGCAAAGGACACTAAAAAACATGGTGGTCTAGTGGTATAGGGCGCTGGATCTCTGATCCTAAGGTTGGGGGTTCGAGTCCCACTCTCCACAAAGTTGTCACTGTCCCCCCAGTGCAGCTAACTGGGTTATCAAAGGCAGGCCATGTCCCTCACTGTCTATGGTGAGAGGCATGTAAAAGAACCATTGCTGACTTTCGTAAAGAGTAGCTGCAAAGCCGACAGTGTGTTTCTGTCCCTTGCTAAAGGGTTGTGCCAGAAAGGGCATCCGACGTAAAAACCTATGCCAAATCAAGTATGTGAATCATTCGCTGTGGCGACCCCTGATAAAGGGAAAAAGCCGAAAGAAAATCTCAGTGTTCGCTAAGGACACTAAGCTCAGAATCAAGTGAATTATCAATGCAACTATGGCTGAAAATAAAGAAAAATACTTGAACTATGCAACTGTAGCAACCATATGGGGGAGGGTGTCAACATGGTCAACACACTGATGATTTTTCCACTAAAACCAAGTTCATCAAAGCGACGTGAAAAATCCAGAGAGTGTTCTACAAGATCAGGAACTCTAGGAAGATCTCAGTGATTGGTTGAAAGTTGGATTACAGACGCTCCCTGACTTGCGTTCATTCGTTTTACGTTTTTTTTTCTCGATTTTACGTTTTGTTTTTTTCCCAAATCGGCGCAATCTACCATGCATACTCAGTTAAGCAAAGAGAGTTGTAAAATGAATGAAAACCTGAATCCAGAAAATAAAGAGAACTCTCCGCTCTGCTGGTGATTCACATCAGTGCAGGCTGAGTACTAAACGAATATTCAACAGTGCCCTTGCTCACTTGAAAGACCGGAAGTCCGGATAACCCGCGCTTTGTCTCAAGCACAAGTAAGTGTTGATTGGCTATTTTAAGCTTCATGTAAAGTGACTCGGCTCAGGTTTATGTAAAGTCGGGATCATCGGGACCATTTACAAGCAGAGAGATCGCATCATAGAGAATGTTAAAGGTTATATTTGTTACTCTATTTGATATTTGATGAGTAAAATTGATTAAAATTGATCTATTTGAAATTATTTTGCTTGAATTTAATTTATTTGAAATTGATGTTGCTATTATTTGATATTATTTTACAATGTTATGTTTATAATAATTGATTTAGGGGTGTTTTATGAGATACAGTAATGGTATTTATGGATGTATAGTACTGTATGAACGTCATATGTCACTGGAACATACAGTAACAACTTACGTTTTTTTTTTCACCTTATGTTCGGCGGTCCGGAACCGAACTACAACGTAAGTTGGGAAGCGTCTGTAATTTATTTTATGGTTACTAGGGAGTTTCAAATTCAAATTTCAGAAATTGGTTCTGTACCTGAAATTGCTATTTTCTCAAAAGACCAATAGTAGCACTTCCTAATTATTGGTAGATAAAGTGTTGTAACTCAGTGGATTTTCATACTATAATCATGTATTATGCCTCATTTTGAATCCGATTCAATTCAAACACAGCCGCTCCCCAGCTTACGAACGAGTTAGGTTCCAGACGGCTGTTCGTTAGATGAATTTGTTTGTAAGTTGTTACAGGGCATTCTTTAGAGAGGAACGTATGTTTAAACCTTGTATAAGTAACCTATACGAGTTTGTATATATCGCTCTCTTTCTCTCTCTCTCTCTCTTTCTCTCTTGTTCTCTCTCTCTCTCTCTCTCTCTCTCTCTCTTTCTCTCTCTCTGAGTTATTACATAACTGACAGAGCGGTGTAATGATGCTCTTGAGCTCAGTTGAAATTGAGCTCAATTGAAAGCATATCCTCTCTCTCTCTCTCTCTCTCTCTCTCTCTCTCTCTCTCTCTCACACACACACACACACACACAGAGGCGACACTATAACTGGAAAATTAAACTGATCAGCTTCCGGTTGTCCTTGGACGGAGCACCGGATAACTATAATCGAACTTCGACATAAAGATTAAATCTTGACCATCACAAATCATTGTTAATGACACCATTCCTTCCGTGACACCACAGTGGAAAGTTCATACTAGTGGGGACATGAAATTAAACACTTAGAAAACTTTTAATCTCTCTCTCTCTCTTTCTCTCTCTGTCTCTCTCTCTCTCTCTGTCTCTCTCTCTCTCTCTCTGTCTCTGTCTCTCTCTCTCTCTCTCTCTCCTTAATCATCACATGATCAATATTGTTATGTCCAGTGTTTAAACTGCTGGTTCCTCTCAAGCACAGCACAGCGGATCTGATGAGATTTACAGAGAGTTTCACTCTTATCCAGTTTATTATTATACAGTATACAGTTACTTTGTTGACAATTTCACTACAGAGGGGACTTTTATTTGGCCGGAGGAAATTGTCAATTCTCAAGCTCATTTGGCAGAAATTGAATTTGGAGAAAATGAAGTATTGGACAAGCTGCGTAAACTTAAGACAAATAAGGCAGCAGGCCCAGATGGGTTATACCCTAGGGTGCTCAGGGAGGTTTGTGAGATCATCTCTAAACCACTGTTGGTTATTTTTAGGCAGTCATTAGTGACTGGAGAAATTCCAAATGATTGGAAACAGGGTATCATTATACCAATATATAAGAAAGGGGATCGTACAGAGCCAGGCAATTACAGGCCTGTCAGTCTTACTTGCATAGCATGCAAAATACTGGAATCTATCATAAAAGACAAGCTTGAGTCATTTCTTGAGCATAATAACATCTTGAAGGATAGCCAACATGGTTTTCGCAAGGGTAGGTCATGCCTGACAAACCTTTTGGAATTCTTTGAGGAGGCCACAAATACTTATGATCAGAGTAGGGCCTATGACATTATTTATTTGGACTTTCAAAAAGCATTTGATACAGTACCACATGAGAGACTAATTTTTAAAACGAGGTCAGTTGGAATTGTAGGAGGTATTCTGGAGTGGATTAAGAACTGGTTACAGGACAGAACACAGAGAGTTGTGGTTGGAGGGATTTCATCTGAGCAAGGAATTGTGGGAAGTGGAGTCCCTCAGGGATCTGTGTTGGGACCCTTGCTCTTCCTCATCTACATTAATGACCTTGATAGGGACATTGAGAGCACATTGGTGAAATTTGCTGACGATACTAAATTGGGCGGTTTGGCAAATAGTCTGGAGTCTACTAAGGTTATTCAGGACAATTTGGATAGACTTCGAATTTGGGCAGATACATGGCAAATGAAATTCAATGTCGCTAAATGTAAAGTTCTACATGTAGGGAATAAAAACATTAGACAGGAGTATTTCATGGGAGGTTTAAAACTAGAATGTTCCTCTCAGGAAAAGGATCTGGGTGTGATGGTTGACCAGTCCCTCACTGGTACTAGCCACTGTGCGTTAGCAGTAAAAAGGCAAATAGGATGGTGGGTTACATAGCCAGGAGTATTGAGTATAGATCTAAAGATGTTGTCCTTCTCTTGTATAACACATTGGTTAGACCACATTTAGAGTATTGTGTACAGTTCTGGGGACCATACTTGAAAAAGACATCGAGACTCTCGAAAAAGTTCAGAGAAGAGCAACAAAGCTAATTCCGGGTATAAAAGGAATCCTATGAGGAGAGGCTGAGGATCCTAAACCTTTTCAGTCTTCAAAAAGGAGAATTAGAGGTGATCTGATTGAGGTCTTTAAGTATCTTAAGGGGATTAATAAAGTCAACTATGCCCGATTACTTAGGCCAAGTTCTGTAAGTAGAACTAGGGGTCATAAATGGAAGTTATTTAAGGGTAAATTTAGCACAAATATTAGGAAATATTTTTTCTCGCAGAGGGTAATTTCAGTGTGGAATAGATTGCCTAACCACGTTGTCGAAGCAGAAACCTTACAAGTCTTCAAAAGCAGACTTGATCTAGTGCTGGATACCATCTAGTCATGAAAAAAAAAAAAAAAAGTGCGTCTTTAAGGTTAGAGTGTGCGTCTTTAAGGTTGGAGTCACTTTAGAATAGGACAATGGTGAGCTTAGTTGGGCTGAATGGCCTGTTCTCACCACTCATGTTATGTTATGTTATGTTATGTAGTATGTCCTTGACTATTCGCAGTTTTGCACCCACGGTTTGAGTATTCGCTGACTGCCGAGCAACCGGCACGAGATTCAGATTCAGCCAATGGCTGTCCTCCTTTCTCCTGATTGGTTGAGCTGATGTCCTGCCCCTTTTTCCTCATTCGCACACAAGTTGTCAGTGAGCCTCTTTTTTTGTGTGTGTTTTAATTACCAGTTAAGCTCTATACCACTCAAACACTATGGCGTCTTCTCTGGTTAAGCGATAGAAAACACTGGATGTCTCTTCTGAATAAATAAGACTTTCTCCTGAGAAACGACGGTTTTCTCTGAACTGTTGTATTAAAGTCTTTTTCAATTATTATTCCAGTACAGTACCTAAGTTCATGTTTATGCATGAGTTATTATGTTCTGTAGCATGTTTAACAAACGATACCAAAAGGATAAACTTTATTACAGTACTCTTCATGTCCTTTGACATTGAAGTTGGAGTGACGTCTTGGAGCGACGTCCCTAAGATGGCGCTGTCCAGAGGGCAACGTCACGGAGTTCTCAGAGTCAAATTGTTTCTTTGTTCATTTTAATTTGTTTTATTTGTTGTTTTGTTTGTTCATGTTTTGCACTTGCTCGTCTACGATCGGTCGACTCTACTACAGCTATAAGATCGGAGTATCTTCGGGCGTGTATAACTAAGCACGCTTAACTGGGCTCGTTAGCCGGGATGCGGCTAGCAGAGCTAATATGCTAGTATAGCCGGCTGGAGCAATCGCCTCATCGGGTGTACTCTCCTCGAGCCATGTTTCACAGAAACACAGTCCTGTAGATCCCTCTGCGCTGCAATCTGAGCATGAAGCTCGTCCATCTTGTTTCGCAGGGACTGAACATTTTCAAGTAGTATGGCCAGAAGTGCTAAACCAGCCTGAGAACTTCGCCTTGGCTTCGCTGGTAACCTCTAGCTAACCGCTAGCATTGAGCTGCCATAGCATATAATATAAGTTGTTGCGTGTTTAGTTGCCCGAAACTGAAGCTGCTCATAGCTATAGTAGGGTCGACCAATCATAGATGAGCATAGTGCCAAACATGAACAAACTAATAACACAAATTAAAACGAACAAAGAAATAATTTGACTCTGAGAACTCGGCGACGTTGCCCTCTAGGCAGCACCATCTTGAAGACGTTACTCCAAGTTCAATGTAAAAGGACATGAAGCGTAATAAAGTTTATCCTTTTGGTATCATTTGTTAAACATGCTACAGAACATAAAATCTCACGCACAAACATTCTCAGAATTAACTTAGGTACTGTACTGAAATTATATTTGAAAAACGAGTGCTTTACAACAGTATATGCTGTATAATGTTTATATTTTATCATCAATAAAAATAAGAGTAAAAATTGAAAAGTTTTTCTTCATCATGACTATATTTTACTCCATTAACACTGTATTAATGAGTAAGACTGTCTATAGAATGTGTTTAAGAAGCATATTTTAACGCATGTAATAGATACATAGTATTTTACTTCCGGCTGTTCATTCGCGCATGTGACGTGATACATGGGGTTTTACTTCCGGGTACAGAACTCGCGGATTATCTCGATTCGCGGGTGGGCTCGGAATCGAACCCCCGTGAATATCGAGGGCCTACTGTACTGGAGTCAATTTATTTCTTCTTTAAAACTTTTGGCAGGAGTTCAGAAATGTATTGGTTCTGCTTCTCTTCCGGGACCTCCAGTGTAAAGCACGTCAGCCACGCCCCTCTACCGGACCTTAGTATTAAGTGTACCTCAGGATAATGTTTAATCCTATTTCATACTTATGTTTATGATATATCTTTCTATAGATTTCATTCAATTTCTATTCCTACTTCTTCTTCAATTTCATTTCACTTTCACTGTCACTCTCGACCTCGGACTGGATGTTCGTATCTCCTGATGTTTGTAAAACGAATGTTCGTGAGTGGGGGAAGCGTCTGTATATCATTATGTCAGGTATATGAAACTTCCTACTTAATCTGTATTATGCTGAGGTGATCACATGTTTCTTTTTGCAGCAGACAGTTTTTTAGTATCCTGACATTAAGCAGTGAATTCTGTGATGCTTGTGTTCTTAACCAGTCAAGAATGGGACATGTCTGTATCTTTGTTTTTTTTATATAGTACTGTACTCTCCAGTGCACTTTTAAATAATAATACTGTATACACTTTTCTATTAAGGGAGGCACGGTGGCAGGCATGTCCACCTTACAGCAAAAAGGTCTTGGGTTTGATTCCCAGCTCAGGCATTTCTGTGGAGTTTGCATGTTCTCCCTATGCTTGCGTGGGTTTTCTCCGGGTACTTCGGTTTCTTCCCACAGTCCAAAAACATGTACAGTAGGTTAATTGGCTGTTCCGAATCACCCCTAGGTGTGAGAGTTAGTGTGAATGATTGTGTGAGTGCTGGCTCAGTGGCCTGGCGAACTGTCCAGGGTGTACCCTGCCCTTGTCCATTGTTGGCTGAGATGGGCACCAGCCTCCCTGTGGCCCTAATTAGGATTAAGCGGTCAGAAAATGAATTTTTCTATTAAGGCAACAAAAAGACACTGACCATTTTGCAATAATTTCTTTTGTAAATAGGAATTCTTACAACCAGCAGGTATTTATCTGAAGATTCGTATTTTGCTAAAGAGTGGAACACCAAATGATGTTGTTAAATCTGGTGAGTAAGATGATTCCCTTAGTTTTGTTATAATCAGACAACTTCATGCAATGCATTTGTTCACACAATTTTCAAGATATTGATCTCAATCCAAATTAAACTTTTCCACCCCATCCCCAAATAGCTTGCTTTTATTCATCTTTCCAAAGGCTGGATAAAACCGTGCTATTTGGGGATGGGATGGATTAGTTGAAATACATTTCGTTACAATTTTTTTTGTAAATATTTCAAGGCGTTGCACACCACGTGTGACTTTTCATATGAAATATTTCCATAGAATCATGCAGGTTATCAAATACCTGTGTTTATGTGTCTTCACATTACAGAGCAAAGTTGTCGTCATCATCATCATCATCATCATCAGCTTCCTCCGCTTAATCTGGGGTCGGGCCACAGGGGCAGCATCTTAAACAGTGAGGTCCAGATGTCCCTTTCCCCAGTCAATTAATCCTGCTCTTCTGGGGGGACACCAAGGCGTTCATAGACCAGTCAAGAGACATAGTCCCTACAGCGTGTTCTGGGTACACCCCGGGGTCTCTTCCTGGGTTGGACATGCCCGAAACACCACACGAGGGAGGCATGTGGGAGGCATTCTAACCAGATGCCCGAGACCTCTCCACTGGCTCCTCTGAACAACTCCCTTTTACTTCGAGCTCCCTCAGATGGCTGAGCTTCTCACCCTATCTCTAAGGGAGAGTCCTGACACTTGGTAAAGGAAGATCATTTCAGCCCCTTATAGCCGCAATCTTTTTCTTTTGATCACTACCTAAAGCTCTTTAAAGACCATAGGTGTGGGTTGGAACGTGGATAGACTGGTAAAGTGCCTTGCCTTGCGTCTCAGCTCCATTTTACTCCGACGGACAGTACAAGCTACGCTTTACAGCCAAGGCTGCAGTGATCCGCCTGTCGATTTCCTGCGCCATCATTCCAACCCCGAGATATTTGAACTGCATTCCATCCTTTTAATGCTGAGAAGTATGGCATCTGACTTGGAGGTGATGATTCTCATCCGGGCCACTTCACACTCGGCTGCAAAATGCTCCAATGGAGCTCGAGGTACCGGCATGATGAAGCAAAAGGATATCATCATCCTCAAAAAGCAGAAATGAGATTCTATGGCCATCAAAGCAGAACCCCTCAAAGCCGCGGTTGCACCTAGAAATTCTATCCATACAAATTATACACAGAATCGTTGACAAAGGACAGTCTTGACAGACTCGCACCTTCACTGGACACAAAGTCGACCTGTTGTTACCAATGTGGACTCAGCTCTGGCTCCAGTGATGCAGAGACCTAAGAGTACGCCCCACAAGATAGCCTGAGGGACACGGTTGAAAGCCTTCTCTAAATCCACAAAACACATGTGGACAGATTGGGCGTACTCCCATGCCCCCTCTCGCATACTGTAGTGTATAGAGCTGGTGAAGTATACCAAATTGTTCCTCCTGAATCCAAGGTTCAAGCATTGGTTGGATCCTCCTCTGCAGTACTCCTGCATAGACTTTTAGAACACACAGGACTACCACCCCGGCTTGCAATTCAGATATACGGCCCCTGATGACCACGCAATGTTGTAGAGATGTCATCTCGAACGTGGAGGTCATCTGGACCGTGCTTAGTCTGGACCTTCACCAAGGACCTGTTTGTCTTGGGTGACCCTACCAAGAGCATAATGCCCCTGACAACATTGCTCTGAGGATCATTAGGACACCTAAACCCCTCCACCATGGTAATGTGTCAATTTAAGGAGGGGGCAAAGTTCTGCATTAGAAAGTTAGCAAAAAATCATGTCTCTTAGCATCAAGCTCTGATTGAGATTATGAAAGTCTTCCTGTAGTTCTTTCTCTTTCAACAGTGGATGAATCCCAAACTTTCATTTTCTCCAGAGCATTTCTATAACGTCTTCCTCACTACTAGATGAAGGCATCATTTAGAAACCACCAGGAAATGAGTGTTAAATAGAAAGGGAAATATTGCAGCACTTGCATGGGATTCCGCACGAGAAATTCCCTGTTGCATCTGCTGTGCAGCGGATTTAATTCTGAAACAAAACCTCAACATCAAAAGCTTACTTGCACCTCTATAGCCCATGGCTATGGATTAAGAATTTCAATCATACGAGTGCTAACTATATGTCTTCTATTTTTATTTGTTTTTATCTCTCTATGGCAGAACTAAAAGAATTACTTGACTCTGTGGTCCAACTGGATGTATGTCTGAGCACGGTAAAACTGCTGATTGCAGAGGACAGGTAACAATTTCATTCGAAAGGTTCTTTTCTAAACTGGTTATTTAATGTTTTTCATTGTGTCCCTCTTGTACTGTAATGTTTACAGAGAAAGCCTGGCCTTTGAATTTCTGCATATGGTTTGTGAGCATTTTGAATCATCTCCTGAGGTGGGCTCTGCACTTTTGTTGCAAATTGAGCTGCTAATGCAGAAAGGCAAAGAACTGCTGGGGAAACAGAAAATTGAGGATGCAATCACAGGTATATTAGTTTATTATTTTGTTCCATATCTAAATTTTTAGGGCACTAGATTACTGATCAGATCACTGCTTCCAGCCACAGCACTTCTAAACTGTTTCTGTGGGGTTTTTGTGCATGATCCATAAGCCTCTTTGCTCCAGGGATAATGGCTTTATATTTAATTTATATATACTATCTTAATGGATTATGTGCTCTGACCCCAACTTTTTTAAAAAGCTGGGATTTGCGGAGCTTCTGTGAATTATTTGCGCATTGCTCATGTGAATCATTTATATCATAATGTGCAGTTTCGAAGGTGAAATGTCAAAATTCCTCCCTGTCTGTCTTTGTGGAAACTGTTGTTTTAAATATTTTAATTATTTACATTTATTGAGATCCTTTACTCCTTAGTGAATGAGCAGGTTCTGAATATTGCTTTTGTACCAAACCATGAATACAATCACGTGTTTCAAATCACATTCTTGATTGATTCATTTTATTATTACAGTGAGTCGTCGAATTACGACCTATGCGAGTTACGTCTGATTGACTTAACGACCGCAAAAATGGTGAAGCATGATTCATGGCAGTGCAGTGCGAGTGTTGTGTACGACAGTTGTTTGTGCTGCCGGCAGCGCCAGCATCTTAAAAGGCCAAGCAGGAGATGATGCAGCTTCACTTTATAACTGCTCAGAGCAAATCTATTTATCTACTTTCAATGCCACGTCACTGTGGCGCGAAGCTGAGAGCCAATCCTTTCTGTGTGGGCGGATCCGATACCTTGAAACTCTAATTTTATTGGACTCACACGCTGCAGTGTTTATGTGACAGGAAGCGCGTCCCAAGTTTTGGCAATCAGCTGCTCTGCGGGTTGAAGTTTTTCCATGTCTGTCCATTTGTGTTTGCTTGCCAGCTGTGCTTGGCTTCGTGGAAATGAACTGATCAAAAACAATGGAAATTTATCTCTTTACTCAAACAAAATGCACAGTCTGTGGCTGTTGTTATAATCCAATAAAATTGGAGTTTGAAGCCATCGGACCCGCCCACACAGTGGAGTACAGAAAGGATTGGCTCCCCGCCGCGTGTCACAGTGACGTGGAATTGAAAATAGATGTATAGATTTAAATGCGTGAGATTTATTCATCTGTTTTTGTTTGGCGTGAGTGTATTTGGATGTAAAGTCGACATACGACCAGATCGAGTTACGACCGGTCTGCCGGAACCAAAAGCGTTCGGAAGTCGACGACTAACTGTACTCCTAAATTGCCTCAATACCAATTCTTATGTAAAGTGTTGCAGGTCAGAAACACATGCATGGATGTATATAAACATATGAAAAGATCTTGAGCAGACA
Organism: Plotosus lineatus; assembly: GCA_024760905.1. Classification (NCBI taxonomy): domain Eukaryota; kingdom Metazoa; phylum Chordata; class Actinopteri; order Siluriformes; family Plotosidae; genus Plotosus; species Plotosus lineatus. The sequence continues at coordinate 56,963,380 of CM045733.1, read as the reverse complement.
AAAAATAAAATGTATCTTATATCGTCTCTAATGAACTTCAACTCAGTGTAACTGTCCCATGTTTTCTGATTTGGGGTTGTGTTATAAAAGAAAGATCTTGAGAGGTCTTTTGATTGGTGCTGTCTGATTTTTTTCAGGTCATTATACAGGGAGGTTATTATCACCAAACAATCTCACTTCCCTCCACCTCCTCCTGTGGGATAAAGCGGCTAAAAGTATTGAGGTGTTTTTACTACCATTTACTTTATATGCAATCCCACAGTGTCTTCGGACATCATCATCATCGTCATTATTATTATTATTGTTATTATTATTATTAATGTATGGGCATTTTTTGCTCCATAGACAAAAAATTATTATGAAGCCCTTCAGTGGTACAACTATTCATTAAGTTTTTATAAAGTGGGTGAACAGGATCAGAATCTGGCCAAACTGCAGAGAAACCGAGCTTCCTGTTTTCTTTATTTGCAGCAAATTGATAAGGTAATTCAATGCACTATAATAATCCATGCACATCTGTGGGTATTATGCCAAAATATCTAATGTTTAGTGTTTTTTTGTAGGCCAAGGAAACAGTTTCTGAGGCACTTAGGTGTGATCCAAGCAGCATCTTCTCACATTTTAGTGTCTTCAAGATAGCAGTTATGGAGAACAATGTAGAGAAGGGTTAGTAATGTTTGCACAATGTAATTTTGTAATTTCTGCTATTTTAAAATATGGTCAAGCTTATTTATCACTTGCAGTACAACCTAACATATTTACTTTAAAATGCTTTCAATAGGCATAGAGAAAATAACACACACACACACACACACACACACACACACACACACACACACACACACGTAGTTAAATAATAATAATTAAAAAAAAAGACAAAGTCTATTGGACTTTAATACCTAGCCTACTGGCTACTTTCCTCTTGGTTGAGCATGGCAGTTTGGGTCTTGATCCAAACCTTGTAAAAGTTTTTTTTCCTCTTCTAATAAAATGACATACAATTATTTATCTTATGACCATGGGATCTACAGGTGATTTCAAAATTTTAAACCAGTTGTTCCTTGAATGCAGCGACAAAACAGTGCCATAAGACCTTCTTATGATGTTTTTATAATGGGCACATGAACATCAAAACTTTAGACCATCGAAAAATCTGACCTTATCTGGTGAATGGCACCAGGATGCACAATGTGAAAAAGGAAAGCTTGTGGCTTTCTGATGGTTTGGACAATGTCCTGGTTGAAAACTTTGGGTCCTGATATTCATGTGGATGTTTCTTTACCATGTACCATCTGCTTATTCATTGTTGAGGCCGGTATATTCCATCCATTATCTTTCCCATTTATCTGTCAGGGTCACAGGGGAAGCTGAAGCATATTCCTTCAGACTCTGGGCTAGAGGTATACTCCGTGCAGATAGTATGCACGTGATCTTATCATTTATGCATGATCTGAGTGACCGTAATAAAATTGTGTGAAGTGGGGACTGTACAATTCTCAAGTGTAACATTTTGAGAAAGTATCAATTGGACTGCACAAAACACATTAATTAATTGTACTATTTTACCTATAAGAGTAACATATTAAAACATTTGAATATATATTCTTTACATTTATAATGAAGTTGTTTTTGCCCATCAGCTGCTGAGACTATAGAAGAAATTGGTATACTAGCTCAGATGTCTATGCCAAGTGAAGATAGACTTCTTGTCACTGAGACTGCAGCAGCAAACCTTCTTAGCCTGGCTGCTCAAATTGCTCTGGATGTCAGTGAGAACACAGAATATAAGTATTTTACATTTTATTAATAACTAGTATGTTCACCAATAGACTATACCGGTGATTATAGTGTCATGATAATCTTGTTTTATTATTCCACTCAACCAACTGGCCACCAGCTCACGCACTCACTCATTTGCCAAACAGCTGAATCCTAGTAGGGTTGTAAGAAGGCTGGTAGCTATCTGTGCCAGAACTAACTAAAGCGGGGTACAACCTGATCAGCTCACTAGACCATCGCAGAGAAATATACCAAACAATTATTCTTACATGTAGGGAAAGTTTGGAACGGCTAATTAGCCTAATGTACATGTCTTTGAACTATGGGAGGAAATTGGAATACTGTAACTGGAGGGAACCCACACAAGCACTATTAGGACGTACAAACCACTATGCCCTGTGTTGAGTCTGTCTCATGAATTTCATTTCATCTTGGATAAAGATGTTCAGTGGGGTCAAGTTTAGGGCTTTGTGTATGGACCATTTGATTTCCTCTACAACACCTTTATCTTTTTCACCACTTTGTATAGTATCATTGTCATGATGAAATACATTTGGGCTCCTTAGTTCCATGAAAGGGTGATCATAATGCAGCATGCTGAAGCATTCTAAATCATTGATGGGCAACGTCAATGATGGTGGTGACCAACGAATTTTTCTTCGTACCACTGGGCCAAATCTGTACTTCCAAATAATTTACACAGGGCTGCCTGTACAATGAAATGAGTTTTATCGTTGACATACCAACCAGGCCTGATGTCTTTATTCCAATTCACACACACACACACACACACACATGTATTAAAAAAACAAAGATAAAGTCTATTGGTCTTTTATACCTAGTTTTTAGGTACACACACACACACACACACACACACACACACACACACACACACACACACACGCAAAGCAAATCATGCCTCATTTATTTTGCATTTAAGCACACACCTGCTTGATCAGTGTATTGTTGTGCACCATGTAAAGAGAATTCTGTGAAAAGGTTGTTTTCCATCTCAGTTGGAACTCACAGTTCTCTCTCTCTCTCTCTCTCTCTCTCTCTCTCTCTCTCTCTCTCTCGTGCTGTCCCCCTCCCCTCCTCTTTTTTTGCCTAATTCACATAAGCTTCAGTTAGCCGAACTGGCAAGCATTAACTGTGGTAAATGGTAAATTAATGACTTGCGGGGAAACAGGATTAAAACCCACGTCAAACAGTTGAGCTAAAAAGAGCAACCCCCCCTGATCCCAACGTCTCGGTTCATGGCAATAATGGCAGCAGTAATCAGATATTGTCTGACTGTGAGATGCAAGGTTTTTCATTTATTGTTTGTTTTCCTTCAGATAGGGAACATTCCATGGCCCATATTGAATTATACCACGGCAATATATGATATGGCTTGCGGGCCACCAGTTGCCCATCTCTGGTATAGATAACTGTGTACATCCAAATTTGTGGCAACAGCAGCTTGAAAAATCCTCTCAAGCGGATGGGATAGTCAGGTATCCATATATTTTGGTGATACAGTGTAATTTTGTTTGTAACAGAATGACCAGCAGGACATAGCTATGAAAGCACTGGAACGTTTTTGCGAGCTCTCCCAAGATGTAGTCCAAGTGCTTACTGCTGTCAGGTCTGTATGAAAAGGAAACCTTGTATGTCAATATACAGTATGTTTATTCAGCTGATATACATACCCACACACACACACACACACACACACACTCAGTAGGAGAATAGTGTAAATGTAAAGTAAATGATAGTGCCTTCTGAGATATCTAATGATAGCTTTTAATTTAGGTGTTTAGTTCGACTTGTGCTGTCAACAATGGAGAATGCGTATGAAGAAAATAGGTTTGTATGTGTGTGTGTGTGTGTGTGTGTGTGTGTGTGCATGTAAGTGACAGATTATTCATAAAAATATATTTTTACAGAAATATTGGACTACTATATATAAAACTTGATGGTTTTTGGAGAATTATACTTGTTCTTCTTGAAATGTTTATTTTTTTCAACTATTACAGGGATACCAGACTGGATACACTTCAATTATATCTAAAAATGGGTATGTGTGATAACATGGCATGGATAAAATGGAAGTATGTATGTTTCTCCACATAAATATTGATGAGATCAATTTATATGAGAAAGTGTGTACGTATGTATGTATGCATGTATATATGTGTGTGTGTGTGTGTGTGTGTGTGTGTGTGTGTGTGTATATATATATATATATATATATATACACACACACAGATTATTACATAACTGACATACGTAAATTACGGTGTAATGATACTCTTGAGCTCAGTTTAATTGAAAGCATATCCTCTCTCTCTCTCTCTCTCTCTCACACACACACATACACACACACATACAGGCAACACTACAACTGGACAATTGAACTAATCAGCTTCCGGTTGTCCTTGGATGGAGCACCGGCGAACTATAATTGAACTTCGACATGAAAATAATCTGATTTATTTATTTACCCGAAGTGTGTGTAATGCTTCCCATACAATTCTGTTTGATTGGTGTATTATTTGTGAATCATTTCCCAATATGATTCATGGTTTGTGTCTCACTCAGCCCCACGTTGATCCGACTCGACTCAACCAGCTGCCTGCGCGCATGAAGCTTTAAAGTCTTTATGGTGTTAAATCTTGACCTTGACAAATCATTGTTAATGACACCATTCCTTCTGTGAAACCGCAGTAAACATCATCCTGCACATCAAAACCACTCAGCATCACCAAGGCACACCATTTAATCCACCGGTTTCGGTCCCCGGTCCCAGATAATGAAGTTATGTGTAGGATCTGGAGGTACGTGGCGGCTGCGCGTGCGCTTCAGGCTGCGCGTCGCTGTAACGGTGCAAGATATGCTGACCTCTGAGCAGCGTGCGCACATTAGTGGCTCACAGGTGGAAAGTTCATACTAGTAGGGGACATGAAATGAAACACTTAGAAAACTTTTAACCCCCCCCCCCTTCCATAATCACCACATGATCGATATCATTATGTCTCGTATTTAAACTCCTGGTTCCTCTCAAGCACAGCACAGCGGATCTGATCAGATTTACAGGGAGTTTTCACTCTTATCCAGTTCATTATAATACTGGAGTCAATTTGTTTCTTTGAAAGTTTTGGCAGGAGTTCAGAAATGTATTGGTTCTGCTTCTCTTCCCGGACCTCCGGTGTAAAGCACGTCAGCCACGCTCCTCTGCCGGAGTCTAGTATTAAGTGTACCTCAGGATAATGTTTAATCATATTTCATACTTATACTTATGATATATCTTTCTATAGATTTTATTCCATTTCTATTCCTACTTGTTCTTCAATTGCATTTCACTTTCGGCCTTGGACCAGATATTTGTATCTCCGGATATTCGTAAAACGAATGTTCGTAAGTGGGGGAGCATCTGTGTGTGTGTGTGTGTGTGTGTGTGTGTGTGTGTGTGTGTGTGTGTGTATATATATATATATATATATATATATATATATATATACATATATGAATGGACAAAATATGCTTTGTGTATGTTTGTGTTTGAACAGCTCTGAAAAATTTGTCCCAGCTCAGAGCAGCACCTGGCAAAGGGGACAACCTTTACTCCGATGAGGCCAACTGGTTCAGAAAGATAGGTGCAATTTCTCAATTTGTTATATGCAGGGAACCACTCACTCAGTCATTCACTCACTTGCCAAACTTTTTAATTCTGTGAGGGTTGCAGGGAGGATGGCTGATTTTTGGAGAAGCTGGGGTACCAAAACACTTAGCCAAACTATTGCTTGCTTACACTCAAATCCATACCTGTGGTTAATTTGGAACAGCCAGTTAGTCTACTCTGTATATCTTTTAACTTTGGGAGAAAACTGGAGTGCTTGGAGAAAACTGACTCAAGCATGGGGAGAACATGCAGTCTCTAGACAGAAATGCACTCAGTTGAACCCATGTCCTTCTTGCTGTAAGGCAACTGTCCTAACCAATATACCACTGTACCGCCCATGTTATGAATCAGTAGATTTAACTGTAATTATGTGCAGCCCATCTTACTATTCATCTCAAATTGGTTGTCTTTATTATTCTGTAGCACGTAATACAACCTGAACGGTAAAGTGCACCCATGCAATATATCAAAGCATGCGTATATATCAAAGTATGCATCTTGGCACCTCAAAGTGTGCTGTTACTTTTTTTTATCGTTTTGTGTTACCATGGTGACACATTTCGAAAAAATTTGCATTGAAATGAATGGGAAGACGTTGACGAACAGCCATGAAACTCGCCAACTTTGATGACTCACCAAGAGCCCATACTTTTTCAAACTTGATTAAACTTTTAAAAATGACTTAATATATATGACTTAATAAAGTTGTCATTTAGAGGTCAGAATAGCTTTTTGCTAACTTTCACAGTTTTCTCTCAATTGTTGTTTAAGTTCGACAGTCAATTTATCAAGTAATGGGTTTGTATTGCGTGGAATGTTCTAGGCTAAAGTGGGTGATGTCATCAGCAGAGTAGGACAAAAGAGAATATTGTCTTTGAAAAGTTCTTCACTCGCTCCGACTCCCATAATTATTACTCCACACAACCCCACTTGCAGAAATTAAATGGTGAGCCTCTGACTGAATGTGTCCATAAGAATCAATGCGGCAAAAAAGTGTTTCAAATCACTAAAAATTATTGCAATGGTCTTTTTACTTCATAACATTTTGAATAATTATTTTAGTACAAGTGGTCCTCTACTTACGAAAAGTTAATCTGTTCCAGAGCCTTTTTCGTAGCCTGGAGTTTTCGTAAGTAGAGGCGCATATTACATGTAAAACGCGTGATTCGTTTCAAGGCTCCCAAGACTACCCCATAAACCCTTTAAAAATTATAAAAGTACACCAATTTTGTATGAAATATGTATGAAATGTGTTAAAAGTAAAAGAAAATTACTTATTAAACCATTTCAACATTTTATTAACATATTAAACCATTTTATTAACATATTTATTAATTAAACCATGATTAAACATTTTTTATCAACGAACACAAACACACACACACACACACACACACACACAAAACACTGTCTCTCTCTTTCTCTCTGTCTCTCTCTGTCTCTCTCTCTCTCTCACACACATACACACAAACACACACAAGCAACACACATTTGTGGCGCTCCGCCCACACGCAGGACTCCAGAGCATTTTACAGTAGCGGTAAATTAACCATGGATAGTGAGGGATCCCTGTATTTCTTTTACTTTTTCAGCATGGAATGCCGCCTTGCAGTGTGAGAGCAGCTCTTCTAAAATGAAGGATTGCTTTCTTCTGTGCTACCAGGTAAATTCAGTTACCATGTATACTTTTATCTTCAGAGAAAAGATGATATTCACTTTCTAACTGGGCCATGTTAACATTTTTTGGGAAGGATCATTCATTCGGGGCAGCTGAAACCGAATGGTTACTTAAACGGCTTTGGGACAGATAGGTCGCTAGTTCGATTCCCAAACCAGCAGGAAAATGTGGCAGCTAACCTCCCAAATGCTCTGTCAGCCCACTGCTCTGTGTGTGTGTGTGTGTGTGTGTGTGTGTGTGTGTGTGTGTGTGTGGGTAGGTGTGCTCTCTGTTTACAGTGGGGCCAATAAGTATTGGGCAACGTAAAAATGTGCACGTTCACCCATTTAAAAAGATAAGAGAGGTTTGTAATTTTCATCATAAGTACACATCAAGCTTGAGAGACAGAATGTAAAAAAAATCCAGGAAATCACATTGTATGATTTTTAAACAATTTATTTGTGAAAATGGGAGGCCAATAAGTATTGGGCAGCCAGCAAAAGTTACTTTTAATACTTTGTAATGTAGCCTTGGTTGGAAATGACAGAGGTCAAACGGTTCCTGTAGTTCTTGACCAGGTCTACACACACTTTAGTTGGTATTTTGGCCCATTCCTCTGCACAGATCGTCTCAAGAGCTGTGTTGTTTGAGGGCTGTCACTTGGCAACTCGAAGTTTTAACTCCATCCACAGGTTTTCGATTGGGTTGAGGTCTGGAGACTGGCTAGGCCACTCCAGAACCTTGATATGCTTTTTAAGGAGCCACTCCTTGGTTTTCTTGGCTGTGTGCTTTGGATCGTTATCCTGCTTGAAGATATAGCCATGTTTCATCTTTAATGCTCTGACCGAGGGAAGGAGGTTTTTACCCAAAATGTCACAATACATGGCCCCATTCATGTTGCCATTGATACGGTGCAGTCTTTCTGTCCCTTTTGCAGAAAAGCATCCCCAAAGCATGATGTGTCCACCCCCATGCTTCACAGTAGGTATGGTGTTCTTGGGATGCAACTCGGCATTCTTCTTCCTCGGCGAGTGCTGTTTAAACCAAAAAGTTCAATTTTGGTCTCATCTGGCCACATCACATTCTCCCAATCCTCCTCTGGATCGTCCGGAAGGTCTTTAGCATATTTCAGACGTGCCTTTATATGTTTTTTGTTTAGTAGGGGAACCTTTCGGGCAATGCAGGATTTCATCTCATGACGACGTAGTGTTTTAGTTATTGTCATCTTTGTGATGGTGGTTCCTGCCGTCTTCAAATCATTGACCAGTTCCTGCCGTGTAGTTCTGGGCTGATTACTCACTGTTCTCAGGATCCTTTGAACCCCACGAGGTGAGATCTTATATGGAGCGCCCCTCCTAGGGAGGTTGTCAGTAATGTTATACTTCTTCCATTTTCTAATAATGTTTCCAACTGTTGATATTTTCTCACTAAGTTGTTTACCAATTGCAGTTTGACTCATCCCAGCTTTGTGCAGTTGTACAATTTTATCTCTGGTGTCTTTGAGAAGCTCTCTGGTCTTGGTCATGGTGAAGACTGCACTCTGACAGTATGAAGATGTGTATAGGTTTGAAGGTGTCTCTTATGCATTGTTTGATTCTTATGCATCTAATCAGTTCAAACAGGTGTTATTCATACTGTGAATGAGTGGGGGCCTAAATAATGTTTGTTTTCTAGCTGCCCAATACTTATTGACCTCCCATTCTCACAAATAAATTGTTTAAAAATCATACAATGTAATTTCCTGGATTTTTTTTTTTACATTCTGTCTCTCAAGCTTGATGTGTACTTCTGATGAAAATTACAAACCACTTTTATCTTTTTGAATGGGTGAACTTGTACATTTTTACATTGGCCAATACTTATTGGCCCCACTGTACATGTGTGCTCATTTTAGATGTGTTAACGGTAGAGGTAATAATTTTCCTAGTGGAATTAATACAGTAAAGAAAAAACATTGTCAATGTATTTACTTCATCAGTAAACATAGATTACATAATTAAATACAGGTCCTTCTCAAAAAATTAGCATATTGTGATAAAGTTCATTATTTTCTGTCATGTACTGATAAACATTAGACTTTCATATATTTTAGATTCATTACACACAAATGAAGTAGTTCAAGCCTTTTATTGTTTTAATATTGATAATTTTGGCAAAAAAGTAAAGAAAAACCAAAAATCCCTATCTCAAAAAATTTGCATATTTCATCCGACCAGTAAAAAAGTGTTTTTAATACAAGAAAAGTCAACCTTCAAATAATTATGTTCAGTTATGCACTCAGTACTTGGTCGGGAATCCTTTTGCAGAAATGACTACTTCAATGTGGCGTGGCATGGAGGCAATCAGCCTGTGGCACTGCTGAGGTGTTATGGAGGCCCAGGTTGCTTCGATAGCGGCCTTAAGCTCATCCACAGTGTTGGGTCTGGTGTCTCTCAACTTTCTCTTCACAATATCCCACAGATGCTTTATGGGGTTCAGGTCAGGAGCGTTGGCAGGCCAATTGAGCACAGTAATACCATGGTCAGTAAACCATTTACCAGTGGTTTTGGCACTGTGTGCAGGTGCCAGGCTGTGCTGAAAAATGAAAATCTTCATCTCCATAAAGCTTTTCAGCAGATGGAAGCATGAAGTGCTCCAAAATCTCCTGAGAGCTAGCTGTATTGACCCTGCCCTTGATAAAACACAGTGGACCAACACCAGCAGCTGACATGGCACCCCAGACCATCACTGACTGTGGGTACTTGACACTGGACTTCAGGCATTTTGGCATTTCCTCCTCCCCAGTCTTCCACCAGACTCTGGCACCTTGATTTCCGAATGACATACAAAATTTGCTTTCATCCGAAAAAAGTACTTTGGACCACTGAGCAACAGTCCAGTGATGCTTCTCTGTAGCCCAGGTCAGGCGCTTCTGTCGCTGTTTCTGGTTCAAAAGTGGGGAATGCGGCACCTGTAGCCCAGTCCACTGCTTCCACAGGTCTCCCAAGGTCTGGAATCGGCCCTTCTCCATAATCTTCCTCAGGCTCCGGTCACCTCTTTGGGTTGTGCAGCGTTTTCTGCCACACTTTTTCCTTCCCACAGACGTCCCACTGAGGTGCCTTGATACAGCACTCTGGGAACAGCCTATTTGATCAGAGATTTCTTTCTGTGTCTTACCCTCTTGCTTGGGGGTGTCAGTGATGGCCTTCTGGACAGCAGTAAGGTCGGCAGTCTTGCCCATGATTGCGGTTTTGAGTAATGAACCAGGCTGGGAGTTTTTAAAAGCCTCAGGAATCTTTTGTTATGTTCAGTTATGTACTCAATACTTAGTCGGGAATCCTTTTGCAGAAATGACTGCTTCAAAGCGGCGTGGCATGGAGGCAATCAGCCTGTGGCACTGCTGAGGTGTTATGGCGGCCCAGGATGCTTTGATAGCGGCCTTAAGCTCATTCACAGTGTCAGGTCTGGTATCTCAACTTTCTCTTCACAATATCCCACAGATTCTCTATGGGGTTCAGGTCAGGAGAGTTGGCAGGCCAATTGAGCACAGTAATACCATGGTCAGTAAACCATTTACCAGTGGTTTTGGCACTTTGCAGGTGCCAGGTCGTGCTGAAAAATGAAAATCTTCATCTCCATAAAGCTTTTCAGCAGATGGAAGCATGAAGTGCTCCAAAATCTCCTGATAGCTAGCTGCATTGACCCTGCCCTTGATAAAACACTGACTGTGGGTACTTGACGCTTCTTCTTCTTCTTCTTCTTTTACTTTCGGCTGCTCCCTTCAGGGGTCGCCACAGCAAATCATCCGCCTCCACCTCACCCTGTCCTCCGCATCTTCTTTTCTGACTCCAACGACCTTCATGTCTTCCTTCACCACATCCATAAATCTCTTCTTCGGTCTTCCTCGAGGCCTTCTGCCTGGTAGTTCCAACCTCAGCATCCTACTGCCAATATACTCACTATCCCTCCTCTGTACATGTCCAAACCATCTCAATCTAGCCTCTCTGACTTTGTCTCCAAAACATCTTATGTGGGCTGTCCCTCTGATATACTCATTTCTGATCCTATCCATCCTCGTTACTCCCAGGGAGAACCTCAACATTTTCTTGACGCTGGACTTCAGGAATTTGGGCATTTCCTCCTCCCCAGTCGTCCTCCAGACTCTGGCACTTTGATTTCCGAATGACATGCAAAATTTGCTTTCATCCGAAAAAAGTACTTTGGACCACTGAGCAACAGTCCAGTGCTGCTTCTCTGGAGCCCAAGTCAGGCGCTTCTGCTGCTGTTTCTGGTTCAAAAGTAGCTTGACCTGGGGAATGCGGCACCTGTAGCCCATTTCCTGCACACGCATATGCACGGTGGCTCTGAATGTTTCTACTCCAGACTCAGTCCACTACTTCCACAGGTCCCCCAAGGTCTGGAATCAGCCCTTCTCCACAATCTTCCTCAGGGTCCGGTCATCTCTTCTAGTTGTGCAGCGTTTTCTGCCACACTTTTCCCTTCCCACAGACGTCCCACTGAGGTGCCTTGATACAGCACTCTGGAAACAGCCTATTTGCTCAGAAATTTCTTTCTGTGTCTTAACCTCTTACTTGAGGGTGTCAATGATGGCCTTCTGGACAGCAGTCAGGTCGGCAGTCTTACCCATAATTGCGGTTTTGAGTAATGAACCAGGCTGGGAGTTTTTAAAAGCCTCAGGAATCTTTTGCAGGTGTTTAGAGTTAATTTGTTAATTGAGATGATTAAGTTAATAGCTCCCCCAGTGCAGCTAACTGGGTTATTTAAGGCCGGCCATGTCTCTCACTGTCTATGGTGTGAGGCATGTAAAAGAACCATTGCTGACTTTCGACAAGAGTAGGCTGCAAAGCTGTCAGCGTGTTTCCGCCCTGCGATGGCCTGGCTAGCTGTCCAGGGTGTATTCTGCCCTCGCCCTGAGTTGGCTGGGATGGGCACCAGCCTCCTCGCGACCCTAATTAAGATGAAGTGGTTACAGAAAATGAACTGATGAACTGAAGTTAATAGCTCGTTTAGAGTACCTTTTCATGATATACTAATTTTTTGAGATAGGAATTTTGGGTTTTCATGAGCTGTATGCCAAAATCATCAGTATTAAAACAATAAAAGACCTGAAATATTTCAGTTGGTGTGCAATGAATCTAAAATATATGAAAGTTTAATGTTTATCAATACATTACAGAAAATAATGAACTTTATCACAATATGCTAATTCTTTGAGAAGGACCTGTAAGTATATTAAAAGAAAACTCATTAGAAGTTTTCTTGGGCAAAAGAATTGGATACATTGAGGTGATAAGATTTATGTTGTTTTTAATGAACTTTGAAAAATATGTAATAACTGCAACATCTGCCCCTCAGCGATTCATCTAATAAATGTAAAGCCCACTAGGCTTTTACACCTGAGCATGGTTTGCACAGGGTCTTGAAAAGTCCTGGAATTTCAAATGTACTTGAAAAGTCCTGGAAATCAGAAAAACCCTTGCAAACTCCTTGATTTTCTGAACCATACTGCTTGAAATAAATATTTGTCCTTGAATTAATATTTACTGAAGATTTTTTTATTTAATAGCACAAAAAATACACTCGAATCGAATTGGTCTGGCAAGATTTGTATGTAAACACAATTCGGTGACATATTGTGTTGTAATGTTCTAGCGCCATCTTTTGGGAAATATTAATATTATGACAAATAATTTATGAAATCTAGTCTCAAATCACAAGGAACCATACGTGAACTTCACAACCAAATGGTCAACTGAAGAAACACAAAGCCTTTTCACCTTATCATTTATGTCAACGCAAAGGTATGTCAAGCAGACGTGAGTCACGAGGTTAATGTGTGTACAACATAGCATGGGAGCATAATCCTTTATATAATGAGTGGATTCAAAAATGCGGGCAAAGCAAACTGCAGAATCTGTGATTGTATTATCGATATCGCCGACATGGGTGAAAGTGCTCTCAAGTCGCACATGAAAGGAGAAAAACTAATAAGCAAATAGATGTTGGTTTTGCAAGTGAGAAGCTTAAGTAAATGAAAAAGAAACCAAGTCATTGACAAACCATGGAGTTTTACATGGAATGCAAAACCAGCCTCATGGAGATAATTAAAAAACTCCTGGAAAAACCCCCACTGTAATTCACACTGGTCAGGAATCTCCCTTGTTTGGACCCAAGACTAATGGCATCGGTCTCGGAGGTATACAAATGCAAAGAAATGTGCAAGAAGATCTTTTCATATTTCATCACGAAGAATTGGATTGATGAAAGCGAATGTGATGTCATCTTGCAGCAATATAGCATGTTCCTAGGATGTATTCCCAAAGAAAGATTCCAGGCATTCAAGCCAGAAGAGGACAGATTAATGAGCTGCTGATGCAACTGATGATGTCCGAGAGCTACAGAGATCAAGAAAGTTGTGCGACTGCTGCTTGTTTTATCCCAAGGACAAGTCACTGGAGAAAAAAGCTTTAGCATTAACAAAGAGGTGGAAGTTGAAAATATGAAAACAAGAACTCTCATTGCCTTAAGAATCATTACTGACCATGTCAACACTGTTGGTGGATTGGATAAAGTTAGTATGTCAAAGGAAATATTGACATCATACCGCATGTCAAGGCAAATATGAGAGATATCTTGAAGATATCAGATAAAGAAAAATCATCTCAACTGCTGAGCAAGATAAAGGTGGTTTTGGAGGACATAGAGGAACTCAAGAGATAAAAGAAACGCTTGGAAGCCAACATCTGTCACCTGAATAAAACTGCTGACAGTCTGTGCATTAAAGCAGAGGAAACAGGGAAAATGAAATTTGTCACTGAAGCAAATGCTCTGAAAAGAACAGGAAAGGAAAAAACAGCTAATCAAGCCGTTTTGGATGATGAACCTGCAAAAAAAAACCTCCTAGAATTAAAAGAAAACTAGATGATAAAAACAATACAATTTGTATCTTGATATATCCAGTATCTTGAATTAGATATAACATAATTAAATAACTAAAATAAAAGTATGGCTTATTGGTATTACTTCTTTAAAACCTAATTTTTCTATACAGTAGAACCCCGTTATTCACGGGGGTTCGGTTCTAACCCCTCCTATGAATCAAGAAAATCCACGAGTTCTGTATGTCATCCGAAAAAAGTATTTCGGACCACTGAGCAACAGTCCAGTGCTGCTTCTCTGTAGCCCAGGTCAGGCACTTCTGCCGCTGTTTCTGGTTCAAAAGTGGCTTGACCTGGGGAATGCGGCACCTGTAGCCCAGTCCACTGCTTCCACAGGTCCCTCAAGGTCTGGAATCGGCCCCTCTCCACAATCTTCCTCAGGGTCCAGTCACCTCTTCTGGTTGTGCAGCATTTTCTGCCACACTTTTTCCTTCCCACAGACGTCCCACTGAGGTGCCTTGATACAGCACTCTGGGAACAGCCTATTCGCTCAGAGATTTCTTTCTGTGTCTTACCCTCTTGCTTGAGGGTGTCAATGATGGCCTTCTGGACAGCAGTCAGTTCGGCAGTCTTACCCATGATTGCGGTTTTGAGTAATGAACCAGGCTGGGAGTTTTTAAAAGCCTCAGGAATCTTTTGCAGGTGTTTAGAGTTGATTTGTTAATTGAGATGATGAGGTTAATAGATCGTTTAGAGTACCTTTTCATGATATGCTAATTTTTTGAGATAGGAATTTTGTGTTTTCATCAGCTGTCTGCCAAAATCATCAGTATTACAACAATAAAAGACCTGAAATATTTCAGTTGGTGTGCGATGAATCTAAAATATATGAAAGTTTAATTTTTATCAGTACATTACAGAAAATAATGAACTTTATCACAATATGCTAATTTTTTTAGAAGGACTAGTGTGTATATATATATATAAATTGTAAATATGTATATATTGTATTTTATTAATATATATATATATATATATATATATATATATAGGGATCCTTCGCTACTTCGCGCTTAAATTCATGCGGCTTCAGTGCATCGCCTTTTTTTTTTTTTTTTTTAATATTCATTAAATTAAAAAATAAGGAAATTAAGGAAGAATTGGGGAAAAAGTTAAGAAAAATGCTGCAAAAACAAGGCCAATTATGCAAAAAAAAAAAAAAAACCCTAAACAAACCCAAAACAAAAAACACCACACAAAACCTCCCATCAAAACTACTTACATTTTTGTGGGGTACGTATCTGAGTGCGTGCACGTGCATTTGCGTATGCATGCACATCTGTATGTATGTGTATTTATATTTTATTTACATCTTATGCATTATTTTTTAATGTTTAATTGTTATTATAAGCATTTATAGCATTGACTATGTATTTATTGATATTATATACACACATACATACAGAATACATGTGTGTGAACGACAAGGGCCCAAGAGGAACGGTGAGGTTACAGGGAGCAGAGATAAAGAAGGTGGAGGATTTCAAGTACTTAGGCTCAAGAATCCAGTGCAATGGAGAGTGTAGAAAAGAGGTGAAGAAGCGTGTGCAGGCAGGTTGGAATTGTTGGAGAAACGTGTCCGGTGTGATGTGTGATAGGAAGATATCGGCAAGAATGAAAGTAAAAGTGTACAAGACGATGATGAGGCCAGCGATGTTGTATGGTTTAGAAACAGTGGCACTGGGGAAAAGACAGGAGGCTGAGCAGGAGGTAGCAGAGATGAAAATGTTGAGGTTCTCTTTGGGAGTAATGAGGATGGATAGGATCAGGAATGAGTACATCAGAGGGACAGCACATGTTAGAGGTTTTGGAGACAAAGTCAGAGAGGCTAGATTGAGATGGTTTGGACATGTACAGAGGAGGAATAGTGAGTATATTGGTAGTAGGATGCTGAGGTTGGAACTGCCAGGCAGAAGGCCTAGAGGAAGACCAAAGAGAGGATTTATGGATGTGGTGAAGGAGTACATGAAGGTAGTTGGAGTAAGAGTAGAAGATGCAGAGGATAGGGTGAGATGGAGGCAGATAGTTTGCTGTGGCAACCCCTGAAGGGAAAAGCCGAAGAAGAAGAATACAGACGCTCCCCGACTTACATTCATTTGTTTTACATTTTTTCGATTTTACGTTTTTGTTTTTTTCAAAAAAAAAAGTCAAATTTTGAGTTTAGACATACCTACGTAGTAAGCTGACGTAATGACGCAATGGTGCTGCATTCATTGTTTACAAATTACAGACTGAGTGTGTGTGTGTGTGTGTGTGTGTGTGTATACTAGTCCTTCTCAAAAAATTAGCATATTGTGATAAATTTAATTATTTTCTGTCATGTACTGATAAACATTAGACTTTCATATATTTTAGATTCATTACACACAACTGAAGTAGTTCAAGCCTTTTATTGTTTTAATATTGATACTTCTGGCAAAAAAGTAAAGAAAAACCAAAAATCCCTCTCTCAAAAAATTAGCATATTTCATCCAACCAAAAAAAGTGCTTTAATACAAAAAAGTCAATCTTCAAATAATTATGTATTGCCAAAATCTGTATGCCAAAATCATCAGTTTTGCACTCAATACTTGGTCGGGAATCCTTTTGCAGCAATGACTGCTTCAATGCGGCGTAGCATGGAGGCACTCAGCCTGTGGCACTGCTGAGGTGTTATGCAGGCCCAGGATGCTTCAATAGCGGCCTTAAGCTCATTCACAGTGTTGGGTCTGGTGTCTCTCAACTTTCTCTTCACAATATCCCACAGATTCTCTATGGGGTTCAGGTCAGGAGAGTTGGCAGGCCAATTGAGCACAGTAATACCATGGTCAGTAAACCATTTACCAGTGGTTTTGTCACTGTGAGCAGGTGCCAGGTCGTGCTGAAAAATGAAATCGTCATCTCCATAAAGCTTTTCAGCAGATGGAAGCATGAAGTGCTCCAAAATCTCCTGATAGCTAGCTGCATTGATCCTGCCCTTGATAAAACACAGCGGACCAACACCAGCAGCTGACATGGCACCCCAGACCATCAGTGAACACAGGACTTCAGGCATTTTTGCATTTCCTTCTCCCCAGTCTTCCTCCAGACTCTGGCACCTTGATTTCCGAATGACATGCAAAATTTGCTTTCATCCGAAAAAAGTACTTTGGACCACTGAGCAACAGTCCAGTGCTGCTTCTCTGTAGCTCAGGTCAGGCGCTTCTGCCGCTGTTTCTGGTTCAAAAGTGGCTTGACCTGGGGTGCGGCACCTGTAGCCCAGTCCACTGCTTCCACAGGTCCCCCAAGGTCTGGAATCGGCCCTTCTCCACAATCTTCCTCAGGGTCCAGTCACCTCTTCTGGTTGTGCAGCGTTTTCTGCCACACTTTTTCTTTCCCACAGACATCCCACTCAGGTGCCGTGATATAGCACTGGATGTAGCAGTGCCATGGAACAGCCTATTCACTCAGAGATTTCTTTCTGTGTCTTACCCTCTTGCTTGAGGGTGTCAATGATGGCCTTCTGGACAGCAGTCAGGTCGGCAGTCTTACCCATGATTGCGGTTTTGAGTAATGAACCAGGCTGGGAGTTTTTAAAAGCCTCAGCAATCTTTTGCAGGTGTTTAGAGTTAATTGGTTGATTCAGATTATTAGCTTAATAGCTTGTTTAGTGTACCTTTTTATGATATGCTAAATTTTTGAGATAGGAATTTTGTGTTTTCATGAGCTGTATGCCAAAATCATCAGTATTAAAACAATAAAAAACCTGAAATATTTCAGTTGGTGTGCAATGAATCTGAGTGTACACGCGCGGGTCTGTATGTGTCTGTATTTATATTTAATTTACATCTTATGCATTAATTTTGAATGTTTAATTGTTATTATGAGCATTTATAGTATTGAATATGTATTTATTGATATTATATACACATACATGTACGTATACTTCAGTCGGGAAGGGGGGGTGATCCTACTTCACGGATTTTGATGGTCGCGTGGGGATCTCGGTCCTAATTACCCGCGCAAAGTGAGGGATCCCTGTATTCCTAATATCATTTATTCTGTTCAGAAATTGAATATCCGTTAGAAAATCCGTGACTCAGTTCTGGTGTGCTATGTATCAGTCGTACTTCATAGTCAGCATGACAGCTTTACGTGTCCTTGTTCTATTTGCTTCTACCTACTTGTGTGAGGCAGGATTTTCCACTCCTGTTTATATAAAAACCAAGAATAGGAACAGATTTGATGTTGGAGATGACATGAGACCGACGCTAACAATTAACAATTCGGACACGAATTTTAAAGCTTGCTGCTGAAATGCAACATCAGGTATCCCACTAGCTGAGTTGAATAGCTGTTCAAATCGATGCTAATGTTATTTTTCAGAATATATGTTCTTTCTGTTAATTCATGTTGGCCAAATATGATTTAATTTGCTAGTAAATAATTACAGGATTCTTAATTTTTTTTTAGATGTTTCTTTCCCTCTCCTTCACAGAAAATAAAAAGAAAATTATGCTGCTAATAGTAAGCCCTAAGTAAGGGCTTATATCCATGGCTTTCAAACTTTTAGGTAAGGGGTCGTGAGTGCCAAAAGGATGGGAACCCTGTTCTATAATGGTCAGAATATCCTTGAAAATTTGCACTACATTCTGGAAATGTCCTTGAAAAGTCCTGGAATTTTTTAAGCAGTCTGTTCAAACCATGCTTGAGGCTACTCACTCATTAGGTCGGAACTTATCCTGTATTTCATAGTGTGAAGGGACCAGGAAATTAACTCCTTTTGGATGGGATGAAAATCCATCATAGGTTACCTCCCAGTATACTTCTGGGTGGACAGAGGTTCATGGGCTGACTATGATGTAATTAAGGGATGAATTTGACCAAATGTGGGGGTTTTTCTACGGTGTTCCTTGCACTCTAAACACTTCCTTCATCAGTGTTGCTGTGCTAGGATCCCATTGACATAGAAGCTCTCATCAAGATGGTCAAAAAAAGTCACTCTTTTTTAGCCAGCCTGTAGACTTTTCCGCCCACCGGCATATGGCGCTCCACTTGTGCAAACCTTTGACTTTAATTTTACAGTGGCCAAATGTGTCATGAAAATCTACAGCTGTATAAAATAAAGGCTTGTGTTATTTCCTGAAATATTTATAAATCGAGGTCTAATTGGTGTCAAAAACAACATAAATTAGATAAATAATATAAGTACTATACAAGTTTCATAGTTTTAGAAACCTGTGCACCTATATGAACACTGGAGCAGTGATTGCTGACTGGGAAATGCCCTCTGTTACTGACCAGAAGGTTTTGAGATCAGTTCCCATTCCAACCAATATGCCACTGTTGGGCCATTGAACAAAGCTCTGAACCCGCAACTGCTCAATTGTACAAATGAGATAAAATGTAAGTCTCTATGGGGGAAATGGCCTGACAATTGCTATAAATGTGAAATTATATAATCTAATTTCAATTAAAATCGGAAAGTAGTCTAATATTGCAAAGTATAAGATTCGAAGCTTATAAAACACAGTCAACGTGGTCACACCCTTAGGAGCAGGAAAATTTTCAGAATTTATATCCAGTTCCACAGTGTTTTGTGTAAATAACTATATTAACACTTACCAAATAAATATATTTGCTATACTGTATATAAAGGATGTCTGACAACCTGATAATGGGGCTTCAACCCCTGACCTTTGAATCAATAATCCAGCACCCTCCCACTGGGACACCACTGCCCCGAATTTTGGAATTAGTTAGAAAGTATTTTTAAATGACTGTTGCATTGTAACTGAAAACCTTTGAGACATATCAGACAAAATGTTTGATGTTCAAAGCCTTTAACCTCATACCTTTTAACCTTATGTCAGACACTAACAATTTCTTGGATATTCAGATTTATTATGAGAACGATATACAAAATACAGAAATGACAAAAACAAACAAAAAATGATTAAACAATTTAATCTTCTTTTCCTTTCGGCTTATCCCTTCAGGGGTCGCCACAGCGAATCATCTGCCTCCATCTCACTCTATCCTTTGCGTCTTCTTCTCTTACACCAACGACCTTCATGTCCTCCTTCACCACATCCATGAATTGTCTCTTTGGTCTTCCTCTAGGCCTTCTGCCTGGTAGTTCCAGCCTCAGCCTATTACAAATATACTCACTATCCCTCCTCTGTACATGTCCAAACCATCTCAATCTAGCCTCTCTGGCTTTGTCTCCAAAATATCTCACATGTGCTGTCCCTCTGATGTGCTCATTCCTAATCCTATCCATCCTCGTTACTTCTAAAGAGAACCTCAACATTTTCATCTCTGCTTCCTCCAGCTCTGCCTCCTGTCTTTTCCCCAGGGCCACTGTTTCTAAACCATACAACATCGTTGGCCTCAACACCGTCTTGTACACTTTTCCTTTCATTCTTGCCGATACCTTCCTATCACACATCACACCGGACACTTTTCTCCAACAATTCCAACCTGCCTGCACACGCTTCTTCACCTCTTTTCCACACTCTCCATTGCTCTGGATTGTTGAGCCTAAGTACTTAAAATCCTCCACCTTTCTTATCTCTGCTCCCTGTAACCTCACCGTTCCTCTTGGGTCCTTGTAATTCATGCGCATGTATTCTGTCTTACTGAGGCTAATCTTCATTCCCCTCCTTTCCAGGGCATACCTCCACCTCTCTAGATTTTCCTGCACTTGTTCTCTGCTCTCACTACAGATCACAATGTCATCTGCAAACATCATAGTCCATGGGGAATCTTGTCTAACCTCGTCTGTCAGCCTGTCCATCACCATAGCAAACAAGAAGGGGCTGAGAGCTGACCCTTGATGCAGTCCCACCTCCACCTTGAACTCTTCTGTCACACCGACAGCACACCTCACCACTGTCTTACATCTCTCATACATGTCCTGAATCACTCTTACATACTTCTCTGCCACTCCAGACTTCCTCATGCAATACCACAGTTCTTCTCTCGGCACCCTGTCATATGCTTTCTCTAGAGCCACAAAGGCACAATCCAGCTCCGTCTGACCTTCTCTGTACTTCTCCATTAACATCCTCAAGGCAAACACTGCATCTGTGGTGCTCTTGCTTGGCATGAAACCAAACTGTTGTTCACAAATGCTGACCTCTGCCCTTAGTCTAGCTTCCACTATTCTTTCCCATAACTTCATCGTATGGCTCATCAACTTTATCCCTCTGTAGTTGCCACAACTCTGCACGTCTCCCTTGTTCTTAAAAATGGGCACCAGCACACTTCTCCTCCATTCCTCCGGCATCCTCTCACTCTCAAAGACCTTGTTGAATGTTCTTGTCAGAAAATCTACTGCTACCTCTCCTAGACACTTCCATACCTCCACCGGTATGCCATCAGGACCAACTGCCTTTCCATTCTTCATCCTCTTCAATGCCCTCCTCACTTCACCCTTACTAATCTTTGCTATTTCCTGGTCCTCAACAGTCACCTCTTCTACTCTTTTTTCTCTCTCATTTTCCTCATTCATCAGGTCTTCAAAGTACTCTTTCCATCTTCCCAGCACACTTCTGTCATCAGTCAATACATTTCCCTCTCTGTCATTTATCAATCTAACTTGCTGCACGTCCTTCCCATCTCTATTTCTCTGCTGTGCCAACCTGTATAAATCATTTTCTCCCTCTTTACTTTCCAACCAAGCATACAAGTCATCATATATGTGCTCTGTTTGGCCTTTGACACTGCTACCTTTGCCTTACGCTGTGTCTCCCTGTACTCCTGTTTACTCTCTTCGGTTTTCTCAATGTCCCACTTCTTCTTAGCTAACCTCTTCCTTTGTGCACACTCCTGCACTTCCTCATTCCACCACCAAGTCTCCTTATCTACTTTCCTTTCAGAGGACACACTAAGTATTCTCCTACCTGTCTCCCTGATCACATTAGCTGTAGTTGTCCAGTCATCTGGAAGCACTTCCTGACCACCCAAAGCCTGTTTCAGCTCCTCCTTGAAGACAACCCGACACTCTTCCTTTTTCAGCTTCCACCACTTTGTCTTCTGCTCTACCTTTGCCTTCTTCACCTTCCTCACCATCAGCATCATCCTGCACACCACCATCCTATGCTGTTTGGCAACACTCTCTCCCGCGACTACTTTGCAGTCTCTGACTTCCTTTAAATTACATTGCACAAGAAGTAGTCTACCTGTGTGCTCCTACCTCCACTTTTATAAGTCACCCTATGCTCCTCTCTCTTCTGGAAGAAAGTATTTACCACCGCCATTTCCATCCTTTTTGCAAAATCTACCAACATCTGTCCTTCTGCGTTCCTGTCCTGGATATCAAACCTACCCATCATTTCCTCGTCCCCTCTGTTTCCTGCACCAACATGTCCATTGAAGTCTGCCCCAATGACCACTCTTTCACCTCTGGGGGTACTCTGCATCACTTCATCTAACTCACTCCAGAATCTCTCCTTCTCTTCTTGCTCACATCCTGTCTGTGGGGCATAAGCACTAACAACATTGAACATCACACCTTCAATTTCTTACTTGAGACTCATCACTCTGTCTGACACTCTTTTCACTTCTAGAACATTCCTGATAAACTCCTCCTCCAAGATGACTCCGACTCCATTTCTCTTCCCATCCACACCATGAAAAAACAGCTTAAACCCTGCTCCTATGCTTCTAGCCTTGCTACCTTTTCACCTGGTCTCCTGAACACACAGTATGTCCACCTTCCTCCTCTGCATCATGTAAGCCATCTCTACCTTTTCCTGCCATAGTTCCAACATTCAAAGTCCCTACTTTCAGTCCAAGACTCATGCCTTTCCTTTTCTCTCTTTGGCAACGGACACGCCTCCCGCCTCTCCTTCTTCGACGGCTTCGTCTTGGACAGTAGTCCAATTTCCATCAGCACCCTGTTGGTTGACAGCACTGATGGCGGTCGTTGTTAACCCGGGCCTCGACCGATCCGGTATGTCATTCTTTCTTGTGAGTCGCATATTTTATTTGGCATTTGTTTTACGCCGGATGCCCTTCCTGACGCAACCCTCTGCATTTATCCGGGCTTGGGACCGACGTGAGGGAGAGACACTGGTTTGTGCCCCCCCACGGTTGCATTGATTAAACAATTTAAAATGTTTTAACTCAATCATTTTAACTCAAAGAATATCAATTAAAAAAAAAAAAAAAAAAAAAAAAAAATATATATATATATATATATATATATATATTTTTTTTTTTTTTTTTTTTTTCCAGAACCAAATGCCCGTATAGTGAGGCAAAATTTCTCAGAAGAAATAATGTAAAAACCATTAGTAATGCGTTCCAGACCCCCAACCCCATGTTTTCCAGCACAATAATGTAGAGTTAAGCAAAGTAAAATTTAAAGTATACAGGTTAAACAATCTACATAACTGCTAAATGAATACAGGTAATCTGTCAAATTAAAGATAATAAAAAGAACCCAATAAGTAATCGGAACTCTACCTTAGAGATGAGATGAAGATGCTGGATGAAAACCATGATGAGGACTGTTATTTGTTATTGTTTGGAAGGGGAGACTCCTTCCATTATAATATCTTTAATATAGACTCAGGTTTTTTTTTGTTTTGTTTTTTTGTGCACTTCACTTTGCTGAAGCTTAAGCTTTTTGCCTCACTTGGTTCACTTGATTAAACTTGTAGTGTGTTTTACCGATTCACTTGCATTGTGTGTAACTGATTCACTTGGTTTGTTTTACCAATGAACTTGGTTCACTTGATTCAAAGGCAGTGTATTTAACCGATTAATTTGATTCACTTGTGTTGTGTTTAACCGATTCACTTGTGGTGTAAAGGGCAGTGGTGGCCTGGTGGTAAGGTGCTGGATCACTGATCAAAGGGTTGGGGTTCAAGCCCCACTCTCAACAGGTTGTCACTTTTGCCCCATTCGATCTAACTGGGTTATCAAGGGCCAGCCATGTCTCTCACTGTCTATGGGTGAGAGGTTCATGTAAAAGAACCATTGCTGACTTTCATCAAGAGTAGGCTGCACAGCCATCAGCAGGTTTCTGTCCTGCGATGGCCATTCATTTTCTTGTTAGAGCAAGAGAGGGTAAAGAGGATGATACGTTGAGAAACAGAGCGAATGGAGTCAAGTGAAGCGTGGACTCAAGGGTTCATCAATAGTTCTACTCCTCCTTTTCCTTAACTGTCCTCAGTAGAGTGAACGACCGTCTAGCCACCATCTACAGTATATCTAGATGTCTCACACTTTCCTCGCATTGAATGCAATGCTCCTGTAGCTGACTTGTCATTATGCACGCAAGGGAACCCTAATCATGACGGAGGCCTTGTTTGACCAGACGATGCCTCAGCTGGCATGAATTCAATATCATTAATGATGCTCATACAGGGATTGTCAGGCTGTGATCATAATAATTTACTGTATGGTTTGCCAGGCCACATACGGGCTCAGACTCAGAGCAGGAGTTAACAGATGGCCGGTTCACTCAACAGGGGTTACATCGCCCTTGCGACCTACTGTCTGGCCGTGCCCATATCCGGTAACTGGATATTTTCACCCATGTCCCAGGAGTGGGAGTCCTTTATGTTAGAGGGAATTTTCTCCTTCATGACCAGTGCACTAAACCGTAGAAGTTATTATACTGCTCTCCAACTTGCAGTTGCTGTTGCCCCTTTAGTAAAAAACCGTGCCGACACGAGAAGCCAGGGGTCAGCAATTGACCAGGAGAGGCTATATGTTTTACATCTCCGGTTCACTGGCGGGGGGAAGTAACCCATTCAGTGGCGTAGGTTGGAGACCCAAGTCACTACCAGACCCAAGCTACTGCCTATCATTTCATATCAAAATTATTTACGAAACTGATTGTTGTTGTTTGTTATTCACCAACAAGTGCTGCTCTTGAATCAGACATAGTTTCATTCTATTCTGATATGCAACAACTCGTCGACATGGATGGTCGTTATGCCTTCTTAACAATTCTTGGTGACTGGAAAGCTCGTATTCTGGAAAGCACCTTGAGTCCATGGGCATATCCTGGCAATCTAAACAGGAATTCCGAGCAATTTGTTGATTTTCTTTCGGCAAATGCTCTTTCTCAACCAATAGTCTTTCGCAAGCATGTTAGTACACCCTGTACACATCGTGGCCCACAAAACACCTTGTCACAAATTGATCACATCGTTTGTCGGCTGAAATATCATAACTCTGTACGAGACTGTAATGCTCATACCTTCAGACCTTTTGCCTCAGACCACCGGCTACTTGTCACCATCCTGCGACTTGCCCTAATCGACCAATAAAGAACCAGAATCTAAGATACAGTTGGATGACACGCCAATACCCAGATGTCGCTGACAACTTCTGATGTCAGTGCATCAAGAATTACACGGAACGCACTTCCAGATCGCAGAATCACCAACAAGTGTACACGGCTTTCACAGAGTCAGTAGCCACTGCTGCCTCAGAATATATTCCAACTGTTGTAAAAGCAAGGAAAAGCGTCCCCTGGGAGGAAGCTAGAGTTTGTTCTCTACGCGCATGCCTTGCCACTGCTAAGAAGGCTCACAGACGTATAGAATGAAGATGGAATTCTCCATTCCATTCCAAGGATGAAGTGGCATCTGACTCAAAAGCCCTTGCTCAGCAGTACATGGACAACCATCAGCGCTATATTGAAGAGCAACTTGATCATATTCATTTAGCCGATGAACAACGTCAACATGCTGAGGTCTGGAAGACCATTGACAACTTGACTGGCAGAAAACACAAGTCAGCTGCTAAAATCGATGCGCACAGTCCAGCTGATCGATTGTGAGGTTGGAAGTCATATTTCAAACAGTAGCTCAACAACTACACCAACCTATCTACCAACTTTATAATCTAACCTGTATCACCAATTCTCATCGAAATCCAGACCGGAGATTTAACCTGAACAGAAGTCTTCACTGCAGCCAAACAATAGAAAAGAGGAAAAGCATGGCATTCACAGATGGCATTCCACTGGAAGTGCTTCAAGATCCAGAGCCTCTTAGACTACTTCATCAGATTTTAAATCCCATCTGCATAACTTGGGAATCACCTTCTCAGTTCTTATTAAATTATTGCTGTACCCACGAAAGGAGATTTATCACAATACAGCTCTTATCGGGGAATAAGTTTAATGTCTTGTATATATATATATATAGTCCAGCTAACTGGGTTATCAAAGGCGGGCCATGTCTCTCACTGTCTATGGTGAGAGGCATGTAAAAGAACCATTGCTGACTTTCGTAAAGAGTAGGCTACAAAGTCGTCAGCGTATTTCTGTTCCTTGCTAAAAAGGGTTGTGACAGGAAGGGCATCCGACGTAAAAAAACCTCTGCCAAATCAAATGTGCGAATCAGATGATTCGCTGTGGCGACTCCCGAGTAAAAGGGAAAAAAACTGAAAGGAAGACAGATAGACCATATAACAAGGTGTGGCATTGCAGAGAGAGAGGAATTTCGTGCATTTCTGGTAGTAACTCTGAGCATTACATCACTTTGACTGGGGTTTACTGGTGGAAGCTGCCACTAAATTGGCATTCATCCAAATGTAATAAGTGTAAACCTTACCTTCTAAAACTCTTTTAATGATGTCTAGCTTTTTTAGGACATGTCTGCTTTGAAAATCGATTTTTAAGAAGTTAATTTCTCTTCATCCTCCATCAGACATTTTGGATACAAAAAAATTCCAGATTAAATCTATTGTACCCCCAGTACAGCTGACAGGGTTATCAAAGGCCGGCCATGTCTCTCCCTGTTTGTGGTGAGAGGTTCATGTAAAAGAACCACTGCTGACTTCCATAAAGAGGAGCTGCATAGTCGTCAGCATGTTTCTGCCCTGCGATGGCCTGGCGAGCTGTCTGGAGTCCTTGCCCAGAGTTGGCAGAGATGGGCGCCAGCCTCCCCACAACCCTGTTTCTGATCAAGTGGTTTAAAAAAATGAATGAATGAATCTATTGTGTGCAGGTTGCTACAGGCTATCAGCTAGTTTTGCTCTGATCAATCAATCAGAGCACGGAAAGATGTTGATGTCATTGTAAGCTCGTTAGGTGGTCCTGTGGGGTGATTCTGAAATCTGATTGGTTAAATAAACATCCCCTTTGCTGTAGTTTAAATGTTTAAGTTAGCTTAACTCTCACTTAATAGGTTAAGTGACATCGGCCAGCACTGCTGATTCTTAAAGCCTTGACAGATTAGATTGACATGGCAGCACGTAGGAGCTGAAATTTGATTGGAGAAAAGAAACTAATACCCACATACATGTACTGAAAGCAGTGCAGCCAATAGACTGCTGGGAATAAATTAATACCATTTAATGGAACAGATACTAGGATTTAAGTTGTAGATGTATGTAAGTGTGTCTGATAGTGTTTATATCAGAGAAAAGGCTTGGCTGGCTATGGCTCACCACTGCGATACCGCAACCTTTTAGAAAACAAAAGCCATAGTGGATGATGAACAAACAAGGAGAATATAGTGATCTGAGTATTTTGAGTTTTGTAAAGTTTAAAATGTTTATGTTTAATTTCAAGAAACACACTAATAAAATAAAATTAAGCACTAAGATCACTAAATTGTTTTAAGCAGCATAAAGCCAGGAAGTGGGGGAAAAAAAGTAAGAGAGAAATTGAATGTTTGACGATTCAGCATGATACCTCTTCATTAGGCAGAATAAATAGCTCAGTGAATTAACAGTATGCCTAACAACCCGGTGATGCAGATTTGAGCTTGGCAGGGTTTTTGTTTGTTTGTTTGTTTTTTTTTTAATCAAATGAATTGATATGAATCAATTTGCTACCATCGAACAAATTGAAAAAATCAAGTTAGCTAAACAAATGAGACTTCTGATCACTACTTCTAAGTGGCTATCTCAAGACACACCCACACAAACATGTATGGAAAAAACATTTTGTCACACTCGAATACCAAGAGATTAGCTCGTATATCAAAGCATATTATTAGCAAATTCAGGGCTCATAGTATATAGCAGGAGGTGTCGAACTCATCCCACAAAAGGGCCATGTGGCTGCAGTTTTTGTTTCAATCAAGCAGCAGCACACCTAACTTTGCTCATTTAAATAACTCATCAATCTTCAGGCAGTTGATTGGTCAATCTGTGTGTTCTGTTCAGAGACTGACCAATCAACTGCCTGAAGACTGATCAGTTGATTAAATGAGCAAAGTCATGTGTGCTGCTGCTTGGTTGAAACAAAAACCTGTAGCCGCATGGCCCTTTGTGGCATGTATACATTCGTAGTACAGTACTGTACTAGTATATAGAGACGCCCGACTTGTAATGTTTCACTGTATATTCTCATGTCAGCCATAGTGGCGGTCGTACAAGTACAGTAGTACATAGGCTTTTCACTTCTCATGAATGGCCGATGTGTTTTTGGACACACTGTATTGTTTCAGTGTGAAAATGCTGGGCAAAAGAATATTGTAGTCATATTTAGGTTGTATATTTGATTAAAATATGGCTCTTGAATTTTATACCTTTCGTGTAGACAGAGCCGTTAGCGTGTTTCTGTCCCTTGCTAAAGGGTTGTGACAGGAAGGGCATCCGATGTAAAAACCTATGCCAAATCAAATGTGTGAATCAGATGATTCGCTGTGGCGACTCCTGAGAAAGGGAAAACGCCGAAAGGAAAAGAAGAAGTGTAGACAGACTGTTTTAAGAGGATTCTGTCTGATTACAGAAATAGAAACTTTATTCAGAAACCTATATTTGACTCTTGATATGTTTTTTTTATTTTCTTTGTTTCCTTTATCCTTTAGTTGTCACAGTTTTGTGTTCAGGATAGAGGTGTGTTGATGGGGCAGAAGACATGTCTGCTGATGGTTGCTGCTGCCTGTCTGGACATCTGCTGTATTACTCCTGAGGCTGAAGAACAGGCAGATAACTCGCTCAAGTCACTCAATTTCAGAACCGTTTAATCTTATTAGGGTCATGGGGAGGCTGGTGCCCATCTCAGCCAACTCTAAGCAAAGGCACCCTTAACCTTCGCCAGGGCCAGCACACAAACAACCATTCACACTCATGCAATTTTGAACAGTGCCGTAACCTAATGTCTTTGGACTTTGGAACACGGAGTACCTGGAGGAAACCCACACAGCATGGGGAGAACATACAAACTCCACATAGAAATACCTGAACCCAGGAACCAAACTCCTTATTGCTGTGAGGTGGATGTACTAACCACTGCATCAGTATGCCACAGGCAGATGTGACATGCAGTATTTTGCATCCTATTCAGAATTGATGATCTTGTAAAGATGAGGATTATTATGCAGTGTCATTGACATCATCAGCAAATATTTACTAGTGCTGTATTTCCCAAACACCGATCACTGTTCAATGTGTGTTGTCAGTATTGTAACCAGTCCACTAGAGGGTGCTGCATGCCTAATACTGTATACTTTAATCAACTGTGTTCCAGACTGAGATCCTGACCCAAACTTTAGAGTACATTCAGATCTGCTCTGAGATATGCGGGGCAGTAAAGGTTTCAGGTATCCTACTTAAGTTTTATTTAAAAGTAGTTCTGCAACATTTAATTCCATTATAACCCCAAATTCATTACTGTAGCAGACAATGAATTCCTTTTTTTTAATTATAGGTGACAGTGTCAAAGACCCAACTGACACGATTCTGCTCCTGTACAAGTTTGAGGCAAAAGCCAAGTTAAATGACCCCAAGCTTGAGTCTGTCCTTGAGTCTGTCCTGGAGCTTGATAATGTTGACACAAAAATTTTGGAGACAGTAGCAGGTAATTTATTCAGTTACTTTAAGTGTACGCTGTATAGCAGAGCACTCAGTCGAGTACCATAGTCAATGATGTCATGTGTCTAATGGAATTGATGCTGTTTGACTGTTACGTATCGCAGAAAAACTGAACATTATTAATAATAATGACATCTGTCTGTCTGTCTTCCTTTCGGCTTTTTCCCCTTTTACTTGGAAGTCGCCACAGCGAATCGTCTGATTCGCACGTTTGATTTGGCAGAGGTTTTTACGTCGGATGCCCTTCCTATCACAACCCTTTTTAGCAAGGGACAGAAACATGCTGACGACTTTGCAGCTACTCTTTACGAACGTCAGCAATGGTTCTTTTACATGCCTCTCACCATAGACAGTGACAGACATGGCCCGCTTTTGATAACCCAGTTAGCTGCACTGGGGGGGGGACTCGAACCCCCAACCTTTGGATCAGCGATCCAGCGCCCTATACCACTAGACCACCACTGCCCCTATTAATAATGACATCGAAACCCCAAAATTAGAGGCTCATACACCGCTCATCAGAATAAAACACACACAATCTAAATCGGAGAAGCACTTGCAGGATAATAAATGTTGATGATGTAAATCCTGAAATAAGAGGCTTGACAAAACATGAACTTGTTTGATGGATAATTAAACTCACAAGACATACCACTGAAACTGGAAATTAATAGTGAAAGAAAATGCATTAAAAAGCAAATCCAGACTCAGACACCTATCCGAACAGATACTGTGTCCATCAGGAGCTCTGCTTTTAGGCACTGCTTTAATGTGTGGTGTTACATATTCAGACATCTAAGAGTGCACATTCTTTGTTCTGTATGTGATACAGTGGCTGTTCTTTTTTGTATCTGCAGCCTTAGCAATGAATCCTCCTGCCCACTTCCCTGTGGTGTGTAAGAAGGCTCTCAGAATTGCCCTGTGTCTACACAGGCAGGGCCCACAGACAGATCTGGCACGCTGTTGGTAATTATCCTGATACCATACATGTCATTTAAGATAAATGTATTTTTCCTCCCAGAACTTTGTTTGTATTTATGTCTACATCCAACAGTTACTGTTTGCGCACTCTGATCCAGCTGTCACTGCCCAGTGGTGTGTGTGAAGTGGAGCCTCGTGTATTAGAAGAAGTCTGGGGTTACTATGAAGATGCCCTGTCCATCATTTCAGAGACAGTATGATGGCTAGCATGACTGAACACCCATCGCATATCAACTACTGTAGTTCAGCAATTATTCCCATCTCAAAAAGAATCTCTCATTTCGTTCAGTGGTCTTTTAGCTTCAGCTTGGTTAGCAGATGCTGCATTCACCAGCCTCTTCCTGCCAATTTGAACATCGTCAGTTCAACATTTTTGTAGCAGTTGCGTTTTGATTTGCTTTGAAAATATACTGATTAATCTGAATCAAGATATTTAAACAGATTTTTATTTTACCATTTAATAGCTATGAGGTAAAATGCATTTAAAATGTATTTGTGTATTTCTGAGAATGCATGGCGGCTCAGTGGTTTGCATTGCCGCCTCACAGCGGGATATTTGGTTTGAATCTCGGCCAAGGCCCTTTCTGTGGAGTCTTCATGTTCTCCTCATGCTTGCGTGGGTTTCTTTCAAGTGTTTCAGTTTCCTCCCACACTCCAAAGACGCTCTCACATTACTCTGCATGATAACTCGCTTCTGTCAATTGCCCATAGGTGTGAATGTGAGTGCGAATGGTTGTCTCTGTTGTTCCTCTAATAGACTGATCTGTTCATGATGTATCCCACCTGTCAGCTGAAATGGGCTGGGTTTGGATCCAGCTACCCCAGAACCCTGACAGATAAGTAGTACAGATGGATGGATGGATGGTGGGCAGCATGGCGAGGTAGTGGTTTGGATATCTGCTTCACAGAAAAAAAAAAATCACAGGTTCAAGTCCTGAGCTCGGCAAAGGCAATTCTGGGTAAAGCTTGAAATGTCCTCATGCTTGTGTGGGTTTCCTCCCAAAATCCAAAGACATGCACATAAGGCTGGATATTCTCAAACACCTCCACGTGAAAGAATTAACAGTTGTGTGTGTTGGCTCTTTGCACAGTGTTGGCTGAGGAGGCTCCAGCCTCCTGCAACCCTAATAAGAGCAAGTGTGTTCTGCAAAAGAATGATGGAATGAATGCTGTATTTGCTAAGGTGTACCTTGTTCCATGCATTTTCTAAAACACAATCTGGATTAGGGTCTATAGGAGGAAACCCACACATGAGAACGTGCAAGCTCCAAGCAGAAACGTGCCGAGATCAGGAATTGAACCCAAGACCACCTTGCTTTGAGTCAAACATGCTGCCCCACCTTGTTATATCTTCTACAAATCTCTTAAACCGTACTGCAAGAATGAGCGTGGAATAATTTTTATTTTTGTATCTTAAACCTCACGCACAAAATCTGAGCTTGGTACCAAGTTATTCTATATTTGAATATTTTTGCTGTTTTATCTGCAGTCAGAAGACTTCCCTGAACTGGAGATATTGTGGCTGTTGACTCGAGCATGGAACACAGGAATTTTGCTCTACAGTCTGTCCCAGTATCTTGAGGCTGAGAAGTGGTGTGGTTTAGGAATAAGCTTCCTGCAGCATCTGGGTTCTATGCAAGACAGCTATCAGACTGAGGTAAAACATCACACCCAGTCTTCTGCCGTAATAACAATGCGACGGAATTTTACTGTGTACTGTACTTCCTTCTTGTCAGTATGACACATCAGGCATTGTTCTGTAATCTTGATTGGATTTATTGGGGTTTTACGACGAGAAGCCACTTGGTTTACTATCTATATATTCAGTGATATGTATGAATACTGGATCTATTTCAGCTTGCAGAAGATCCATGAGGAACATTAGGTGGATGGGGCGGGCGAAGGAGAATCTATTGGATAGAATCAATGACTGCACTTTTAGAATCACGATCAGTTGCACATTTAATATTGAGTAAAATGTGACACTCCTTTTCAGATGTCTGTTCTGTATAGTGAGGTGGTGGACAGGCTGGACAAGGCCAAGAAGAAATTCGTAATGGAAGCATGACGACAATTTTGGTTTTCATATTTAGTAGCAAATGAAGATGTTTCTGTAGCGTTTTATCATATAATCAGAAAATGTAGGCAGTCATATGAATGGAAGTTATATATTGTTTTGCAACATGGCGTATATCTTATAAAACATAACCTAAACACTAACCTCTTATTAAATACTAACTCTGTTGTTTGATGGGAATGATAAAAGCCCATGTTCAAATCTCAACAGAACCACAGTTTTTATTAACTCCAAACAAACTTGTGTCCAGTCCAAAAAGGAAAAATGGGGAAAAATAAAAATAAACAAACAAAGTACTCTACAGCTGACTACCTCTGTTTCCTACCTGACCCGGATAGAATACTTTGTGTCTTTACAAAAAGAAAAAGAAGCTCTTATACAATCAATGTATGTGTGCTTTCAAATTAATAATTAAATCAAGAAAACGGGAACCTGTGTTCCCCACCATTAAACATGTTTATTAATCTCTTCTCCACTGGAGCAAAAAATTATCCCCTCATTAGTACACAGCCATTCAATATCAGTGGAGGATCTGTAACCTCTATAGAAAAAAATACAATGAAAATTCTTTGGGCTTCTACTGACTGACACCAGACACATTAACAGTCAGCTGTTCCTTTACTCAACACCAGGGGACCAAATCGTACACTAAATTAATTAGTAATGCACGTATATTACTTTAACAACCTCCTGCAGGTTGCTGTCTTTAGCTCTTGAGCTATGTATATTGTATGCATATTATATATATATATATATATATATATATATATATATATATATATATATATACACATACACACACACATATACATATACACACATGTATGTGTGCACGTGCATGTTTAACTTATTTTTAATTCACCCCCCCCCCCCTTTTTTTTTAAACAATCTGGATTTATACTCAGACAAATTCCACAGGGTTGCACAAGTAGACAGGTCCTAGTTTAGGGAAGGCAATTCCCAACTGACTAGAAAATGTGTTCTGATAGGCAGCTGAAGATTTCTGTTTCGAGAGAAATACTAACATTACGGCACATTGTATGGAAATTAATCTCAGAACAAGTCAGTTTACTTACCTGACATGTGGTCTATAAAACATTTTTTTCCAGCTGTGTCACACATGCATGAAGCACAAGTGAGGGGATATTTACATTTTACAGCTAACACCCTTTGAAACAGTCTGTAAGCAGTTTTTTTTTGAATGGCTCTTTTCCCTTCGATTATTCCCTGAACTCTGGTTTTGACAAGTATGACAGCTGGTTTAATGGCGATGTCTGGCAGATGGTCAAACTGTTTAAAAAATGCCCGCAGATACAGTAGCTGGAGCGCAGCACTTTCATCGTGTCCTGTGACCACAGAAGAAAACGACGGGCAGATTGTACCTTGTACCTCCGAGGGTTAGGAAACTTTGATCCAGGGAGACTTGAATAATCCTTTATCATTAAGCCTTCACAGACTGTTGTTAGGCAGAGTGGTAAAGCTTAGAGCTGCTTTTCCTCATCTTATAGGAGGGGTCAATACAGGTGCAGCATTCCCAAGGCCGGGGAAGTAACATGAAGGGAGAACACTTCAGATCATTTCTTAGGTTGACCCTGTGCTCAGAAATATTTCATTCCTTTCAGTGAATATTGTATCGACACATTATGATTTCATCATCTCAGTGGTACCTCTTTACTGCAGGATTATTACAGTATATGATCAGATTTCATTCACGCTACAAATTATACACAGTGGTCACATCAGTGCCAAAATGTTACTGGGGGGGAAAAAGAAAAAAAAAAAAAAAAAACAGTCCCAAACAAAAAATTAATGAAAACTGGAAGGTCTTGGGAACTTGGGCCAATTCAGGCTCTATTAACTTTTAATATTGAGAAGGACATCCAATACAATTATTGTTTTAATTCTACCCGTTTTAAGGCTTCCCAGTTGGGCAGCATACAGGACAGTACCATGTTACCGTTCAGTCTGAAGAGAAGAGACTTGACAGGTTGAGAACGTGCAAATGGGCTAGCTGCTGTTCCGTAGCTTAAGAGGAGCCTTGGCTGCCGAAATCGTTATTCAAAAATCAACCCCTAAAACGATAAGCAGTGATGAAATAAGGATTTTCAAGAGGTAAGACACTGATGTCTATTGCACTCACAAGTTAGGCCGAACTCCGAACACGGGTTTGATTGAGTCTTCTGTTAAGCACTGATCGGTTGAGTAATTTGTTGCTTCCCCTCGGAATTAACAATTTTTTAAATTATTTTTTAATGTAAGGCAGTTTGGTGTTCTGCAGAGAGCCCAGTTACACCCCTCTACTCCATCTTTAATAAAGAGCAGCTAAAAAATGTGGAAAGAGAAAACAAACAAAAACAACAACAAAAAAAAGAACCAAGACAAAGATCCAACAGCCCTCCAAATAGACAATTCTAGTGAAGTGTAAAATGTGTACCATAGTATAATATTATGTAGTAAAATCTCCATAGGATTTTTATTTAGCATGTGATTTCAGTAATATAAATGTTTAAATTCGTATTGTTTTTCATTTGTTCTGCCTTCAGTGATTTCTCAATCAACAACTGGCAGCGGCAGCCAGCCAAACACTGCAGCGTGATTACTCAGAATCACCAGTTTCTATGATTCTCCACCAAATTTTCTATAAACATTGTCAGTGATCCGTGAACAGTACCTTCAGCAGGTTTGGCTTGTGTTTTAGTCCTTGTAGAAAACCTTGATGGTCTCTGATCAGCTTTTTTCCATTTCTTTACAATGCGACAATGAACATGTACAAGATTCCAGCTTTTCGGTCAGTCTCCATTTCCAAGAAACTTTTTTTAATAATTCCAAACCCCACTCTTTTGTCATTCTTGAGACACGCATGATCTTCCGAAGTCCATCCGAACACACTTGTTCATTTTTCCCTTTTTGTTTTACCAGACAAAAATAATTTTTAATGAAATTCCTAGTCTTGAACGGATTTGCTGAGAAACTCATGCAGGGGTGAGCACAGTCACAGTAATAGGGGAAAAGGACTTCTTTTAATTCGAGTTAACATAATGATGACACTAAAACTTGATATGAAACATTTCAGTAAAAAGGGAAGGAGAGGACTCGGGCTGGAGTAGGGCAGGGGTTGGAACATTACTCCGTAGGCGTGCAGAGGATGGAGGCTGCACACTCAGAGTTTTTCTGAGGACGGGATCCAGATGTAGGGGCCTGATTGCTCCTCAATGATCAGCTTGATTTTACTGTAGATCTCTTCTAGCGAGTCACCCTGGACTATGGCTGTGAAATGAGAAGCGACACAAGCAGATCAAGTTCGTCCCCAACACGCTATAGTTTGTACATCACATTTAAAATATGGTTAAGTGGTGTTTGGGACATGTTACCTGTGAAATACTCTCCAAATTCCTGTTCAAGCTTCAGGGCCTTGTCAAAAACTTTATTGGCTTGCTCATACGTTTGCCTCTTGTTCATTTCCCTGTCATACATATACACAGATAAACAACTTTTATTCCTAAATGTAGACGGCTACGCTATGAGAGAGTCTCCGAGCAGACGTATGACTGTGTAGCGTTGACAAGGCGTCGGATTTTAACGACCACGGGCCAACATTCTGGATGAAAGGCATTAAAAAAAAAAAGCCCAAGAGACGACTCCCCAGTTCGTCAGTTTCAACTGAGAAGCTATACAGTTCTGAATACTCTGCGACGTCTAGACAGCGAACACTATAAAAAGTCAAGGCGGATAAGGATGATGCCAGTAGCAGCGATGATAGTCAGCGTCACAGGAACTAGTCATGGTTGATGGTGAGATGGTTCATGGGCTGATGGTGAAGGTGATTACGGCAAACAGCTAAACTTTTATTAACTGACAAAAATATCACATTTGATAAAAGATCAGACGCTTAAGATTCTCAAAACAAATGCAAAATCCAATAGTTACAGTATGGTGGGTAAAAGCTCAAATTTAAACTATGCCACGACGGTGCTGGAGCGAGTCAGGGACCACCTTAGGTGGGTGTGGCCAGAGGGATAAAGCCGCAACTCAAAAAATGAGCTGCAACCCTCTTCAGGTTTCATTTTTCAAACTCCCAGCCCAGAATATAATACGGTTAGTAGTCGACGCTAACGGCAGCAGCATGTCTAGCTTTGGTTTAAACATTCCATCTGAAATAGAGCCGCTGGCCTGTGGATGCCCTGTAGATATCTTCTTTTACATTTTATCGCCACACAATGCTGCTGAGCCTCGATCTGTCCGACTGAAATAACAATGGCATGGAGATTACGCGGTGTTCTCAAGGCTCAAAGTGGCTCAAAAATATTGAGTGCATGCAAGGCTGGGAAGTGTATATTTACGATCTTGCTTTTTTTAAACAAGTAAAACTTTCATCAGTCATTAAATATACATTAAAAGCACTGTACTGAAATAAAAAAGAAGAAGAAGAAAAAAAAAGTAGTAGCGCCATGGAACATCATTGCGGCGGCAGTGGCCCAACAATCACACCCTTCCAACACGCACAATAATGCTGATGTGCCTTGGTCTGTATCTGAACTACGCAGTCATGGCTTAGTCAAGAAATAACTCCTTGTGCCCACCGTCCTATTAATCTTAACACGGTGGAGCATAATACAGCACAGAACTACATATTAAACATCTGGTTTCATTTCCTCCACACTGATTCCAAGACGGGAAGTTGAAAAACTTACATTAGCGCGTCAACAGATTTTGGTTTGATGAAAATGGAAATAGGATAGAGCTGTGCTTGTTGGAGTCTCTTTATGGCATTGCCAGACACATCCAAGATGCAATGCTTCCCCTACAAACACCAAGACAGAAAATGCATGGTTTTAATACTCCTGGTAATAAAATATCTGTTAGGGTCAATCAGATTTAAACGCATTTGTTTAAAGAACAGGTTAAGGTTCTGGGTAATGTTCAGATTAGCACATGTAAGCCATTACAAACCCTCTCAGCCACCGCCCGGACCGACAGAATACTGGTCCCGTAGAGATTCTCATTGAACTGGCCTGCTTCAATGAACTTATTGTCCTGTATGTCTTTCTCCATCTGTTCTCTTGAGGCCACGAAGTGGTAATCCTGCCCATCCATCTCATTCTCTCGCCGTGGACGAGTCGTATCTAGAAGGTTTATAGGTTAATCCACGAAGGAGTTCCCATGGAATGGCCACAAAAACAAAAGGAAGCTTTGACACTTACGAGGAACGCAGGATCCAAACTTATGGGGAAACTCCGAGATCAAGTCATCATTTACTCTGTCCTTCATCGGACCCAGGATGATCACGGGCCTTGTGTAATGAACTACAAGCGCAGGAATAAAAATGTGAACGTCAAGGTGCTCAACAATTATCCAGATCAGGATACAAAACTCAACACTTACTCTCCTGTCGAATCACTGGCTCGTATGATAGAATTGTGTCCTCTTGCCCTTCTGTATGATTAAAAAAAAAAAAAAGACACACACACCCAATGAAGGTTTTCATTTATTCTTATCAAAATCCAACAGTCAGGCAGTTCCAGGTATGAAAGCTAAACCGTCTGAAAATTTACATTTACAAAATTTCTGTGCTTCATGCCCCCCCCCGAACAAACAAACAAACAAAAACAACGAAAAAAAAACGTTTCAGTCTTGAGATAGAAAAAGATTTTACTTGATCAGTTATTTATTGAGAAAAATCCATTGCATATCTGTGAGTGGCAAAAGTATGTGAACCTTTCCCTTCAAACCCCCTCGTACAGGAATAACATTTACAGTCGGCCCCCAATTTACGAAATTAATCCGTTCCAGAGCCATTTTCGTATAGCGGGGATTTCGTAAGCAGGGGTCGCATCTTACATGTTAAACGCCTAATTCGTTCCAAGGCTCCAGTCCTTGGACTGGATAAACCCTTTAAAAATGATAAAAGTACACCAATTTTGTATGAAATGTGTTAAAAGTAAAAGAAAATTATTTATTAAACCATTTTATTAACTAAACCATTATTAAACATTAACACACACACACCTCTCTCTCTCTTTCTCTCTCTATCTCCTTCTCTCTCATGCGCGCGCTGCGGGCCACGCCCACAAGACATGGAATTCAAAGTGCATTCCCTGCTTGACAAACAGCTTTAATTTGATTCCTTGAGGGATCGGGATTCCAGATGAGCTCAAATGCGCCCACATTTATTAAACATTTACTGAAATAAAACAACTTAAAAAACTAAACTAAAAACTAAAGTGTGAAGCTTCCTTCTGTCTCTATCTGGGAGGCCAGCGGGGCGAGATGTTGAGAGACAGCCAATGAGAGAGCAACTCGCGAGTCATGTGAAATTTTGATTGGCGCGTTTGAATTTTGAATTCCTTTTTGTAAGAGGGGGATGTTTCGTATTTCGGGGACGGAAACTCAAGAAAATGTTTTTCGTATTTCGTACAAAGGGGTCTTCGTAAATTGGGGGCCGACTGTAAATAATCCGTCTGGTAAACAAGATGATAAAAAAAAAATATATATATATAAAAAAAAAAAACACTCCGACTTTTCATATGTGAATAAAAATAACCTTTTCTGTCCAGGCTGTTTTCACACACACACACACACACACACACACACACACACACAGAGTGCTTTATGCAATTGGCTCTCCCCTTGTAACGATTAAAGATTAATCTCACAGAGAAAATAACGTGATTAAATTTTTAGTATTAATTTTCATTAAAAACCAAATGGCTCATGAAGAAAATATTTTTTGACAAAACCACATGTGCTATAATTATTGGCACCTACGAAAAGTGTAGTGTCCTTCTTTATAAAATGAGCAGAGTGTCGAAAATGAAGTTTGTGGTCATTTCCACACAAAACTCGGTATTTATCCATGCGGACATGACCCGAGGCTGTGAACGCGTCTCGATCCACATACAGTTTTGTGAGATACTGCACATCTTGTATTTTATATCTTTTGATGGTGCAACACTTGAAGATATGACCATTTTGATTCAGTGTAAAGTTTGCAGTTTGTCTAACAGTGTAAATATTCACCTCAAATCAACTCGACACTGAGTCTCTACCTTCTAAACCTGCAACCTGAAGTGAAAATGTCCGAATTGTGTCCAAAGTGTCCATTTCCCTCCCCAGTATCATGTGACTTGTCAGTGTTACAAGGTCTCAGGAGTGAATGGAGAGCAGGCGTGTTAAACTTGGTGTTATCACTTTCACGCTCAACACGGGACAGAACTCTCTGAAAATTGTTGGATATGATGCTGAGCTGAATGCACTCAACTTCTTTGGTCGACCGCTGTGAGGCCAGTTTTGAGTGGAGCTTGTCCAATTAAATCGCTGCAGTCTTGGTCACTGTGCTACAGCTCAGTTTCAGGGCGTTGGCAATCTTATAACCCATTTCATCATCATGTAGAGCAACAAATTCAGTTTTTCAGATCGCCAATGAGTTCTGTGCGGTGCCGCCAAATTTAACACACCTGCCTTCCATTCACACCTGAGAGCTTGGAACACTAACAAGTCACATGACACTGGGGAGGGAAATGAACACTTTGGACACAATTCGGACATTTTCACCTTTAACCCTTTTTCACGGGTTGATTTAAAAGGTTTAATGAACTACGGGTTATAAATCCCAACCATACACACAGCAGGGTCATTTGTTTGCAGTTCACGCTCAACAGTTCTTTTTTGTAAGGGATTAATTTGACTTTTATTTCGAGACCACTTCTATCAGGCTGAAATACTGCGGACATTAATCCCAAGCAATAAAATAAACTACTCAATAGCACGGAGTGGGATACGAATCCGGAACTGTTGGGTCAGACGATTATAAACAGAGTTTAATAAATTATTACTATACACACACTGCATCATTTATAAAAATATTTATAATGATAATAATAATAATAATAATAATAAAAATACGCAGTGCAATGTAAAAAAGGGTAGTGCAGTAGAAATTAATATACATCCATCGCCTACAATCCTACATAAATGGCTCCATATACGTTTTTGTAGGCACGCTGGGCACCCAATCATATCCTTGACACTTTTTTTGATTTTATTTTAATATCTACACGAGTATTTACGCACAGTTTATACAGCAGGGAAAAGCATGGTTTGCACGACTGCTTTAAAAAAACAAAATCCAGGACTTTTCAAGGCCCTGTGCGAACCATGTGACACGTCAGGTACAAGCAAATGCAATTTACACAAAAACTGCTTTTGCGCCTGAAGTGACGGCCGCTACAAACAAGCAGGTCTGACAGAGATGGACAGCGGTCAGTAGCTTTATAGGTTTTCCTATGTAACAGAGACCAGGGGCAAGTTTTTAAAGTGGTGTGACTGATCTGTGCCCCCCATGGACCTGCCACCTGTCTAAGTGAGCGAGTTCTTGCTGGCTGTTAACAATCAAACAACTTTTTCACCCAATTTCATGCAACTTAGTTAATAAAAAAAATAAAATAAAATAAAATCCATATTCAAAAATTGTCCTTGGATAGTGGAGGCCTGATGGTAAGGTGCTGAATTACTGAATTGAGGGTCGGGGGTTCAGGTCCCAATATTACCGGATTGTCACTGCTGTACCCGCAGTGCACCAACTGGGTTATCAAAGGCCGGCCATGTCTCTCACTGTCTGTGGCGAGAGGTTTGTGTAAAAGAACCATTGCTGACTTTCATAAAGAGCAGCTGCATGGCTGTCAGCGTGTTTCTGCCCTGCGAGCCATCCAGGGTGTACTCTGCTCTCGCCCGGCATCAGTTGACATGGGCGCCAGACTGCCCTCAATCGTAATTAGAATTAAACGGTTCAGAAAATGAAGGAATGAAACGTCACACCATAGACAGTCAGAGACATGGCCGGCCTTTGATAACCCAGTTAGTGCACTGGGGGGACAGCAGTAACAACCTGTGGTGAGTGGTACTTGAACCCTCAACCTTAGCATCAGTGATCCAGCACCTTTACCACCAAGCCACCACCGCAATCTTTGACAGTACCCAACTTTTTATTTCCATAAATTTCAATATGTAAATACAGTGAATATTTTTAATAATGAAATGTAATTTCAAGACACTTACTGGAGCTGCTCTCACTATCGCTGGTATTAGACGTCAAGCATTCTGCAGAAAGAAAGAGAAGCCTCTAAATAAACATTTCAACGTTATATTACAAAAAACCAGCACAGAAACAAAAAGTAAACCCCGCCCTGTACACGCACACCAAGGTCCACCAGCCGCTTTAGAGAGAGAGAGACGCAGTATTTGGATTTGGCAGTAGAAGTAAATTAAGTATTTCTTCCTCTAAAGTCCCAAATGATGTCCACTCCCCGGTCAGGGTTTCCTACAGTCATGTCTGAGTTACTGCCCCAGACACGGACAGCACGGGTCAAGCTCAAATAAACACCTCGCTATTCACGCTCTCACCGGAATTGACAGGTGGAAACATCACAGGATCCACACGATGCTAACCACAGCTCCTCAGAGCCCACTACACACCATCTGGCATCTCAAATCCAATTCAGTGCATCACCAGAGACGTGATTTACACGATTTAAATGACGTCATAATCTTGAGTCCAGCACTCAGGAAGTGACAAACCATATGCTGTTGAACTATTCATGAACGTCTTTATTGATGCCGTCTCACGCTTCTCACTTAAAAAATGCAGGATGGCGCTCATCCCCTGCACAGTAGATCCAGGAGAGCTTCATCATCACAATCATATCACAATAAATAGCTTATTATTCTCATAATTACTCTCAGACGACGAGTATACATCAGAGAATCTTTTGCATCCTGAACCAGGAAGTGTTAAATGCATATAAATATAAACTTGGAGGGAAAAAAAAAAAAAAAAAAAAAAGTTTCAGAACCATGGACCAAGCGTCGCTTTTCTGGTTATTTTGTGTAAAAATTCTGATTGATGATGTAAAATACAAAGCGATTGTCAGCTACTCTTCCATGAAGATGTGAGCAGAACAATCAATCTCGTGTTCATTGGTTTTTTTGTGGAAAATGTTTTTGAGGAACTGTCAGATCAGCATTATCTTTGCGCTTTGATTGGTTATCGCTCGAATCACTTCGTCAAACTCCGTACCCACCATCCTCACTTTGCTTGAGAAACTTTCACCCGTCTTTTTGCTGCTGTCCACTGACTTTACGTGGCTACTTGTCACTCGCCGATTCCTGTGCGGATGTTGCGCTACCCAGCCAACCCCACGAAAACCATTTTACACAGACTGGTGATGGACCTGTACGAGTTAGTATGTCATTCAGTATAAATCCATCCATGCTTATAACAAATGAAGAACTGTGT
Source organism: Plotosus lineatus (assembly GCA_024760905.1). Taxonomy (NCBI): domain Eukaryota; kingdom Metazoa; phylum Chordata; class Actinopteri; order Siluriformes; family Plotosidae; genus Plotosus; species Plotosus lineatus. The sequence goes on along the minus strand of CM045733.1, from coordinate 56,920,237 downwards.
ACCCGGTGCAAACGTTTTTAGCCTGTATAGCAAAAAAGGTGTAAAAACATTTCCAAATAAAGCTTTCAGAGTATTAAACATTAACTGCAAACGCTCCTCGACTTACCTTTTAGTTACGTTCCGAACGGCCGAACATAAGGTGAAAAAAAAAAAAAAAAACGTAAATTGTTACCGTATGTTCCAGTGACGTATGACCGTTCAGACTGTACTGTACATCCATAAATACCATTTATCTCATAAAACAACCCTAAATCAATTATTATAAACATAACATTGTAAAATAATAACATTAATTTCAAATAAATTAAATTCAAGCAAAATAATTTTAAATAAATAAATTTTAATCAAATTCACTTATTACCACTGATTCTGATTACCACCATCACTAGTAGGCTTACGCTTCTGGCCAACCATATTTGCTTAGGGTTACAAATACGCGAAACCGTGTAAACGCAAAGACCACAGAGACAATGTCTTAACACAAGGGTAACACGCGGTGAACTGGGAAGAAGCAATGCATGTTCAATCTGTCATTTGTAAACAATGGACGCAGCGTCATGCGCAAGTAGCGTACTACGTCTACGTAATACATAAGAATGTCTCGTACTATGGAGAGTGCGCTAAACTCAAAACGACTTACAAAAATTTTTCTTTTACAAAAAACGTAAAATCAAAAAAACCGTAAGGCGAATAAACGTAAAGCGAGGAGCGTCTGTATAGCGAAATACACGCATCCAAAGGCACGAGGTTGTTTTCTTTGATTAAGTATCTAGCAGTGAGATTCCAGACTGCAACCAAAAGAATTTTAATTTCCAACCCCTCAGTTTCCGGGGGACTATAGAAAGATAGTGGCTTCCATGAGAGGGATGCCTCTCCTGATGTAATCAAACAACTTGTTCTAAGGTTCTGAAAACTGCAACGATTTTATGATAAATTCAACAGAACTATATTTATTGATCATACCTAATCTCTGCAAATAGAATCACCAAAATGTTGTGTCCACTCCCTTTACAATAGAAAACACCTGTAATTTTAGTGGACAAAGTGTAGTGCTGCTGGTGATGCAACTCTGTGGCTGCCTCATTATAATTAACTCTCACATTCTAATATTTAGCATCATATTGAGAGAGCGAGAAAGAAAACGCCATGTGTGTGTGTGTGTGTGTGTGTGTGTGTGGGTGGCACAGCCCTTTTGAGCTCAATGGACAGCTACATGATAGGTATAACCACACACTTACTCAAACTCTTTGATCCATAAAAGTCATCGCTTAACCCTGGGAAGTCCTGTGTGTCCCGAAAGGTGAAATCAGAACCAGAGAGAAGAAGAAGAAGAAAAAGAAGAAGAAGAAGAAGAAGGAGAAAGCAGACAGGAAGAAACAGATGTTAGTGAGATGCTGAGAGGAAGGATGCTGTGCTCTCTGGGAAAGGATTGGAGACTAACACAAACTGGCTGTGCTCTGGATCTGTTCTTCCTGTACAGTGTGACAGAAGTGGGACGGATCAGCGTACAGTGCACCCATGTAGAATATTGCTTTAGGAATTAAACTGGAAGTCGCAAGCAGATAAATAAAGCTAGTGAAAGCACAGCGCTGCAGTATTAGTGCATCTCTATGCCAGTGAGCAGCAGACGTCTGAGACCTCACACTGTATCCTGATTGGTTTTCCTGTCTCTTGGGGAGGAATTCAGGGTATGATGAGCCACCAAAAGCCAGTCGTACACAGTCCCACAGGTAAGCAGGGAGGATGATGAAATGAAGGAGAGCAAGCATTAAAGCCTTTAAACCCATGAGCACACACATTTATACTCACGTTCAGTCTCCACCAACTCCTGTACAATATTCTCCTTGCTCTTGTAAAACGGGAACTTGCGTGACAGGTTGAAGCTTTTTTTGCGCTTTACTTTGACTGGCTGCTGGGAGTTGACCACATGAAGGGAGTGGAAATGAGAGATGAAAAACAGAACAAATGGGTTTCAATACAGTCAACAGCACACCCACAGCTAGCAAACACAAGCATGCAAAAAAAATTCACCCAGATGGAAGGTGACGCATCACAGACATTCATCATAGATAATGAATGAAATGTGACATATATTTATAAAAAAAATAAAAAAAAAAAGTCGATTATAGTCCGAATCTAACTCTCTATTTACTCTTGGGCACGATGTCTGCAATCTCCATGACTCAAGACCACGCTTGCAGCACAATTGGGGTATAAAAAGGAGGCGGAGCATATTCAAGAGATGAAACTTGAAGGAATCGTGTTTTCAGGTACATCAGGATCCCCTGCGACGACGCATTAAGGTCTGTCATGCTCTGTTAAAGTCTACTGCGCTCTACCGAACTTTCCCTGTTCCATCACTACTGGCGTCCAGTCGTAATGCATCATAATGATTTAAGCAAAATTGTTGACAGTCAGATTTTTCCACGGTCGTCATGGATCTACTAATAGTGAACACGTCCTCTCCGTGACATTTGATGCTAGCTACCCACCTCTTTTCGAACTGCGGCGGACTGTCGAACACCCTCGGAAGGAAAATGCTATCCAACCCCTCATACGAATGTGCTCATAGATACCTGTGATTGGCTGGTGATCACTGTGAGTGACAGAAGTGAGCATATACTGTCCCTCCGTCCCGTGAGAGCTCAGACAATTAGCCCCCATGGACTCCCGGTCACTGGCGGTTGTGGCGTTAACCCGGATTCGAACTTGTGATCTCTGGGTTAGTAGTCACGCACCTTGTCGATGTGTCACTCAGGAGCCAGTAATCCAGAGCCTTAACCACTAAAGTTCCTTCAAGATCACCACGAGTCTATCTCACAAACCCTCATGCTCAAATCATGGAGCTCATGACCCGGTGTAAACACAACAAATACTGCGGCCGAATTAACGGACAAAATGTTTCACCATCACAGAGTGCGATGACGAAATTTAGATGTTATCAAAGTAAGCATGTGTGTAGAACTGTCCATTTCTCCACACCCACAAGAAGCAGAATATTTTTGGACTAGAGGAAAGAGGTTCCTGTTCAGGACCTAGGACCAGGCGGATCATCTAACATGTAGTTTTACACAGGATGACAGGATGGAGAGGGAAGGAAGGGAGTGAGGTGCTTTTCAAAAATAAATAAATAAATAAATAAATATATTACACTCACCCTATTAGAGTCAATCATGCCTGTCCGAGCGTGGAACTTAACTGTTTTTAATCGAGCACGCTCTTTCTTTTCCACCCTGTTAAAAGAACCAGAACAAAAGCAATGCTGAGATAAGCTCCAGCTCCTCAGCGACCCCAAACACTTCTGCACATGAATGAATGAATGAATGAAGATTTAATTGCTTGTGAAAGTGTCGTCCCCCCCCCCCCCATGGTTGCCTCAACATTGCCAACTATTCTGCACCCCTCTACACTACCAGCCACTAGTTCGTAATCACCATCATCATCACCATCTTATTTAATATAATTCACGTCACACCAGTTGCCCTGTTATTCTTGTCATGGTTATTACAGTGTACAGTACCTTTTCTTGCTGGGAATGACCCCTATCTGCTCACTTTCACCATGGACAGTGACGAGTCTTGCCTGCCACCACTCATCGTCAGAGGCGTTGATGACATGTAGAATGTCTCCATATGAGAAGCTCAGACCCTGGCTGGGGAGGCAGCTGTCTCTGGTACGGTCATAGTCAAATAGAGCCCTGCACAAATAAAGGAGGTGTGAATCTGTGTTTATATACATTATTAGTCTCAACGGTCAAAGAAAAAAAAAATAATTAAGAAAAAAAGGAGGCTTGAAAGACGAAGTTATTTCAGACATTATATACAAACAAGGGGGGGTGATTTTAATGGAAAAAATATATATACACACACACACACCCCTCGCTTTCCACAGTTAATGGGGAACAAGATCACACCGTGACCGCCGATTTCCGCAAAGTAGGATTGACCCCCCCCCCCGACTGACATATACGTACATGTATATATATCATACCAATAAAAAATATTCAACACTATAAATGCTGATAATAACAATTAAACATTAAAAAATAATGCATGAGATGTAAATAAAAAATATATACAAACACAGATGCGTATATACAGTGATCCCTTGCTACTTCAGTGGCTTCAGTGTGTATATATATATATATATATATATATATATATATATATATATATATATATATAAATAGGTCTGAACTTTCTTGTACTGAATTAATGAGTTAAGGAAATGGATTTAAATTGAGGGTTCCTGTACTTGTCAAACTAGCAGGTTTTACTTACTACATGGTATTTTTGTAACACCCCTTACTAAAGGGAAGAATTAAAAGGAATTTTTCAAAAGGAACTGATTGTTAACACCTGGTGTATAGAAGCGCCACAGGAGAGATGCGACTTCAGTGCATATATATATATATATACACAGTGATACCTCTGCTCACGAACATAATTGGTTCCCAGAAAGTGTGTGTGAGGCGAAAAGTTCGTCTTCCGAACATTTTATTTCCCATAAGAAACCATTAAAATGAGAATAATCCGTTCCCAGGTCCCCATAAAACATAATTTTCTACTAAATAAGCCTTAAAACTACACAAAAATATACCTTATTTTATGTAGAATAAATGTCTATTGTATTGTAATTAAAGAAATAAACTGTACTGTATAATAAAGTCGTTTTATTTACCTTTGTGAAGGTAGTTGATGGCTTGATGGAATGGAGTGGGAGGAGGAGGGAGGGAGGGACTTACTGTTTGGAAGGAGAGTTTGGAAACACCTACTGTTTGGAAACACCCTCAGCCACACAAGCACCCTTAATAGCTTCCTTGTTCTTAAGGATGGGAGCAATGGTAGACTTAGCGTACTGGTACTGGGACGCTGAGTCACACAAACGCACACCTCGTTCGTGTTTTTCAATGATCTCCGCCTGTGGTGGGGTCTTTTTCGGTCCCATAATAGCAAAAGTACACTCAATATGGTCCAAAATGTCTAGCAAACACAAACCACTTCCGCATTCAAAGAAAGGGGTGTGACGAACTGTGACGCCGTGAGCGTGCGTCAGCTTCTCGTGGCCGCCACCGTGGCGCTGTTCGACCGCGTGGTTTGATTCGTCCGCCGAAAACTAGTTCGTCAGCAGAAACAATATGCTCGCAAATTTAATGTTCTTGAGGCGAAAAGTTCGTGAGCTTAAGCGTTCGTCAGCGGAGGTTTTACTGTATATATATATATATATATATATATACACACACACACACACACGAACACAGATGCGTATATACCGTGATCCCTCGCTACTTCAGTGGCTTCAGTGCATCGCAGGTTTTTCAAAAAGGTTCATCAGAAAATTAAAAAATAAGGAAATTAAGGAAAAATAGGGAAACATTTAAGGAAAAAGCCACAAAACTAGGCCAATTATGCAAAAAAAAACAAAACAACCCCACAAAACTACTTATTTTTATGTGAGGTTTGTGCAAATGTCTGTATGTGTACTGTGGATCCATTTTTGGCTTTGTAGGCAAGCATTATTGTTTTAAATCTAGTGCAAGCAGCTACAGGAAGCCAGTAGAGAAATTGTAGCAATGGTGTGGTGTGGGAAAATTCTACATTCTGGATTAGTTGTAGAAGTCGAATAGCACTCAAAGGTTGACCTGCCAGGGGTGAGTTGAAATCTAGTCTTAAAAGTACAAGGGATTGAACAAGTATCTGAGTGGCTTTACTGAAAAGAAATGGACAAATCCTTCGGCTGTTAAAGAGAAGAAATCGACATAATTGAGAAAGATTAGTGTATGAGAAGAGAAGGACAGGCACTCATTCATGGTTACTCAAAGGCTTCATGCAGTGCCTGAAAGAGCGACCACAGCATTGTCCAAGGAGATTGCAAGATCTTGATGTGGGGATGAATCGTGAGCTGCCGTCCATGAGGAGATAAACTGTATATAGAAATTTCATCTCAGATGAGAGTGGCAGTTTGCATTTTCTTCCAGTTCCTGGTATTCTGAGTATACTTCCCAATGTTTGTATTTGCATACAATGCTTTGAATGGTATCCCTGGTCTACAACCAGCTTTCTTAGATCGGCATTAAATACGCCAAACTTTCCCATTGTACAGTGTGCTGCTATCAAATAAGCCGTTTTTACTTTGACATAGAGAAACTTACAGCTAATAAATCATGAACAGGAATTAACACACACACACAAACAGACAGACAGACAGCCACACACACACACAAAACTAAAATGTATGTTTCTGAAAAACCCAAAATAAATAACTTGTGCACTGAATTCTTGATTTTTAGTTTTAGACATGTATGTTGTACTGTACATTCATTCTGAACAGAAATCCCTGTCAGCATCTGGATTAGTGTTATAGATACTAATATGAAGCTGGCATATATGTATTTGGGATTTCACTATGACCAGATAGCAAGTAGCACCTTCTTTGTCAACACTTGAGATGCTTCAAGAAGCTCTTAAAAAACAACAACCCACAAGACCACAGGGCTCTACAAGCTCCTGTCATTCAAGAACATCGCTCACAATCAACATCGTTAAAAAACTGCTTAAATGTACAACACAAAATTCAAATGAAACAGCAGTTTGTGTAGCGCTGTGTTACAAATGTGAATGAGCAGCCAGCGGACCACCTTAAAAATGAGTCGGTTCTGGTTTACTGCTGGTTTTTCGATGCCTCTCTACTGCAGCTTTCTGGGAAAGAAAGCATCACCAGGACTGCACCGCCTAGCCTCCAGGACATCAACATCAGAGAGGCTTACAGGATCATTAAGAATATTCATTCACAACCAAAACTGTTTCAGTAGCTGTGTGTAAGCAGCCCTCTTCTCCATCAAGGCAAAAACAAAACGGATGAGACACCCAAGTTTAAAACGAACTTTTATTTATTATAAATTAGACATTTTCTTAGACATATACACTTTTTATTTTTGAGTTTTTCTCCAAATTTATAATCCCCATTTCATCATTATTATAACTTTTATCATTATAGCTCAAATTGCTGTCTCTTGGTTGCTTTTTAATATTTGCATAGTTGATGGTATTTAAGCCATCACCTTTCATTTCTCCGCTGTACTTGTACAACTGTGCACATGACAAATAAATTTTTTAAATGTTCCAAAAACTTTGGGACAGGGCAACAACAGACTTGTGGATGTTTGTGGGATACTAAGGAAACACATAGATAAAGGATTTTTAATTTTATACTTAAACAGGTTAATTGGTAATACAGGGATCCCTCGCTACTTCGCACTTCAATTAATGCGGCTTCAGTGCATCACAATTTTTAAAATAAATAAATAAATATTCATCGGATTAAAAAAATAAGGAAATTAAGGAAGAATATGTGGAAAAGTTAAGGAAAATGTCACAAAAACAAGGCCAACTAGGCAAAAAAAAAAAAAAAAAAACACCCCTAAACCAATTCAAAACAAAAAACAACCCAAAATTTCACATCAAAACTGGATACATTGTTGCATCTGTGTGTGTGCTGCACACTATGCCCCCCTCTCCCGAAGCCTAGTATTAAGTGTACCTCAGGATAATGTTTAATCATATTTCATACTTATATTTATGATCTATATTCCTGTGGATTTTATTCTATGTCTACTTGCTCTTCAATTTCATTTCAGCTTCAATTTCGATCTTGGACAGCTTTGTTGATATCTCTGGGTGTTTGCAAAACGAATGTTGGTGAGTTGGAGAGCGTGTGTACTTATATTTTATTTACATC
>CM045733.1:56820000-56907500 GCA_024760905.1 Plotosus lineatus | reverse complement strand
ACCATTTCCAACCTGCCTGCACACGCTTCTTTGACCTCTTTTCCACACTCGCCATTGCTCTGGATTGTTGAGCCTAAGTACTTAAAATCCTCCACCTTTCTTATCTCTGCTCCTGTAATCTCACCGTTCCTCTTTGGTCCTTAGCATTCATGCACATGTACTCTGTCTTACTGAGGCTAATCTTCATTCCCTCCTTTCCAGGGCATACCTCCACCTCTCTAGATTTTCCTGCACTTGTTCTCTGCTCTCACTACAGATTACAATGTCATCTGCAAAACATCATAGTCCATGGGAGTCTTGTCTAACCTCGTCTGTCAGCCTGTCCATCACCATAGCGAACAAGAAGGGGCTGAGAGCTGACCCTTGATGCAGTCCCACCTCCACCTTGAACTCTTCTGTCACACCGACAGCACACCTCACCACTGTCTTACATCTCTCATACATGTCCTGCACCACTCTAACATACTTCTCTGCCACTCCAGAATACCACAGTTTCTCCCTCGGCACCCTGTCATATGCTTTCTCCAGATCCACAAAGGCACAATGCAGCTCCGTCTGACCTTCTCTGTACTTCTCCATTAACATCCTCAAGGCAAACACTGCATCTGTGGTGCTCTTTCTGGGCATGAAACCAAACTGTTGTTCACAAATGCTGACTTCTGCCCTTAGTCTAGCTTCCACTATTCTTTCCCATAACTTCATCGTATGGCTCATCAACTTTATCCCTCTGTAGTTGCCCCAACTCTGCCCGTCCCCCTTGTTCTTAAAAATGGGCACCAGCACACTTCTCCTCCATTCCTCTGGCATCCTCTCACTCTCTAAGACCTTGTTAAATGTTCTTGTCAGAAAATCTACTGCTACCTCTCCTAGACACTTCCATACCTCCACCGGTATGTCATCAGGACCAACTGCCTTTCCATTCTTCATCCTCTTCAATGCCCTCCTCACTTCACCCTTACTAATCTTTGCTACTTCCTGGTCCTCAACAGTCACCTCTTCTACTCTTTTTTCTCTCTCATTTTCCTCATTCATCAGCTCTTCAAAGTACTCTTTCCATCTTCCCAGCACACTTCTGTCATCAGTCAATACATTTCCCTCTCTGTCCTTTATCAATCTAACTTGCTGCACGTCCTTCCCATCTCTATTTCTCTGCTGTGCCAACCTGTATAAATCATTTTCTCCCTCCTTACTTTCCAGCCGAGCATACAAGTCATCAAGCACTCTGCTTGCCCTTTGACACTGCTACCTTTGCCTTACGCTGTGTCTCCCTGTACTCCTGTTTACTCTCTTCGGTTTTCTCAATGTCCCACTTCTTCTTAGCTAATCTCTTCCTTTGTACACACTCCTGCACTTCCTCATTCCACCACCAAGTCTCCTTATCTACTTTCCTTCCAGATGACACACCAAATATTCTCCTACCTGTCTCCCTGATCACATTAGCTGTAGTTGTCCAGTCATCTGGAAGGCACTTCCTGACCACCCAAAGCCTGTTTCAACTCCTCCTTGAAGACAACCCGACACTCTTCCTTTTTCAACTTCCACCACTTTGTCTTCTGCTCTGCCTTTGCCTTCTTCACCTTCCTCACCATCAGCATCATCCTGCACACCACCATCCTATGCTGTTTGGCAACACTCTCACCCGCTTCACTACTTTGCAGTCACTGACTTCCTTTAAATTACATCGCCTGCACAAGATGTAGTCTACCTGTGTTGCTCCTACCTCCGCTTTTATAAGTCATCCTATGCTCCTCTCTCTTCTGGAAGAAAGTATTCGCCACAGCCATTTCCATCCTTTTGCAAAATCTACCAACATCTGTCCTTCTGCGTTCCTGTCCTGGATACCAAACCTACCCATCACTTCCTCGTCCCCTCTGTTTCCTGCACCAACATGTCCATTGAAGTCTGCCCCAATGACCACTCTTTCACCTCTGGGGGTACTCTGCATCACTTCATCTAACTCCCTCCAGAATCTCTCCTTCTCTTCTCGCTCACATCCTGTCTGTGGGGCATAGCACTAACAACATTGACCATCACACCTTTAATTTCTAACCCAGAGACTCATCACTCTGTCTGACACTCTTTTCACTTCTAGAACATTCTGGCAAACTCCTCCTTCAAGATGACTCCGACTCCATTTCTCTTCCCATCCACACCGTGATAAAACAGCTTAAACCCTGCTCCTATGCTTCTAGCCTTGCGACCTTTCCACCTGGTCTCCTGAACACACAGTATGTCCACCTTCCTCCTCTGCATCATGTCAGCCAGCTCTCTACCTTTTCCTGTCATAGTTCAATATTCAAAGTCCCTACTTTCAGTCCTAGACTCATGCCTTTCCTCTTCTCTCTCTGGCAGCGGACACGCCTCCCGCCTCTCCTTCTTCGACGTCTTGACCAACAGTAGTCCAATTTCCATCAGCACCCTGTTGGTTGGCGGCACTGATGGCGGTCGTTGTTAACCAGGCCTCGACCGATCCGGTATGTCATTCTTTCTTGTGATTCGCATAGTTTATTTGGCATTTGTTTCGCGGATGCCCTTCCTGACGCAACCCTCTGCATTTATCCGGGCTTGGGACCGGCGTGAGGGAGAGACACTGGTTTGTGCCCCCCCCTCACGGCTGCATTTGGGGGCCGACTGTGTATGTGTATATTATATATATATATATATATATGTGTGTGTGTGTGTGTGTATATGTATATATATACATACATACACACACATATTTTATATATATATATATATATATATATATATATATATATATATATATATATATATATATATATATTTTACATACACACACATTGTACACTTGTACTGAATTAACGAGTTAAGGAAATACAGTCGGCCCACTACTTACGAAGACTCCTGTGTACGAAATCCCTGAGTTACGAAGATCATTTTCCTCAGTTTCCGTCCCCGGTATACGAATACAACCCCCTCTTACGAAAAGTAATTCAAAATTCAAACGCGACAATCAAAATTTCACATGACACGCGAGTTGCTCTCTCATTGGCTGTTTCTCAACATCTGCCCTGCTGGCCTCCCAGATAGAGACAGAAGGAAGCTTCACGCTTTCGTTTTTAGTTTAGTTTTTTAAGTTGTTTAATTCAGTAAATGTTTAATAAATGTGGGCGCATTTGAGCTTATCTGGAATTCCGATCCCTCAAGGAATCAAATTAAAGTGGAGCTTGTCAAGCAAGGAAAGGGAATGCGCTTTGAATTCCACATCTTGTGGGTGTGGCCCGCAGCGCGCACGTGCACGAGAGAGAGAGAGGGTTTATGGGGTTTATCCAGTCCAAAGACTGGAGCCTTGGAACGAATTAGGCGTTTAACATGCAAGATGTGACCCCTACTTACGAAATCCCTGTGTTGCAAAAAAAGGATCCGGAACGACTTATTTTCGTAGGTAGGGGGCCGACTTTAGATTTAAAATGAAGGCTCCTGTACTCACTAAACTAACAGGTTTTATTTACTACATGGTATTTTTGTAACACCCCTTACTAAAGGGAAGAATTAAAAGGAATTTTTCAAAGAAACTGATTGTTAACACCTGGTAGATAGAAGCGCCACAGGGGAGATGCGACTCTCCACACTGATCTCCCTCATTATGGCTGTGAAGTGCTTGGAAGCATGAGCGAGCTTTCAGTGAACTTGCAAAAACTTGCAAAAGGTGTGTTAAAAAAAAGCTACCAGCCAACCAAACATCTCCAAAACGTGCACACTACAAACACACGGAAAAAAAACCACGTCAGAGTTCATGAGCTGGTAAGTCTAGAATATCTACATTCTCTTCGTAGACTGTGTCTCAGTATCGGCTAAAATAAGTGGAGCACAATTTAGGAAGCGCGGGGGGGGGTGTCAGAAAAGTTTTACTTTATTTAAAGTTCTTGTTTTAGCTGAGGGCTGATGGACTAAGGAAAGGAAAAATAAATAAATAAATAAAGTTGCTGGCCAGTCTGTACTAGGAGATTGTGAGCAGCTTAACAGTCAGAGGTACATACTGTCATTGAAGACCGTCAATAACGTACGTACGAATAGCCCAGGTAGGGTGGTGTGACTGATTTTCGCACATGATACATACGAAGGGGGGTCTCTAGAAAATGCGTACATATGAAATATAGCAATCGATAATTAATAAATAAATAAATATATACATAAATAAATCGAAATTTAGGTGTCTGTGTAATTTAGATTATGGAAATTTTCCATAGCCTAGGTTCAGTTGTTCAACAATAATTTCTTAGACAGAAAATCCCTTGCTGATATCAGGCTGTACCAGAATTTCAAGAACCACATGTGGCGTCTTAAAACTCAGCCTGTACACTGTCCACTGTGCTTTTTTTCAACCCTTTTTTCAGCCAGTTTCTATTCCATTCGATTTGCGCTCGCTGGTAAGTGAAACACAAAATATTAAAACATGCAGTGATTGATCTCTCTCAGATGATATGAATCGTTATGTGTTTTTCTGTGGTTTCAGGTGACCCAAACAGCGTTAACATAGAATATCGATCAACAAATGAACAAGTCTACACTGTGATACATATAACGAGTTTATTGGTCTGTTTGTAAAGAGGCAATACTAGGGGTGTAACACAATCTCCTTATACACCAGGTGTGGTATGTTTTAAGTCTGCACTTACACATATATACATATACTAGCCCTTCTCAAAAAATTAGCATATTGTGATAAAGTTCATTATTTTCTGTAATGTACTGATAAAAATTAAACTTTCATATTGAACTTTCAAATCAAAATTTCATATATTTTAGATTCATTGCACACCAACTGAAATATTTCTGGACTTTTATTGTTTGAATACTGATGATTTTGGCATACAGCTCATGAAAACACAAAAGTCCTATCTCAAAAAATTAGCATATCATGAAAAGGTACTCTAAACGAGCTATTAACCTAATCATCTGAATCAACCAATTAACTCTAAACACCTGCAAAAGATTCCTGAGGCTTTTAAAAACGCCCAGCCTGGTTCAATACTCAAACCCGCAATCATGGGTAAGACTGCCGACCTGACTGCTGTCCAGAAGGCACCCTCAAGCGAGAGGGTAAGACAGAGAAAGAAATCTCTGAGCGAATAGGCTGTTCCCAGAGTGCTGTATCAAGGCACCTCAGTGGGACGTCTGTGGGAAGGAAAAAATGTGGCAGAAAACGCTGCACAACCAGAAGAGGTGACCGGACCCCGAGGAAGATTGTGGAGAAGGGCCGATTCCAGACCTTGGGGGACCTGTGGAAGCAGTGGACTGGGCTACAGGTGCCGCATTCCCCAGGTCAAGCCACTTTTAAACCAGAAACAGCGGCAGAAGTGCCTGACCTGGGCTACAGAGAAGCAGCACTGGACTGTTGCTCAGTGGTCCAAAGTACTTTTTTCGGATAAAAGAATTTTGCATGCCATTCGGAAATCAAGGTGCCAGAGTCAGGAGGAAGACTGAGGAGAAGGAAATGCCAAAATGCCTGAAGTCCAGTGTCAAGTACCCACAGTCAGTGATGGTCTGGGATGCCATGTCAGCTGCTGGTGTTGGTCCACTGTGTTTTATCATTTTCCAGCACTATGTGGCACCTGCTCACAGTGCCAAAACCACTGTTAAACGGTTTACTGACTATGGTATTACTGTGCTCAATTGGCCTGCCAACTCTCCTGACCTGAACCCCATAGAGAATCTGTGGGATATTGTGAAGAGAAAGTTGAGAGACACCAGACCCAACACTGTGGATGAGCTTAAGGCCGCTATCGAAGCATCCTGGGCCTCCGTAACACCTCAGCAGTGCCACAAGCTGATTGCCTCCATGCCACACCGCACTGAAGCAGTCATTTCTGCAAAAGGATTCCTGACCAAGTATTGAGTGCATAACTGAACATAATTATTTGAAGGTTGACTTTTTTGTGTTAAAAACACTTTTTTTTATTGGTCAGATGAAATATGCTAATTTTTTGAGATAGGAATTTTGTGTTTTCATGAGCTGTATGCCAAAATCATCAGTATTAAAACAATAAAAGACCTGAAATATTTCAGTTGGGGTGCAATGAATTTAAAATATATGAAAGTTTAATTTTTATCAGTACATTACAGAAAATAATGATCACAATATGCTCATTTTTTGAGAAGGACTAGTATATTTCATTACATTTCTGTGTATGTACACAACAGTTGCTATCGGTAATGCATACCATATAAGTGCATAAGGGGAGTGGGGTAAATTTTGCCAGATTTTATGCGTACGTACTTTATGGACAGTCCCTTTCCAGATGATATTCCTACAGACTACTCCGACAATGCACTACCACAACGAGACAAGACATCTCCTTAATAAACCAACTCTTGAAAGGATTAGAGAGACTGCTGTTTGTTTCAAGCCATGAAACAAAATACATATTCCAAACAGTGTAAACAGAAACCCTTATTTTGCAAGCAAAAAACTATTACTGCTTAGTCTAAGGAGGTGGGGCACAGTGATGCAGTGGTCAGCATGTCCACCTTTAAGCAAGAAGACCCGAGTTCGATTCCCTTTCCGGCTCGGTTGTTTCTGTGTGGAGCTTACATGTTCTCCCTGTTCTTGCATAGGTTTCCTCTGGGTCTGCCGGTTTCCTTCTAGTCCAAAAACATGCACAGTGGGCTAATTGGTTGTTCAAAATCACCCCTAGATGCGAGTGGTTGTGTGAGTTTTGGCGCTGTGATGGCCTGATGAGCTGCCCAGGGTGTACCACACCCTCGCACAAAGTCGGTTGAGATGGGCGCACACGGACCAGAGTTGAAAATTTTAGTCATATGACAACTTGTACACCAAAACAGTACAAGATCAGAAAAGGGTGCTGCATGAATGCAAATACCTGATGCATGAGCTGTACCTGTCCCTAGCAAACATTTTATCATTCGGGGCAAAAGTACAAAGGTTAATTGCGCGACATGCATAGTTTTAATCTCTTCATTTTCTACCAAGTAAATCACCATTAACTGTATACACCAGGAAGAGTTTAACACAAGTCTGTTACCTCACATAGAGCGAGCGCTTTTCACTGGTGCGTAGGGAACCTGACCCAGAACTCATGCTGCTGTTCATCATCTGCTCCCGCAAGTCGTGGATCTTGGACTCAAAACGGCTGTACTCTGAAAACACCACAAACACACACCATCAGTAACAACATTCAAAAGAAATCAAAAGACATGTGAACTTCGAACAGGACGGAATGGAAGAACGTGGAATAGAGAAGTAAATATACCCATAATCCAAATTGAATAGGTGATGGTGCCCCAATTTCAATCCAGTACATTATAATAAATACAAAAATAAAAAAATGCAATTATTAAACCATACAAAGGTGCTTTAGGCTGGGTTATATAAAGGCACTGTATCATTCATTTTATATTATATATATATATATATATATATATATATATATATATATATATAAGAAATTAAAACAAGGTTTTTAATTATAATAATACTATGAAAAAGTGGAAGAAATGAAAAATAATTAGACAGAAAGGCTCAGTTTTAAATATTATAATGGGAAAATAACAGTGTGAATATCAACACATGGATTTTAAACTAACTGCAATATTAAACGTCTTCATAAGTCAATCCTAATCACTAATTTAATGAACAGAACTTTAATATTACAGATTTAAATCATCAACATTTCACGTCTACTGAGGGGAAATGACATGTAGTGATTTAGTAAGAGCAGTGAAGTCTGATGTAGACGTCACAGATGCGTGATTATGAGTTTTAATGGTGATTCATGTGTAAACCAAAGCACAAGCACCAAAAACTTCTGGTGGAGCATCAGAGTTCTGTGGGACAGTCGTGTCAGAGTCAGCGTGGGGTTTCTTAAAATACCTTCAGAGTTTATATTTTTTACATACTGATATATTCACTGTCAGTGCACAGCAGATACACAGACTTCCAGCAGAGAGATAAAAACGCTTATGTCTATTCAATGTTAATCCACCTGTTCCCCCATCAACTTCTTGCTTTTTGAAAGTAGGAGACACCGAGTTACCAGACTACTTACTGTGCAAGCTGTAAAAAGATTATCAGCAAGAAGAGTGCACAGAGAGCAGAGACCTCAAAAGGTGATTCGCTCATAAAAGCAGGTTGTGAATAAATGAGGCAGGACAAATGTGGTGAAAAGCAGTAATGGCCGAATCAAGAAAAAAAATAAAAATAAAAATACTGACTTCAGTTTTATTCAAAATAATATATTTTTTTAAAGAATAGCGTAGCTAAGTCAATGTGCCAGTATAAAGCGGCCCGCCGGCCACCAGTTGTACAGCCCAGTATTAGGGTATTCATTCATGCTTACGTTTATAGATCACAAGGTAAATGGTACACCAGATGTTACCAAAAATGAACACAGATGTTTTCAATGCATGGATGGTATTTGAACATCAATATTTCATTGTGATGAAAAAAAATTAGTCTATGCAATAAACATTTTTGTCACTATCAGATGAAAGAAAAAAAAATAATGTGGTGATATAGATTTAAAAAAAAAAAAAAAAAAAAAAAAAAAAAGGCTGGCCTGAATTTACAAAGTAATTAATAATATAGTTGAAGGAACAACCAATTTCAGATTTCTGTTGATGTCATTTAGTTTCACTCAAGCCTGAAACGAGAAATAGTCATAGCATTTCGAAGCACCGCACTGATCACCATTGCTTCTCTTCCTTCTAAAAACAAACAATGATCACATGTACCATAAACAACATGGGACCTTTTACATTATTCCAGTAAATGTTGTAACATTCTCTACAGAAATATTTACATTCATGCCTTTATCATCAATCATCAGACACATTTATGTTAGTATACAGGTAGTGTCTGACTTACGACCGCATTTAGTTCTGGCCAACAGGTGGTAAGACGGTTTGGATGCAAGTCGGGTCTGTACATGTATTACTACTAGTATTGTACTGTATGCTGTACCTTTCTACAAGTTAGTGTCAAAATTTTTGCTATCTTTTTCCCCTTTCCTTAGATATTAATATATGAAGGAGGAAGGGGAGGAGGACTAGTGCACATGTATTTTCAACCTATTTACAAAGGACGTGGGGGAAGAATCATTTCTCTTGAATCACTTCATGGTTCAAAGAATCAAGAGTCGACTCCAGAGCATCAGCTTCATTATTCAGCTCATATGATGAAAAAAGGAAGGAGTACAGGATTGTGTACAAGAGTGGTTGTAACTCGCGCACGTTGTAACTCGGCTAATGATTGTATATCGTTTTTAGATAAAGGAGCTCTTGCTTTCATGAAAACCATGAGTAGTAAAGGCCAAACAAGTTTCGATGATTTACAGACTGTCTACCAATCACATCGTGATGACTGACACAGTGAACGCCACATGTACCGATTAGGCATGATACACTTGACTTTGATGGCAGGCGGCACTGGAATTTTATTCTGAAAATGAAGTGAATCTATACGGTGGCCTGAGTTGTAAGAAACTGTAAGAAACATTAACTGTCTGAAAAACTTGAAGTGATTTATACATTTTTAAAAAACCACCCATTATTGCCAACACAGGTACTTGGACAACGCTTTAATGTAAGAAAGGGTCAATCTGAGTGAAATGCAGAAGTAAACAGCCTGGCAAAACAACAACAGAGAAACTGTGACATATAATCAAGACTGGAGAAATTAGTCACTCCTATTACATTTCTTTATGAATTCTCTCAAATATTGAAGCTGAGACAAAAGGTTTTGCGTGAATATGTGGAATATATGACTATAAATAAGTATAGTGCAAAGCCTTTTGTCTCAGCTTCAATATTTGAGAGTACTGAAGCTGAGACAAAAAGGTTCTGCATGAATATCTGGAATATATGACTATAAATAAGTATAGTGCAGCAATCAGTCAACACTGCAATGGCTGAAATATCAGCTAACTGGCAACGCAATACAATCGGCCCCCAATTTACAAAATTAATCCGTTCCAGAGCCCTTTTCCTCTTGCAGGGATTTCGTGAGTAGGGGTCACACCTTACATGTTAAACGCCTAATTCGTTCCAAGGCTCCAGTCTTTGGACGGGATAAACCCCATAAACCCTTTAAAAAATGATAAAAGTACACCAATTTTGTATGAAATATGTGTTAAAAGTAAAAAAAATATATTTATTAAACCATTTTACTAACATATTTATTAATTAAACCATTATTAAACATTTTTATTAACACACACACACACACACACACACACCACCTCTCTCTCTCTCTCGCGCTCTCTCTCTCTCTCCTTCTCTCTTCTGCTTGACAAACTCAACTTTAATTTGATTCCTTAAGGGATCGGGATGCCAGATGAGCTCAAATGCGCCCACACTTATTAAACATTTACTGAATTAAAACAACTTAAAAAACTAAACTAAAAACTAAAGCATTATTCTCTCTCCCTCCCTCTCTCTCTCTCTCTGTTGCACGCACAAGACATGAATTCAAAGCGCATTCCCTGCTTGACCATTTACTGAATTAAAACAACTTAAAAAACTAAACTAAAAACTAAAGCGTTATTCCTTCTCTCTCTCTGCCTCGTGCGCACACTGTGGGCCACGCCCACAAGACGTCAATTCAAAACGCATTCCCTGCTTGACAAACTCAACTTTAATTTGATTCCTTGAAGGATCGGAATCCAGATGAGCTCAAATGTGCCCACATTTATTAAACATTTACTGAATTAAAACAACTTAATAAACTAAACTAAAAACTAAAGCGGAAGCTTCCTTCTGTCTCTATCTGGGAGGCCAGCAGGGCGGGATGTTGAGAGACAGCCAATGAGAGAGCAACTCGCGCGTGGTGTGAAATTTTGATTGGCGTGTTTGAATTTCTTTTCGTAAGAGGGGTTGTTTCGTATTTCGGGGACGGAAACTCAAGAAAATGTTTTTCGTAATCCGGGGATTTCATACAAAGGGGTCTTCGTAAATTGGGGGCCGACTGTACTCACAAAGACACTCTGAACCATGAGTGTAACAACACCACCATCAGTAATAATGATTCCCCTGTCTTTTAAATAAAATTTAAGTGGGCATGGCTTCATCACGACTTTTTCTGATAAGAATAAGAAAAATTTTAATTAAAAAAAAAAAAATTATATGCAGGAAGTCGCCGACTTATGACTGTTCGATTTTATGACCACCCATGACTAAAAAAATTAAATAAATAGCTTATATACTTGTGTATCATGTATGTAAATATCAATGAGTACATCAGAGGGACAGCACATGCAAGAGGTTTTGGCAACAAAGTCAGAGAGGCTAGATTGAGATGGTTTGGACATGTACAGAGGAGAGATAGTGAGTATATTGGTAGTAGGATGCTGAGGTTGGAACGACCAGGCAGAAGGCCTAGAGGAAGACCAAAGAGGATATTTATGGATGCGGTGAAGGAGGACATGAAGGTAGTTGGTGTAAGAGAAGGAGATGCAGAGGATAGGGTGGAATGGAGGCAGATGATTTGCGGTGGCGACCCCTGAAGGAAACAGCCGAAAAGAAAAGTAGTATGTAAATATCATCAGCCGAGCCAAGCTGATTCGAGCCCATTCCTGTTCATTGAGAAATAACCCCGGCACCCAGCCTGGGTAGCACATGTACTAAGAGTAGTAATACACAAGTGTGTTTGCTTGTCACGTGATCTAAAGTAGGTCTGGCAAGTCAAGATGGCAGCAGTCATGTTCCTCGAGAGGTTGTTTAAGAGGTTGTCCATGGCCGAAATGTTGTACAATTACGAAAGTTGATTGAACTATTTGAAATGTTAAGGTTGTTTATCACACTCGCTTCATTAGCATTTAATAATTGTTTACATTAACATTAGAAACTCATGTTGAGTGCTGAGAAATTGCTGTATTATTTATATAAGCAATAAACCTCGTTCATGATTAGCAATGTGGTGATGCTAATAGAGTGCAGAACAAAACATCTCGACTGATTCTTTCGAATACACAATTTGCATGAAAATTGAAATATATTAATTTTAATTTATAAAACTAAATTTAAGCTTTATACAAAATTAGCTAAAATTAAGTCAGCATTTGAGAACCAAATGGCATGTAATTATAAGCTATAGCATGTATAAAATTATATTAATAAATAAGTGTATATATATATATATATATATATATATATATATATATATATATATATAAATAAAAGAAGGAGCACAACAGCATTATCTAAGTTTGTTTCTGAGAAAGTTTCATAAAGATCCATTTAAATGTAGAAGGGGTTGTGGATTAATAATCCCAACACTTGATTGACCACCCAAAATAAAATAGGAGGTCCACATCAGTATTCTGTGATTGCAACATTTTGGTTGAAATAATATGAGATTGAGAAATTAAGTATTTGAAACATGTGTGATGACAATGCGAAACGACACATACTGATCCTGATGCGTCGCTTCAGCGGCAGATGAAACTGGAAAACACTGATAAACAATGGGAAGTCCATACCAGTTTTTCGATTGGAATGCTACTGCTGCAACAACAAAAAAGGTCTCGTTGCTCATATCACTAATGTGCAATTCAGAAATACATTTTAAAATATAAATCATAATATATAGATTGAGGCACTGCCTGAAAGCAAAGCTCCTTATAGATGTCTCCATCGGTGTCTGAGCTTGGGATTGCCTTCAACACCTTTTCTTTTACTTCCCCATTTCCGTGTTCATTCGTGTGACTTGTCTTGGATTAGGTGTTCGTTTAATGAGTTCCTGTTTGGTAAAGCTTCTGATTTCATCATTCGCGCCATGCATCTAAGAACAAATTTATAAAAGCCTTTATTTTTTATTTTAATTTTATTTATATCTGTCATCATTCAAGTCAGGGGCACTCAACATCATCTCAGCAGTGCAGCAGCTTTATAGGATTTCCTGCAGTGGGCACACACAGGAGCGGACACAGAACAGCCATCAAAAATGAAGTCACTGTAAAATATGCTGAGGTAGGCATGCAATTTTTCAGTACGATGGTGCTCCGCTTGGGAGCACTGCGATAAGTTACTGAGTAGAAGCTAATTCTGATATATGATATGGATTATGGATTCTACTAATTGCCATAAATGTAAATGAGTGTTACTTGGTAATTTCTCTGCTTCTTTAGGTTTCCTCTGGGTACTCTGGTTTTCTCTCCCAGTAGGTTGATTGGGGATTCCAAATTGCTCCGAAGCATGAGCGTGAATGGTTGTATGTGTGTTGGCCCTGCAATGGCAACTTAATATGCTGATTAGATACTGTATTTCTAATTCTTTAAATGCACTTTTTATGGCAACAATTAGTGTAAAAAAAAAACCTATTGGCTTTGTAAGGTAAAATCAGGCCAACAAAACCATAGGTTATCATACTGTATTACCCGCAAACAAGAAAATGGTAACCAAAAATTCAGAAATTCCGAGGCTCATTACACCGTAGAGATGTCAACTTGAACATCGTTATCTTGTACAGTAGGCCCTTAACTATTCGTGGTTTTGCACCCACGGTTTGAGTATTCGCTGACTGCCGAGCAACCAGCATGTGATTCAAATTCAGCCAATGGCTGTCCTCCTTTCTCCTGATTGGTTGGGCTGATGTACCACCCCTTTTTCCTCATTCGTGCACAAGTTGTCAATGAGCTTCTTTTTTTGTGTGTGTTTTAATTACCAGTTAAGCTCGATGATACCACTCAAACACTATGCGTCTTCTCTGGCTAAGCAATAGAAAACGCTGGATGTCTCTTCTGAAGAAATAAGACTTTCTCCTGAGAAATGACGGTTTTCTCTGAACTGTTGTATTAAAAGTCTTTTTCAATTATTATTCCACTACAGTACCTAAGTTCATGTTTATGCGTGGAGATTTTATGTTCTGTAGCATGTTTCACAAATGATACCAAAAGGATAAACTTTATTTTAACACTGAAGAATTGAGCATCAATCTCTGTATTTAGATTTACTTTCCAAAAAAGATATAAAGGTTCGGTATATTTGCTTCCATTTGTGTTGCTTGATATGCTAATGTTTTCTTATTTATTCAAATAAATATATCTTTAGTGTTAAACTGTTCTACACTAATTATATTATTGTTTTATTTAATAGAATTTTTCATTGTATTCACTAGGGTTTATATGTTTAAACCGGTTCTAATATGTAAACAATACATATTGCGATACTCTGAAGTAAAACCTTCTTTTTTTTTTTAACATGCATTTGGAGAACTTCGGGAAGGAAAAAAACTTCGGCTATTCCCGCTAACTGAACCAGAAGTAATGCTTTTGTAGGGGGGAAGAAAAAAAAGCCGCCCGCAGAGGATGACAGCTTTACTATCGTGTCAAACAGTAAAGCTAAAGCTTCTCTGTGGAAGCATTTCGGATTAAAAAAGCATATCTCAGATGGAACCAAGGCGTCGGGCGTAAATGCAGGTATACGCCGTATACTCATTTTATCAAGCACGTAGCGTTTACGCAATTATTTTAGCAGCATGTAGCATTTACGCAGTTATTTTGTCTTGTGAGATTGTTTATCAAATTTTCTTTACAAGTGAAATATATATATATATATATATATATATATATATATATATATATATATATATATACACACACACACACACACACACACTATATATATATATATATATATATATACATATACACTAATATATATTGTCTGTCTTCCTTTCGGCTTTTTCCCTTTTACTCGGGAGTCGCCACAGCGAATCATCTGATTCGCACGTTTTTGATTTGGCAGAGGTTTTTATGTCGGATGCCCTTCCTGTCACAACCCTTTTAGCAAGGGACAGAAACACGCTGACGACTTTGCAGCCTACTCTTTACGAAAGTCAGCAATGGTTCTTTTACATGCCTCTCACCATAGACAGTGAGATACATGGCTGGCCTTTGATAACCCAGTTAGCAGCACTGGGGGATATACACTAATATATATATATATATATATATATATATATATATATATATATATATATATATTAATATGCCCTTGACCATTCGCGGTTTTGCGCTCATGCCCCCACATACTCGGGATTGCCGACAAACCCAGAAGTAACGGGCACGTAATTCAAATTTAGCCAATGGCTGAGCTTTTGTTTCTCCCTCCTGCTGATTGGTTGAGATGATGTATCCCAGGGGTCCACAATCACCAGGTCTCAATTGGTACCACTCCGCAGAACAACTAATTCATTATCTCTTATTTATCTTAATCTGAACGATCTTTATTTTTGAAAAATGACCGGATTCTCTCGGTTACATGTCGGTCATTTCAGCGCTAAAATGTAACCCACAATGGGATGGCACATGAACAGAGGCGAGTTGGACATGTTTCAAACAATAGCGGGGATTTTGGGTGAGACTGAGCCTTCATTCTCCCAGCTGGAGCACCGTAACCTGTGGGTTTTTTTTTTTTAACATTCATGGAGTTGTTGTTCTTATATATATATATATATATATATATATATATATATATATATATATATATATATATATATATATATATATATATATAGAGAGAGAGAGAGAGAGAGAGAGAGAGAGAGATAGATCATTCGACATGATAAACGCCCAGGGCACTTTAAAAATTGGACTGGGTGGGCGCTTATTAAAATGTTACCAGCGGAGTGGAACGGTAAGTGCTTATTACCATCGAGGTGGAAAACATGAATAATAACAGAACAATAAAAGAGTTTTAATGGTATTTGTGTTATTCATTTTGTGGTGTCAACCAAACTATTTACATGAAAGCTGAAAATAAACAGAACACAGCATAATGTTTATATTTTAAAAAAGACCCCTTCCTGTACCCTCCCGGTGCTGTTCCTTTAAAAATTTTCCCTGAAGTAAAATCGAGCCAATCAACACAAATGTCAACTTTAGCACATGGCATGTTGAACCAATCAACATGAACATAAACAAAAGCTCATGTCCAGGAACTTGCTTAAATTTATGAAGTTAGTGAGCAGGAGAATCGGGTGAAAAATCCTCGTCATCACTTTCTGATAGGTCCATATCTGACTCATCGCTCCATTCATTCAGAGCATCCCATAGTTTTGCTGTAGCAATTTCTAATGGTTCATCGGTTGTCGGACATTTACCAAGAGAACACAGCAAAACAATTTCCTGTTTTTTAAAGCACGGCGGAACAATCAAATGTGTTGTGATGAACATTATAGACATTCCCCAGTGGCAGGGGGTCTTGAAATACCATGTAAACTCACTTTTGCAGGCAGTGAACGCCTCATTTTACTGTTAGAGAGACTGATTGAACACAATTGGTAAGTTTGATCTATGACTTTGACATGAAATTTTCAGGTGGGTACATCGAATCTGATCGCTCATATGCAGCGACACGACATGAAACTTTTTTGTCAGACCACATGTGTGTCACAAACCGAAACTAGTGAAACTGAATCTAAGTTGTCTAGACAACGTCAGAGTGTGTCCTCAACAAAAACATTTGACCTTACCGGCTGGTTTGGGGGAAGTTACAAGAAAAGTTCACCACGTGCACATGAAACTACTGACAAAATTGCGATGTGATTGATCATTAAGGATTTACGTCCTTTCTATATTGTAAATCTCCAGAACTCAGAGATTTAGTATCAACTCTGGACAGAAGGCAAACCATTCCTGATAGGAAGATGTTTTCTGAAACAATCATCCCAAGGATGTACCAGGTGACAAAACAATGTTTTTCATGTGGTTGATTTCTCTTTTTGACAAAGACAAAGTGGTGGAAGCTGAAAAGGAAGCGTGTCGTGTTGTCTTCAAGGAGGAGTTGAAACAGGCTTTGGGTGGTCAGGAAGTGCACTGGACAACAGCTAATGTGATCAGGGAGACAGGTAGGAGAGTACTTGGTGTGTCCTCTGGAAGGAAAATAGACAAGGAGACTAGGTTGTGAAATGAGGAAGTGTAGGAGTGTGTACAAAGGAAGAGATTAGCTAAGAAGAAGTGGGACATAAAGAGGACTAAAGAGAGTAAACAGGAGTAAAAGGAGACACAGTGTAAGGCGAACGTAGCGGTGTCAAAGGTCAAACAGAAGGCATATGATGACTTGTATGCTAGGTTGGATGGTAAGGAGGGAGAAAATGAATTATACAGGTTGGCACAGCAGAGAAATAGAGATGGGAAGGATGTGCAGCAAGTTAGAGTGATTAAGGACAGAGAGGGAAATGTATTGACTGATGTGTGCTGAAGTGTGCTGGGAAGATGGAAAGAGTACTTTGAAAAGCTGATGAATGAGGAAAATGAGAGAGAGGAAAAAAAAAAAATTAAAAGTAGAAGAGGTGACCACTGAGGAAGAAAAAGTAGCAAAGATTAGTAAGGGTGAAGTGAGGAGGGCATTGAAGAAGATGAAGACTGAAACAGCAGTTGGTCCTGATGACATACCTGTGGAGGTATGGAAGTATCTAGGTGAAGTAGCAGTAGATTTTCTGACAAGAACATTCAATAAGGTCTTCGAGAGTGAGCAGATGCCGGAGGAATGGAGGAGAAGTGTGCTGGTGCCCATTTTTAAGAACAAGGGAGACGTGCAGAGTTGTGATGACTACAGAGGGATAAAGTTGATGAGCCATACGATGAAGTTATGGGAAAGAATAGTGGAAGTGAGAGAAGGCAGAGGTCAGCATTTGTGAACAACAGTATGGTTTCATGCCAAGAAAGAGCACCACAGATGCAGTGTTGGCTTTGAGGATGTTAATAGAGAAGTACAGAGAAGGTCAGAGGGAGCTGCATTGTGGATCTGGAGAAAGCATATGACAGGGTGCCAAGAGAGGAACTGTGGTATTGCATGAGGAAGTCTGGAGTGGCAGAGAAGTATGTTCGAGTGGTGCAGGACATGTATGAGAGATGTAAGACAGTGGTGAGGTGTGCTGTCGGTGTGACAAGAGTTCAAGGTGGAGGTGGGACTGCATCAAGGGTCAGTTCTGAGCCCCTTCTTGTTTGCTATGGTGATGGACAGGCTGACAGACGAGGTTAGACAAGAATCTCCATGGACTATGATGTTTGCAGATGACATTGTGATCTGTAGTGAGAGCAGGGAACAAGTGCAGGAAAATCTAAAGAGGAGGAGGTATGCCCTGGAAAGGAGAGGAATGCAGGTTAGCCTCAGTAAGACAGAATACATGTGTGTAAACGACAAGGACCCAAGAGGAACGGTGATGTTACAGGGAGCAGAGATAAAGAAGGTGGAGGATTTTAAGTACTTGGGCTCAACAGTCTAGAGCAGGGGTCAGGAACCTTTGATGACTAAGAGAGCCAAAAAAAAAAAAAAGACATATTTTAAAATCTAGTCTTCGGAGAGCCACACATACATACATACATACATACATACATATACATATATATATATATATATATATATATATATATATATTTTTTTTTTTTTAAGACTGAATACAACTAAATTGAAAAAGACAACCAACAATTTTTAAGAGTATAATAGGACTCTGAATTTATTTTAAACGACCTTTTCATAATGAAGTTATTTATTAATAAGAAAAGTACTTCTTGCTATCAGTGCTGTAGTGGTCAAAAAATAAGTGGGTACACAATAACAGCGAAGCGACCGAGGCGCGCAGCAGCAGGTGCACGGAGTGCGGGGAGGGTGTGACTTTGGCTTTGAATCTATTCATCACTTCATCTCCGTTTTTATTTACACAGTCGCGGAAATTTACGTTGATCAACTATAAAGTAGACCAAATTAAGTCGGTACACACAACTCAGCCACTAAAACAAGTGGGTAGACGGCATCGGCATCCACCACCACTACAGCACTGCTAACTATTAATGCAACTTCTGGTACTGCATGGTTTTGCTGATGGCTTTATATCTGGTTGATACAGGGTGAGGACTCGACACGACTGGACTCACATGCGGCAGTGTTTATGTAACAGGGTGCGCGTCCCAAATTTTGGCAATCAGCTGCTCCGCGGGTTGAAGTTTTTCCGTGTCTGTCCATTTGTGTGTGCTTGCCAGCTGTGCTTGGCTTCGTGGAAAGGAGCTGATAAAAACGAGGGAAATTTATCTCTTTACTCAAAAACAACACTCGCAGCCTGAGGCTGTTGTTATAAGTCAATAAAATTAGAGTTTCAAGGTATCGGACCCACCCACAAAGCGGCTTCGCGCTCCAGTGACATGGCATTGAAAATAGATGTATAGATTTAAATGCGTGAGATTTATTCATCTGTTTTTGTTTCTGTTTGGCTTTATTGTATTTTTATTTAAATGACAGTGAAATTATGCATTTGTTATTCTGTTAAGAAAGGCCCCCTGATTTATCTGAGAGCCAGATACAGTCATCAAAAGAGCCACATCTGGCTCGCGAGCCATAGGTTCCCGACCCCTGCTATAGAGGCCAATTTTAAGTACTTAGGTTCAACAATCCAGAGCAATGGAGAATGTGTAAAAAAGGTGAAGAAGTGTGTGCATGTAGGTTGTAGAAAAGTGTCCGGTGTGATGTGTGATAGGAGGGTATTGGCAAGAATGAAAGGGAAAGTGTACAAGACAGTTATGAGGCCAGCAATGTTGTATGGTTTAGAAACAGTGGTACTGAGGAAAAGACAGGAGGCAGAGTTGGAGGTAGCAGAGATGAAAATGTTGAGGTTCTCTTTGGGAGTAATGAGGATGGATAGGATCAGGAATGAGTACATCAGCACATGTAAGAGGTTTTGGAGACAAAGTCAGAGAGGCTAGATTGAGATGGTTTGGACATGTACAGAGGAGGGATAGTGAGTATATAGGTAATAGGATGCTGAGGTTGGAACTACCAGGCAGAAGGCTTAGAGGAAGACCAAAGGGAAGATTTATGGATGTGGTGAAGGGGGACATGAAGGTAGTTGGAGTAAGAGTAGAAGATGCAGAGGATAGGGTGAGATGGAGGCGGATGGTTTGCTGTGGAAACCCCTGAAGGGAAAAGCCGAAAAGAAAAGAATATAGACGCTCCCCGACTTACGTTTATCCGGTTTTTTCGATTTTGTTTTTTTTTCTTTTTTTCAAAATGCTGCTGTGTACATTGTTTACAAACGACAGGCTGAACGTGCCCCTCCTTCCCAGTTCAGTTCATACATACATACATACAAATAATATAAAAAAAAAAAAAAAATATATATATATATATATATATATATATATATATATATATATATATATATATATATATATATATATATAGCATGTTACCCTTGTGTTAAGATGTCATCTCTGTGATCTTTGTGTTTACACTGTTTTGCAGACTTTTGTATCCCTAAGCAAATATGGCTGGTTAGAAACGTAAGCCTACTAGCATGGGTGCAAGTCTCATACACAGAGATGAATTAACTATCTGCTCGGATCGGCGCAATCTACCATGCATACTCAGTTAAGCAAAGAGAGTTGTAAAATGAAAGAGAACTCTCTGATCTGCTGGTGATTCACATCAGTGCAGGCTGAGTACTAAACGAGTTCAACGGACCCTTGCTCACTTGAAAGACCGGAAGTTCATACAACCCGCCTTCAAGCACAGCAAGTGCAATAATTTCGGTATTGAGCGCCTCACATATTGTAAGCGTTGATTGGCTGTTTTAAGCTTCATGTAATGTGATTCAGCTCGGCTTCATGTAAAGTCATCATCCGTCTACCATCGGAACCACTTATAGGCAGAAAGATCGCATCATAGAGAATGTTAAAGGTTATATTGAGGATGGATCAGGAATGAGCCCATCAGAGGATCAGCACATGCAAGATGTTTTGGAGACAAAGTCAGAAAGGCTGGATTGAGATGGTTTGGACATGTACAAAGGAGGGATAGTGAATATATTGGTAGTAGAATGCTGAAGTTGGAACTACCAGGCAGAAGGCCTAAAGCAGTGGCTCCCGAACTTGTTTTACTCCTGCACCCCAAAAAAGATTTTGCTCTGACCACACACCCCCTATATTTTATACTTTATTCAAGGACAAAGGATGTGAAATCATACTATATTTTTTCAAAAGATGTTTATTTCAAAAGTTACAGCCCTGCTTCTCACATCCCCTGGAATGATGTCTCGCACCCCTGGTTGGGAACCCCATGGCTGAGGAAGACCAAAGAGAAGATTTATGGATGTGGTGAAGGAGAACATGAAAGTAGTTGGTGTAAGAGAAGATGATGCAGAGGATAGGGTGAGATGGAGGCAGATGATTCGATGTGGCAACCCCTGAAGGGTACAGCCGAAAGGAAAAGAAGATTTTTCTTTTTAAAATAAAGAATATGTCAAGAACAAGATCACATTTAATTTAAAATTCTTCTTGCAATATAATCACAATACATAAAATCTAAGCAATCTACCCCCCCTACTATTCACTATATGAGAAATAATAGAGGTCAGCGTTAAGATTCCAAGCGGGCAGTGGTGGTCTAGTGGATAGGGCGGAGGATCGCTGATCCTAAGGTTGGGGATTTGAGTCCCCACAAGGTTGCCACTGTGCCCCCAGTGCAGCTAACTGGGTTATCAAAGGTGGGCCATGTCTCTCGCTGTCTATGGTGTGAGGCATGTAAAAGAACCCTTGCTGACTTTCGTAAAGAGTAGGCTGCAAAGCCGTCAGCGTGTTTCTGTCCCTTGCTATAGGGTTGTGACAGGAAGGGCATCTGATGTAAAAACCTATGCCAAATCAAATGTGCGAATCAGATGATTCGCTGTGGCGACTCCCGAGAAAGGCAAAAAGCCGAAAGGAAGATAGATAGTGTTTGGATTCCAAGCTACGATTTTGTGAAGGCATTTTGCATTGAGGGATTTTAAACTTGCACCCTGTCTGATGAATTGTATTGACATGTCGTTATAACGGTTTTAAGGAAATAACTTATTATACATTTGACACACTTGTTTTTATTCAAACATTTTTTAAACTTTATTAATGAATGCAACTTAGTGTGAATTAAATAATATTTGTAATTATTGTTTACATATGTGAGCTACTCCATCGAAAGTAGACTCTTGGGTCCAAAAATGAACTTTCTACACAGTAGGATAGAGGAGGCCCAAAGCTGCAAAATGTAGCAAAGTTTGTCAATACCTTGAAAACTGACCGAGCTATGCCATTTCTTGTGTCAGCATTCAACTAAAATTTTCAAAAGACGTTTTAGAGAAAAATGAGCACAAAGATTGCACTTCTTCCAAGATGATTTAGTCCTTAGCAACCAAACATTTTTCTGCACTTCAGCCATATAAACTTTTACAAAACATGTGTAGGAAGAGTTTTTGAAGAGATAAGAGAAATCATCCTCATTTTAATCTGACAGGCCCTTTTTAAACCCATCAGTCACCATGGTAAGCCCCATAAAATTAACAAAAAATGACTTTTTTTCCATTTCTGTTTATTCCAATAAGATCAGTATGTATCATATGACCATTATATAAAGGTTCAAATGCTTTCAAATGATACTGACTGAAAAAAAAACACCACTGTCGGGTTCAAACAATCACACTGAAATTAAGAAAACTATATATACACACAAGATAACCATATAACAAAACTGTCTTATCTCTTTATACAAGTAAGCTTCATCAACTCTGCCCTCAGCATCATCATCATCATCTATATCCTGCTCAGCAGATAAAATCACATCTTCACAAACACCAGTCATCACACTTTTATTAACAGCTGCCTCTTCTTCATCAACATCAAAATCTCCATCCACACAGCTGGCATCATCATCATCAGTTTGTTTATATGTAAAAGGTATGAAACATTTAAGTATTTTTCAGGTCTTGACCAATTTTCATACAAAACTAAACAACCCACGATCCAGCATGTCCAGTCCAGACAAGATTACACACAAATCAAATGATCAAAAAAATTCCATAATCGAATTTTGCATGCAGAGAAACATACCAATACTCATACAATACTCATTAAGTTTCTGAAGTACATGATACTGAGCATATGGGATTTTCTTTGACTGAATTGCAATGGAATTAAGAGAAGATGCAAAGGATAGGGTGAGATGGAGGCAGATGATTCGCTGTGGCGACCCCGAAGGGAAAAGCCGAAAGGAAAAGAAGAATAATTGCAATGGAATCATGTCTTTTTCTTAATATTCCAGCAGACCTGAGATATCTCACTAACACACACACAGACTGTAAGCAGTGGATCCCTTCATATACTGTATTTTCTTCCATTCAAATTACACTAGTTCATCTGGATGCTGCTAATTTAACCGTTAGCACACTGTGTGTGTGTGTGTGTGTGTGTGTGTGTGTGAGACAGAGAGAGAGAGAGAGAGAGATAATCTTCTTCAAAGCCGAATTCCAGCATGGAATTTAACAGCTATACTAGTGGTTCTTAACCTGGGTTCGATCGAACCCTAGGGGTTCGGTGAGTCAGTCTCAGGGGTTCGGCGGAGGTCAAGACACACACCCCCAACTCATATTCATGATGACACGCCCCACTTGGCCATCATTGGCTGCAGGTGATCACGCTGCATTGCTTGGCCAATCTATGCTGCAGGAAATTTGGTGTGGTCAGTGGTCGACTTGTGACTGTCATGATGGTATGTCGTGTGATTTCTTTCTGAACATTTTAATCCATACTATGTTGAGCAAAAAAAGAAAGTGATCGGACAAATATGTCCAACATGGATTCATATATATAATGAAACATGATGCTAGTCAGCTTCCTATCTGCATGATTTACAAAGTAGGATCAACCCCCCCCACCCGCTGACTGACATATGCATACATGTCTATGTGTATACAATATCAATAAATACATAGTCAATGCTATAAATGCTTAAAATAACAAACTTTCAAAAATAATGCATAAGGTGTAAATACAGACACGCGCGCACGCACACACACAGATGCGCATGCACGCATCTCGGATGCACACCTCACATAAAAATTTAGGTAGTGTTGATGGGCGGAGTTCATGCATTGTATTGGTTTTGTTCTTTGAACACAGTGATGGTAATGCACAGTTCAGTTTGGTGCCCCAGTAAAAACCTGTCTTGGGGGGGGAAAAAAAAAAAAAAAAAATTCACATTTTATTTTTCAATAAAGAAGGGTTCGGTGAATAAGCATAAGAAAATGGTGGGGTTCAGTACTGCCAACAAGGTTAAGAACCACTGATCTATACTAATGCATCACAGATGACATTTCACTCTCCTTTTCCAGAAATTATGTGCATTCACAATCTTATAAATAAACTTACTTACTGTTATTGAAGAGAAAGTCAGCGATAAGTTCCACATACGGTATACTAGAGTCAGGAAGTCAACGTGTGACGGGCACTGCGCATGTGCAATGTGAGCATGTGACCGAGTTCACCAATCAGTGTGCTCGTTTCAGACCTTCCTTAACAACTTAGCCTGCATTGTTTACCTACATATCATCTTTATAACCTTTATTTTATTCACTGAAACGGCATTTTAATATTAAAACAGTATCCAAAATGGAGAGGAGACTTCACGACCGTTCTTCTGGTGTATGGATTATAGTGTCTTGTACCGAACTCGGTGAATAATTGCAAAGAAAATCAGTAATTTGCTACTGTTTTTATTCAGTTTTATGAGGGTATTCGTCAAAAAAATGTAAATAAAAGACCTTTTTAGTGAGTTTTAGTCGATTTCACTTTAGCAAGTGATAATTGAATACTTGTTTTAATGGTTTATGCAAAAATCCGAATTTCAATAAAAAATGACCACTTTTACTTTTTTGGCTATTTTCTCAAAAGTAGTCTGTGCGAGAAGGGCCTACATTCAGTGGAGCGCCTCACACATATGAAAATAATTACAAATTCATTCGCATAAAAATGTTGCATATATTAATGCAATTTTGGACATGTCATGCTAGTCGAACGTTAATATCACAGAAGAGAAGTCGGGCTGCGCATGGATGTTGGGTTTAAAAAAAGGGGGGGGGGGGTGAAATTTCCACTGACAAAACGTTCTCAAGTGGCACATCTAATCACTGGGGTCATGGAGGAAGGGAAAAGCATCTATAAATGAGGTGATATGAACACTGCACATGGATGTTCAGTTAAGAAGAAAATGTGGGAACCCCCACCTCGAACTTGCCAAAGCAGCAGGTCTAGTGTCCAGGGTCATGAGGGCAGAAAAAATAAAGGCAGGTGGTGGCAGAAAAGTCGCAACTTTGCTAGCAAGGTCAGGTACATTTTTTTGACTGACAGCATTTTTGGGAGGATCAGTCAGACAACCAGAACCATAAACATTTTTTGGTTAGGCCTAATTAATATCAACCAAACCTCTATCATATTGAACTCCTAAATTTATCATTTATAAAAATAAAAAAATAATACAAACAAAAACATGACATCATCTCTGCAAATAAGTAACATTAAACATTAACTAAAAATCCATATCTGTTGCTGACAACCACCAAGCAATAATAAAGCCATTAATTTATCCATGTGGATATGGATGATAGGATGTGTGTTCATCAAATGTACTGAAAGAGGAATTTTATCATCAAGAATTTCATAAAGTAAACCAGATTTATTAAAGCCCAATAAGCACATTCACACAGAACATACCCCAATCCTACCTACCTAATTTTGTATGTATTCAACACTGTTACGATTACAGACGCTCCCTGACTTACGTTTTTAATTTAAGTTGTTACGGTGACATATGACGTGTGACGCTCATACTGTACTATACATCCATAAATACCATTACCGCATCTCATAAAACACCCCTAAATCAATTATTATAAACATAACATTGTAAAATAATACCAAATATATCACATAACATCAACATTAATTTCAAATAAGTCACTTATTTATACCGAGTTACTTTACATGAAGCTTAAAACAGTCAATCAACGCTTACAATATGTGAGGCGCTCAATACCGAAAGTAGTGTACTTGCAAAAGCAGTGTACTTGCTGTGGATTATACAGACTTCCGGTCTTTCAGGTGCACAAGGGTGCCGTTGAACTCGTTTAGAACACAGCCTGCACTGATGTGAATCCCAGAAAATCAGAGAGTTCTTTCTTTTGTGTAAGTAAGTAAACTTTATCCAAGAGATGCATACAAATCCTAATGAATATTAATATAAAAATAAGTTTCCACTCTTAGGATTCTGCTAAAATATAATAAATATCTGTAATTGCTCTGTAATTTGTGGATTCGGGTTTTCATTTTACAACTCTCTTTGCTTAACTGAGTATGCATGGTGCCGATCTGAGCAGATAGTTAATTCATCTCTGTGTATGAGACTTGCACCCATGCTAGTAAGCTTACACTTCTGACCAACCATATTTGCTTATGGTTACAAAAGTCCGCAAAACAGTGTAAACACAAAGATCACAGAGATAACGTCTTAACACAAGGGTAACACACTACACAACAGATTTTTATATATATATATATATATATATATATATATATACACACACACACACATATATATGTATATTTTTATTTATTTATATATATATATATATATATATATATATATATATATATATATATATATATATATGTATTATATACACACACACACACACACACATATATAATATACATGTATGTATATATATATATATATATATATATATATACATATATACATGCATATATACATATATATACATATATATACACATATATATATATATATATATATATATATATATATATAAATATAAAAGACATACACATACACACACAGTCTGTATTTGTAAACAATGAACGCTGCGTCATTAAGTCAGCATACTACGTAGGTACGTCTAAACTCAATTTTACTTTTTTTGGGGGAGGCGTAAAATAAAAACGTAAAACGGCTGAAAGGAAGTCGGGGAGTGTCTGTATGTGACTAACTCATTTCTCTTGTGGAATTTGTTCAGATAATTCATTAGAGTTTAAAAGTCCCCACATGTGCAGTGTTGAACCTCTTGTCACTCACATGCCTTTTTCTGGTACTCATTACATCTATTCAGAAATATGAATCGGTTTCTTTGTTATCTCATTAAAACAAAAGGTACATTTGGTAAGTACAAAAAAAATAAATAAATAAATAAATAAATAAACTTGGACACTTGAAATTTGCCTACAGGTTAAATGTAGGGGAGGAATCTGCTCGGTTTATTTTGAGATCGACTTGTATGAAAAACATCCTGATGCTATTGATTGCTGATGTGTTTTACTGATGAACAAATGATTTTATGCAAATTTCAAATCTGGATGGGGTTGATGCTAAAATAAAGGCTGCTAGCTCACAGGGTTAGGTAACCAGCACAAATCTGTTTTAATAGAAATGGGTAACCACTTGTGCTTGTGCATGCATCTAAAAATTTTTAATAAGAAATCTACACGAAGGTGAATATAGCCAGATAAGAAAAAAGATAAGAAATCGGTTAATTACAGACAAAGCGCATTGCACAGCACTAAGTCAGTGTCTGATTTCTGTCAGTTATGTACAGTCACAGCTAAATTTTTTTTTCTGAGGGAAAATATAAAATGTGCAGATATTTGCACATGGAAAATTATCTGTTCAAATTAGACACAGTAGATGGAAATCCAGTTTAAATGAGTAAACGGAAAATAGTTTTATTATTGAAATACATGGGGATAAGCGGTGTTAAACTATAATACTGCAACAAGCCCACCGGAACGTGAGACCAGTGATGGCTTCAGTTTTGAGACACGATCTGATGTCCATGCCATATACAGTTCATGGCTTTAAGAGTCGCCCGATTTACCAGTAAACAGTAAAACCAAGAGAGTTTATCAAGACTTTGCCAAATCTGACACCCATTTCTGCCACTCCTAGCATCTTGATGATCTCATACACAACAGATATCAAACACAAAAAAAATGAATATGATAGTGTTGACCACAGTTAAACAAAACAAAACAAAAAAAACCCACACCTCTTTTTGGATTAGGTAGCACTTTACATTGTCAGAGCTACTTTTGTTTGTTTCTTTTTGGTATCAGTATGCCATATTTCCTCACTGATAGTCTCTTAGCTTAAAATAGCAATGCTCATAAATACTGGCAACGTTAAAGATTATAATCTCATAATAAAATGGTAGTGAAAAAATATGTTATGACTAGCTTATCATAATGTGAAGATGTCAAACAATCTCACCCCATTGGTCACTAAGCTCGCTATGTTCTCCATTGTTTAAAGTCATTTAAAAAGTTCAGTGGAAATCTTTAGTGCCAAAAGGTCCCTCAGAGAAACAGCGCTGGAATGTTTGCTCTCTGTTCAGAACCATTTGGCTTGACAATATAAAAAGAGGTCCATGTGGCAGGAGAAAATTTATATTAGAAGCTATTAGTGGCAGGGTGTTCAAAGAAATATAAAAGTTGTCCATCACCAGTGAACTACGGAGCAAATGAATAAATGAATGAACAAAGTAATGAATGTAAAGACGGAACAAGACGGACTTCCTATGGAGTACATTAAGCCCTCTGTATTGAAGTTCAATTAGAAATGTCTGAGAGACACGGCCAGGCTTGGAAGAAGAGAAGTACTAGGCAACATGCCCAGGAAGACATCTGAGAAGCCACTACAGAAGCACTACTACAACTCCCTTTTAGCCCAGCTGCTCTTTAAGCCAGTGACCTTAATCATATAATAGGCCACTGGTCAGACATGGGGCAAGTCGTTCGGGTTAAAAAGGGTGACGCTACTAGTTAAAGTTGAAGGGAAAAGACAGAATATAAAAAGTTTTTTTTGCATACATCACTGTGGTTGGTTATACATTACCCAATGAAAGATTAATACAATAAGATGTACAGTTGCCTTGCCCTTGTCAGGGCACTGCTTCAAGTTTTCTGACAAGGAACATTTTCCGGACAAAAGGACCTGCTTTTGTTTCAGTTTATTAACTTGAAGAAGAAGAAGAATAAAAAACAAGAACAGAAAAGCTGGTGTTGTCATGGAATAAGTCCGAAGTTCCTAATCCTGGTCCTCTAAGATCGCTGTCCTAAACATTTTTGGCATTTTTCCTGCTCTAACACGCCCTTATCAACTCAGGAAGGGTTGTTAATTAACTTATTAAATAGCACAGCAGATCGTCCAGAATCAGGTTTGGGAACCTCTGGCTTAAATCACGTGAGTCATAAAAGCCCATTAATCCGTTTTGCAGGATAACACCATAGTATAGTGGTCCTCTGGGTACTCAGGTTTATTTTCACAGTCTGCAAACGTTCATTAGACTGGTGGTTCTGAATTGCTCCTAGTTGTGAATGGTTATATGTGTGTGTTGGCTCTGTGATGGCTTGGCGAGCTGTTCAGGGTGTACCCCCAAACTCGCCCACAGTGTTGTGATTCTGGGCATGCTCAGAGACATGTTACCTTTCTGATTGGCTGTTCCACCTAGTAGTGACACACACATTGGATTGGCTGGGCTGTATCACTGACCCTGGATATTCTAATACATTATTGGCCAGTGCTAAGCTGCACAAACAACAAGTGCTTAAATCACGGAAATCGTTTATTCTTGTTCTTATATGCAAATTGGCAAAATGTTTGGTGTTTAAGCCATTTTGGATTTACCGTCACATTCATCTGCTGCTGCGTTATATAATGTAACGTCTAACCGTCTCCACAAGGGACGTCAACCCTATCCAATGTGTTGACTTAACTCACAGATAAACCTCACCAGTAATCCAAGAGAGAAATGTGTCCTTTTTATGGCCATTTATGTCAAAATAAATATTAGTAACACTTAGATGTAATATACACTCAAATTATGCTGTAAGGATGACCAACACTGGTACTCTTTAACAAGTTTAAATATCTTCAGCACAGACTAAATTATCCAGCAGGCATGGACTAATGGTTAGAAAAAGTGGCTCTGGGGCCAAAACATTGCTGGTTCCATTCTCGAACCAGCAGATAAAATGTGTGGTTGCAGAAGAGTGAACTGCACCTTCCCTTCCTTCATGTTCATGGTTGACGTGCCCTTAAACAAGGCATCTAACCCAACTGCTCCAGGTGTGTGTTCACTGTTTACATGTACATGCACACTTTGGATGGGTTAAATGCAGAAGTCAACGTTTCCCTTATGGAAATATTACATTATTTATATAAAAAAACAAAACAAAACGATATATACAGTGGTATCTTGACTTATGAAATTAATCCGTTCCGAGGGCAAGCTCGTAAGTCAAAATGTTCGTGAGATTAAAACAAAAATTCCCATAGGAAATAATAGAAAACCAATTAATCTGTTCCAACCCCATCCCTAACTCATAACCTGACAGAAACACGTATATCTCATCTAATATATTAAAGATAAACATGTAAAAAGAAATATTTCATAATAATACATGTACATTAAGATTAATCATAATTAAAAATAAATAATAAAACAAGAATAAACAATAATTCAACTAACCCTTCCAATCATCAACTGTGGCGAAGATGTCACGTGGGCGCGAAGATGTCACGTGGGCAGGCATGAGGTGATGCGTAACAGAGAAGGAGACAGTAATGACAGCAAGGAAAGGCTCGTGGTGAACTCCCACAAGGCCAGTGCTTCTCAAATAGTGGGGTGCAGTGTGATGAAGGGGAGGTGGGTATGACCCTGGGGAACATGCTTTTTCCATACTGTACTAGAATTAAGTGTAATTGTGCATCCTCTACAGTAGGTGGCAATGGCACTCTCACCGTGTTCCCTATAGCATCGGGAAAAAGCACCGGGCAAATGATATGAAGCGCAGAAAAAGACTACTTATGGTCGCGTACAGGGCGCTGGGGGGGGGGGGGGGTTCTACCTTCCTACGGGGGTGTCACAGAAAAGAATTGAAAAGCATTACACAAGGTGTTCTCGGAGTGTGGATGAATACATGCGGAAGAATACAAGGCTTATCAGCTCAGAAAAGCCATTTCCCCAGCAGAGCTTGTAAATCAAAATTTTGCTCATTGAATGGGGCACATTTTGGTGCGCTCAAAGCTCATATCTCGGAAAATTCATTATAAAAGACACTGGTAAGTCAAGGTACCACTATATATGTGCGTGCGTGTGTGTGTGTGTGTGTGTGATAATTTTAGATGACAACACACCATATGCAATCACTAAACTCATTTCTAGACTGTAATCAACTTATTTTAAGTCATGTCCCAGATCCATCCATACATCAAAACAATTTCACTGATTTGACATCATTTTCTCTTCAAATTTAGAGTTAATTTTAGACATTTTAGTATCATTCCCTTTTTTTGCATAATGTATATACATTATAATACAATGTAATACATGTATAGCCCTGTCTCTTTTCTTATGCTCACATAAAAGATGTGCCATGTTAGTCCCATGTTAGTTCAACAATCTATTTTGGCCTAATTGAGTATGTCACTTCTATTTCTATGCAGACTTTTAAGCCCCTGGGAGAGTCCAATTATATTTCAGCAGCATATGACTAGAGAGATCAGAGTGAGCATGCTGCAACAGATAACCTGCTGCAACATTCCACTCATAGTTTACACTAAAGTAATCATAATACAAACTCCATCATACACACTGCTTATTAACCAACAGAGAAACCTGCTGTTTGACCCTCAAGTCAAGTCAAATTAATTATCTTTTTTTTAATGATCGAAGAGCATGAGATTGACCAAACTGCAAATAAAACACTGTATACCACACAAACAACATAACTATAAACCGATCCACTAATGCTGGTGATATATAATCCTGGTTTCACTCATTCTGATGATCATGTCACTTCCTGACACACCTGAGTATTTACAACACCTGCTCTGTAAGACCTGCATGTCATGGTTTTCCGAGACGAAAAGGTGATATTCAAATATAATCCCTATATTACAGATACTTTGATGTTACATAATGCAACGTAACACATTAAAATGTATTGCTATTGCTATCTAGCTAGCCAGCTGTCTTTTTGGTGACCTTTGAACCTGTAGTACCAAATATTTCGGGGGGGGAGACCCGCCTGTACAGTAACTAGCTAACATCTCCATTACCACAGACAGTAACCCGGATAAAGCTGCTTCGTTTTAAAAAGGTTTATTGATTTCAACAAAACATATAAGCTTTGTAAAACAATTCTCAGTTATCTTTGCCGCTAAACCGAAGAGAGGAGTTAGCATTACTGTCAGGTAAATATTACAACCGCAAACCTAGCTAATACAAACTCAACAAACAATACATATAGTGGTACAGAAGCATAAATAAACACTCACTCACCACCCGCAGCCAAACATACTCACTTTAAAACACACTCGAGGTATCTGTATTTCATAATTTAAAACAATACTGACTAACCGGTTTAATCCCTGTGAGGTAGGAAGTGAGTTTTCCTCACCCGCCCGGCTGGAGCTCCCTCAGCTCGGTGTCGCCAAGTTACTTTTCACTCAGTCACACACCACTCAGGAAAACATAAACCCGATTAAAAGCACCAAGTCGGTAAATAAACTAGCAACAGATCATGTTATTTTCGGGATAGCTGATGTGGTTTTTTTTGTTTGTTTTTTTTGTTCGTCAGCGAAACAACAGAGTGTTTCTTAATAAAATCAGATTAAACCGTTTCGATGGTTGTCGGTTAGCTCCTCCCCCTTTATCTCAGCCGGACAGGAACACACTCGCAGCTGCGCGCGGGACTCTTTACCTCACGCTCGCGCGCAGATCAAATCAGATCACGCGGAAGGATATACAGTACACACACCAGCGAAACGTCCAATCCCAAAAGTAATTACATTAAAAAAAAAAATTCACACGGAAGCATCCAGCGGGTAGAAACCACGATTTGTATTTTCCTTCCCAGTCTTCGCCGTGGAGTCTTGCAGGAGTTGTGCGGTGATCCCTCCCCCCCACTTCAGCAGCGCGCGACTCAGGCGGATAGTGAGCTGCACCAGGCCGCTCAGCACAGAGCACGCAGCTCCCCGGAGAGTGCCTTAATAACTCCATCCAACCAATCAGCCAACCGGCTGCCTGCCAGCGTCTACGTCCTCGTTTATACACTTCATGTTTCGTTATGATCTAGGCGGGGCTTTTCAGTGTGTCCCCCCCTCCCCCCGTGCACATTCACTTTAGGAATGGCTGAGGTAGGACGCTGCGGTGGCTCTCACGTGCGCCTCCACAGCAAGAAGGTTCTGGGCTTGTTCCTGTGTGGAGTTTGTTTGCATGTTTGCGCCATGCTCCCTGGGTTTCCTCCCAAGATCCAAAAGATTAGCTGGCTGTTCTTATATTGTCCTGAGTGTGCAATGTTGTTGGTCCTGATGGACTGGTGAGCTGTTCAAGATGTACCCTACCTTCACCCAGAGTCGGATAAAATAGGCTTAAGCCTCCCTGCGACCCTACTGGGATTAAGCAATTCAGAAAATGAAAGGATGGCCAATGTGTGAAATTTTCTATTATTAAATCATTTTTAATATAAATATTTCCTGTTGAAACCACCCACGCTCTCAGTCTTTTATTCTGCTTAGTATTATTTAGGGTCTCAGGGAGGCTTACGCTTACTATAATCGGACGTTGGGTGAAGGCAGGGTACATCTTGAACAGCTCACCAGTCCATCAGGACCAACAAAGCAGGCATACTCGGGACAATTTAAAACTTTCAATTATCCTAACATGGACGTGTTTGGACTGTGGGAGGAAAGAGGAGCTGGTGCCAACTCA
Organism: Plotosus lineatus; assembly: GCA_024760905.1. Lineage (NCBI taxonomy): Eukaryota > Metazoa > Chordata > Actinopteri > Siluriformes > Plotosidae > Plotosus > Plotosus lineatus. The sequence continues at coordinate 56,873,938 of CM045733.1, read as the reverse complement.
GCCAACTCTGGGCGAGGGCAGAGTACACCCTGGACAGCTCAACAGGCCATCACAGGGCAGAAACACACTGATAGCAATGTAGCCTACTCTTGACTTATATGCCTCTCACCAAAGACAGTGAGCGACATGGCCAGCGTTTGATAACTAGGGGTACAGTAGTGATAACGTGGTGTTAGTGGGGACCCCCAACCTTGGGATCCGTAATCCACCACGAGACCACCACCACCCTGTCTGTTTACAATAATAATAAAAATAACAAGGCCACGATCTGGCACTTGTGTGATAACTTGGCAGTTCAACGCCGATTCATAACTAATGGTTTTACAGACATTGAGGCCGATTGCATTTTATGTCCAAGCAATAACACTGCATTACTTATGTAATAATTCTGGTAAGTGAATGGGAACCTTTAAAGAGAACCGCTCTCAAAACACACTCTGACTGATTACGGTATTATAAAATTCATTCAAGCGATCCAGCAAGACATCTGACGTGTACAAAGACAGAATTATGTTCAAAATCAAACGGGGTGGAGACTCCAGACAAGCGTTCCTATTCACAACACACCACCTCTCAAATATCTTTCATGAATAATGAATATGCCATTCTGGCCAAACCGGGCTTCCTGAAGCATTTAGATCACATCAAAACTAGATATTAGGTCAGGTGCTGAATTACAAACACTGTATAATGCAAAGTAAATGGAGTAGTATCTGTACCTTCGGGTCTGTACTGGGCAATAATGGTGACCGTTTGACCGGCCCTCTTCAGTGCGGCTGCAGCTTGCTCATGAGTAGCGTTTCGTAGGTTCACGCCATTGACCTGACACAACAAGAATATATAAAATTTACCAATGAATTATAAATGTGGAATCACAAAGTTACACATTTGGCCCCATACATATGATATTGTGACCTGAGATATCTTGCGGCACCAGGGATGAGGGTTAATCAGAAATCTGCTCATATAGGATGCCTGTACATGTAGACCAACAAGTAGGATCACTTACTACAGTATTTTTGGACATGGAGAATCCAATCACTATACTTTTGAGAAAACAATACATTTTGTGAAAGTGTAGACAGAAGAATGATGGAGACAGTAGGTTGAATATCCTGCTCTATAGAGTATCAGTTACAGATGTTTGGTAAAGTCATATGAAGTTGCATTTGTGTTGTTTAGCAACCGTTGAATGATAAGTTATTGAGAATTATTCACTTGAAGGATCAGTAAATCCTCTGGAGACTGAATAATTCTCCATATCATACGAAAAGCAAATTCTATAATAGATTTATTATTTGTTTAAAATATTTTTAAAGTAGACTGTCACATTATTATGTTACAACAATTATTCAACCTGTCCCATGACAATGATGTACTAATTCATTTATCCCAAGGCAATGATGCAATAATTCAGCTCGTAGTAAAATAGCAGTAATAATTTGATGGATTTCCACCAATTAGAAACGATAAAATCCATCAGATCCACAATAAAAGGAGTTATTAACTGATAGGATGCGATCTCCCCTTCTGAGCTCGCCACTCAGATCAGCCGGTCCACCTGCCAGGATGAATGACACGAAGATTCCTTCTCCGTCCTCACCACCTACGATATTGAAGCCCAGTCCTGTGGAGCCCTTGTGCAGCAGAACCTTCCGTGGCTCCCTGCCAAAGAAAAGAAAAACATCAGCACATCGAGTATGCCTCATGCCAACCAGTAACAGACTGGGGGTAACAAGTAAAGTAACGGGACAGCCAGGTGGGTAAAAAAAAAAAAAAAAGACACAACTTTTGTTGGGGTTTAATACAGTGTGAAGCAGTTGTCTTTGGGCGTGTTTGAAAGCAGGTGGAAAAAGAAGAAGTCCTTTCTTATCAAAATGATACAATAATTAATGAATTCATTTTCAGAAACCCTTAATCCTGATAGGTTTGTGAGGAAGCTGGAGCCTCTCTCAGCAGACTCTGGGCAGAAGGATGGAATACCCTGAAGAGCTTGCCAGTCCATTCACAGGACAAACACACAATCATTCACACTCATACCTAAAGGCAATTTAGAACAGCCTGTTAGCATAATGCACATGTACTTGGACTGTGGGAGGAAACCAGAGTACCTGGAGGAAACCCACACAAGCACGGAAAGAACATGCAAACTCCAAACAAAAATGGCCTCACCATACCGCCCCATTTTTGTATAATGCTAAAAGTAATTCCCAGTAGGTAGAAAGGGGATAGATATTCTAAGTCTGTAAACATTATAAACTCTCCTTTATTAAACAGCCTTGGTAAAGTTGAAGCTGGAAAATGTGCTCAGCAGTAACCAACACTAAAAGTAATCAGACGGTTGCAGGACGATTTGAGTGATTTCCATTCAGTAAGATACTTTTTCACCCATACAGAACATGCTTGGTCCAACTTCATTCCTGCCTCATGGTTGACCATTTCTGTTTTAGCTCGTGTGACTCATCTGCAAGTAGAGAAATATTCCAGATTGCTCAGTCCAGGCACCTCAGGGAGTCTGAGCCACACTGAGGAACCATCAAAAGCCCACTTTCAAACACACTTGAAAGCAGGAACCAGCGACATACAGTAGATTCAACCCTTATACACCACAAAACACATGTAAACGCTACATTCCACATGGTATGATTCATGCTTTCCATCGAAGTACCTTCATTAAAGTACTTCCAGGGTTTAGTACGATCAGCTGTTTGATTCCTGTGGTTTGTGGCTCTCTTTTGTTAATCACTTTTGATGATAGACTGCCTACTTAAAACGTAAAATGCAAGACCATAAATATTCATTTAGTTGACACAAAAATGAACATAAAATAAAAACAAACAGGTCATTATTTATTTTATTGAGTTACTAAGTGTTTGTGAAGCCTTCTAAAGATACTGAAAGTAAATTAGCTCTTGGTGCGTTTACAGAACAGTCTGAACAGAAGAAAGAAAGTACAGGGATCCCTCACTTTCCACGGTTAACTGGGACCGTGATCCCCACACGACCATCACCCCCAACTCCCCCACCCCAACTGACATATACGTGCATGTATATGTGTATATAATATCAATAAATACATAGCCAATGCTATAAATGCTTATAATAACAATTAAACATTGAAAAAATAACACAACATGTAAATAAAATATAAATACAGACGCTCTCCAACTCATCAACATTCGTTTTGCAAATATCCAGAGCCGTCCAAGGTCAAAAGTGAAAGTGAAATGAAATTGAAGAACAAGTAGAAATAGAAGTGGAATAAAATCTACAGAAAGATAGATCATAAATATAGGTATGAAATATGATTAAACATTATCCTGAGGTACACTTAATACTAGGCTCCATCAGAGGGGGGCGTGGCTGCGCAGACAGATGCAACAATGTATCCAAGTTTTGATGGGAGATTTTGGGTTGTTTTTTTGTTTTGTGTTGGTTTAGGGTTGTTGTTGTTGTTTTTTCCTGCATAATCGGCCTTGTTTTTGTGACATTTTCCTTAACTTTTCCACCTATTCTTCCTTAATTTCCTTGTTTTTCAATTCGATGAATATTTATTTATTTATTAAAAAAAAACAAAAACAAAACTGCGATACACTGAAGCCGCATTAATTGAAGCGCGAAGTAGCGAGGGATCCCTGTAATATTTATTGGAGCTAATTTTGTCTGTATATTCAGCACTAGTGGTTTGTGTCTATTGTGATATTTTCACTTCTGATATATAACCTTAAAAATTACATTTCCGACCTGCATTTTTGCCACATGGAGCTCGATCATAGGTTAAGTTACAGCTTCTTAAAATATGCCTACCTCCAAAGGGAAAAATAAAGTTTTATTGCAATTTCACCTACCTTTAAAACTTAGTATCTCTTATTCCCCTGATTTACATCTTGTTTCGCTTCTGTGTTTGTTTACAACAACATTTACAAGGCCACGTGACCCGAAGAACGATCTTGTGCAGTCACGACAACTTGGCAACACAACACCGATTCATAGAAATCGGAAAAGTCAGAGATCAAGTTTGAAGAAACAACAGAAGGGATATTATTAAGAAAAAAACTGAAGGGTCCATGAATCAGATACACGCATGTACAGGAGTAAACAGATGGTTTCGGATAGACACTGTGGCTGATTCCGGTATTTTACACGAGGTAACACTGCATTTCATCTTTACTGAATATACCTGGGAAGTGAATAGCAGCTTAAATATACAGCCTGATTTAACCATTGAAAAATAAAATGCTGCCGTGTTTGAAAAATGTATAATTTAACCACGGAAAATGGGATTATCAGAAGTTGTTTCATTTTTTATTTGATGTTCATCACCAGGTTACATCACCCCAGTCTCTGTCCGATCACAGACGTGACCCGAATGGCACTCACAGCATTTAAACACAAGCGCTTCTGAGCTCTCTTTCTGCAGCTGATCTCTAAAGTGCACATGAAAATATTTATTATTTCTTTTACGTCTGTTAATGTCTGTCTTCCTTTCGGCTTTTTCCCTTTTACTCGGGAGTCGCCACAGCGAATCATCTGATTCGCACGTTTTAATTTGGCAGAGGTTTTTACGTCGGATGCCCTTCCTGTCACAACCCTTTATAGTAAGGGACAGAAACACGCTGACGACTTTGCAGCCTACTCTTTACGAAAGTCTGCAATGGTTCTTTTACATGCCTCACACCATAGACAGTGAGAGACATGGCCCGCCTTTGATAACCCAGTTAGCTGCACTGGGGGGACAGTGACAACCTTGTGGGGACTCGAACCCCCAACCTTAGGATCAGCGATCCTCCGCCCTATCCACTAGACCTACTTCTGTTAATGATTTTTTAAAAATTAAATCAATAGCAACAATAGTAAATCATGTGATTGAAAATGAGGTACAGCAGCATGATGTATTACATAGCTACTTGAGTTTAAAGAAAACTTATTTGTGCTCACAAAACCCCCCAAGATTAACCAAAAATTCCAATAAATCCTTAAAGAAACTGGACTGGAAGGTTGAAAGATCTTAAAGAAGCCTTTCCATATGTGTGAAACAGTCTCCTCAGTCAAACCTGCGATTGATTACCTGGAGATCCTGTCCCAGGTCCTGCATGAGACGGGCTTCTTACCTTGTCTCTCCATATTAAACCTCACCAGTGGCACAGATGACGAGATGTTCACAGTGAACATGGTGCCTGACACTAGCTACCCCATACACCCTACAACTTATCCTAAGACCATCTATATCTCTGTCGAGTCGCTAGTGCGCTACATGTGTGCGTCTGTCCGAAAGCATGTGGAATCTCTGGCTGTAGAGGTGTGATAGGAAACAGTTCCACTTTGGCTGTCATACATTTGCTATAACGGGAGCAGGGCAAGACTTAACTCTTACATATCCTCAGTCACCTTCACTTTCTTATGCAAAGACTGCATACTTTTTTTTTATATTCTTCTTTTTTTTTTTTTTTGAGAGAGGGGGGGTCTTCTCTTTCAAACAATGGCTCTTTTGTATGCTATGACTGCTGATCATTGATGCCATAGATGCCAGCATGCCATTGTGACACATTTCCTTGATAAATTCACCAACTAATTCTGCCTTCAAATCTCTAAAGGTAGAAACAAAATTCTTTATGTGAACAAATAAATAAATAAAGAGAGAAAGAGAGAGATACGTTTCCTCCCAGTGCAGCTAACTGGGTTATCAAAGGCCGACCAGGTCTCTCACTGTCTATGCTGAGAGGTTCATGTAAAAGAACCATTGCTGACTTTCGTAAAGAGGAGCTGCAAAGCCGTCGGCGTGTTTCTGTCCCTTGTTAAAGGATTGTGTCAGGAAGGGCATCCGATGTAAAAACCTATGCCAAATCAAACATGCCAATCATTCGCTGTGGCGAACCCTCAAAAAGGGAAAAAGCCGAAAGGAAATCTCTCAAGAGAGAGATACGCTTCCAAGGAATATAATCAAAGCAATCAAGATCATCTCCATATCTTAAGACCCGTGCTCTAAGAATGTAAACAGTCAGGCACTGAAAGAAGAATTTCATTGCACCTTTCTCTTAATTTTTTTCAGTCTGTTTCAGTCGTTTCTTCTCCTACATTTGCTGTCTGTCTTTGATAATGCTGGTCTTGCATGGCCCTCCCCCACCCCTTTTGGGGCATAGGCTGAAATTCCCTAAGGCTGCTGCTATGGATGAAGCTGTGAGATTGTTTATTGGGTCGCACTGCCCCAGTGCACAATGATTCTCTCTCTCTCTCTCTCTCTCTCTCTCTCTCTCTCTCTCTCTCTCTCTGTGCTCACAGTAATTGGCTCTGCTTGGGTGATTAATGATGGACAGAGCTGACACGTTTCCAGACAAACACCCTCTCTGGGAAACCCATTCTAGCTAGCATTATCATGGTTCATGGCTGCCATATATCACTCTTCTTTCATTTAAAGTTCTGAGTTAAAAGTCTCCCACAACCTCAGAGCACATGACTTTTCTCTAACGTGACTCTGCTACAACAGACTGCTCATGATATTTGAAGTGTTTTGGTGCAACTAAGAATAAACTATGTGTGAAAAATGATGAATAGTTTAAATTCAGAGGCTTGATTAAAATAATGTTCTGTAGTTTAATTGGGACTACAGTGGCTGAGCAAATCCCAAGGTATATGGACAAGCACTGTTTATAGATTGTGTGCCATGAAGAGGCTGGCAAATTTTTTTAGAATCATTGTTGACTCAGTGCCAAAAGTTAGTGATTATTCTTCTGGATGTGTACCAAGCAAACAGTGATATCCAACCACTCAAGGTTCTCATATAGACATTGCCTGGTGATATCCTCAACATAGTAATTCTATTCCTTGCATTAAGAGGCGGTAACATAGTACACAAATTAAATAAAAAAACAAAAACAAGACATATACACACACACACACACACACACACACACACACACACAAAGACGAACAAAAAGTTCATAATGATGCAACTCGCTGTACTCTCACAGTGCTGATTCAACGTCCATAGTTTCAAGTTGTTAATATGATGTTTGGTGAAATTTTATAATGATTACACATCCAATAAAAATGTTGTTATTACCAAGACTGATAAGAATATAAAGTTACAGTTTAAAAGCACTTTAATCGCTTGGTGCACAAACTTACTGGTTATTCTGTGTCTTCCTTTTGGCTTTTTCCCTTTTACTCGGGAGTCGCCACAGCGAATCATCTGATTCGCACGTGTTGATTTGGCAGAGGTTTTTACGTCGGATGCCCTTCCTGTCACAACCCTTTTAGCAAGGGACAGAAACACGCTGACGACTTTGCAGCCTACTCTTTACGAATGTCAGCAATGGTTCTTTTACATGCCTCTCACCATAGACAGTGAGAGACATGGCCCGCCTTTGATAACCCAGTTAGCCGCACTGGGGGGGTACAGTGACAACCTTGTGGAGAGTGGGACTCGAACCCCCAACCTTTGGATCAGCGATCCAGCGCCCTATACCATTAGACCACCACTGGTTATTCTAATGTTGTGAAATTTCCATCTCCATCACCCTTTCTAAATTATTTAACTTTCCTGCCCAGGTACTATGCAATCCAAGACAGATTACAAAGCCTGTACTGATCAAAGACAGTCACTTGTTGAAAGTTAACCTCAGCTAGAACTCTACAATAAAATCTATATGTATGCGAAAGCTCAGACTGATAGCTGATATTTTAATGATTTTATGGGAGGTTATTTGAAAACTAAATCCTAGAAAGATGACGTGATCAATTCCAAACTTGGCATACTGGAGTTGTCTACAGTGGTACCTCACCTTACAAAAGTCCCAATAAACGAAAAATCCAGGTTACGAAACATTTATAGCAGGCCCTCGACATTCGCGAGGGTTCGGTTCCGAGCCCTCCTGCGAATCGAGATAATCCGCGAGTTCTGTACCCGGAAGTAAAACTCCATGTATCACGTCACATGCGCGAATGAGCATGTCTGTCTGTCTTCCTTTCGGCTTTTTCCCTTTTACTCGGGAGTCGCCACAGCGAATCATCTGATTCGCACATTTTTTCATTTGGCAGAGGTTTTTTTTACGTCGGATGCCCTTCCTGTCACAACCCTTTTAGCAAGGGACAGAAACACGCTGACGACTTTGCAGCTACTCTTTACGAAAGTCAGCAATGGTTCTTTTACATGCCTCTCACCATAGACAGTGAGAGACATGGCCCGCCTTTGATAACCCAGTTAGCCGCACTGGGGGGGGACAGTGACAACCTTGTGGAGAGCGGGACTTGAACCCCCAACCTTTGGATCAGCGATCCAGCGCCCTATACCACTAGACCACCACTGCCCCTACTATGTATTTATTACATGTGCTAAAATATGCTTCTTAAACACATTCTATAGACGGTCTTACTCATAATACAGTATTAATGTAGTAAAATATAATAATGATTCAGAAAAACTTTATTACACTTCATGTCCTTTTACATTGAACTTGGAGTGACGTCTCCAAGATGGCGCTGTCTAGAGGGCAATGTCGCCTTTGTTTGTTTTAATTTGTTTGTTCATGTTTTGCACTATGCTCGTCTATGATCGGTCGACCCTACTACAGCTGTGAGCAGCTTTAGCTTCGGGCAACTAAGCACACAACAACTTGAGCTGCTATGGGAGCTCAATGCTAACCGCACCCCGGCTAACAATAAGCCCAGGCGGAGTTCTCAGAGGCTTGGTTAGCACTTCCGGCCATACTGCTTGAAAATGTTCAGTCCCTGCAAAACAAGATGGACGAGCTTCATGCTCAGATTGCAGCACAGAGAAATCTACAGGACTGTGTTTCTGTGAAATATGGCTCGAGGAGAGTACACCCGATGAGGCGATTGCACCAGCCGGCTACACGGTCTTCATCTACTGCAATCCCAAGCACCAGAGTCGTCGTTCGGCCCCTTCCTGCCTGGGCTTCTTGTCAGCTGGGGTGCGGCTCGCATTGAGCTGCCTACCGTAGCATATTAGCTCTGCTAGCCGCACCTTGGCTAACAAGCCCAGTTGAGCGTGCTTAGTTATACACGCCCAAAGATACTCCGATCTTATAGCTGTAGTAGAGTTGACCGGTCGTAGACGAGCATAGTGCAAAACATAAACAAACAAAACAACAAATAAAACAAATTAAAATGAACAAAGAAACAATTTGACTCCGAGAACTCTGCGACGTCGCCCTCTGGTCAGCGCCATCTTGGAGACGTCACTCCAAGTTCAATGTAAAAGGACATGAAGAGTACTGTAATAAAGTTTATCCTTTTGGTATCGTTTGTTAAACATGCTACAGAACATAAAATCTCACACATAAACATGAACTTAGGTACTGTACTGGAATAACAATTGAAAAAGATTTTAATACAACAGTTCAGAGAAAACCTCTGGCTAAGCAATAGAGGACGCATAACGTTTGAGTGGTACCATGGAGCTTAACTGGTAATTAAAACACCCACAAAAAAAGAGGCTCATTGACAAGTTGTGCGCGAATGAGGAAAAAAAGGGCGGGACATCAGCTCAACCAATCAGTAGGAAGGAGGACAGCCATTGGCTGAATTTGAATCACGTGCCGGTTGCTCGGCAGTCAGCGTGGCAGTCAACTCAAACCGTGGGTGCAAAACCGCGAATAGTCAAGGGAATACTGTACCTAAAATTTTTGTCTCTGGATATGAAACAAATTCACATTACGAAAGCACCATCTCAAAAATTCAAACAATGCATGAGTTGCTCTCTCATTGACTATCTCCCAACATCCTGCCCCGCTGGACTCCCATTGGCTATCTCCCAAAATTCTGCCCCACTGAACTCCCATTGACTATCTCCAAACATCCCGTCCCACTGGCCTCCCATTGGCTAGGAGGGATGACGCAGCTCCCTCCCATTGGCTATTATGGAGCTGCATCTCCATAAAACACATGCGTTTCGTGTAAAGGACAGAGTTACTGTTGTTTCGTGAGTTTTTCAAGAGCGCTCATTGCAACTTTATTTTTTGGCTCAGGCTTTTAACCTTGCATAAACATTTGTAAGATTATCACTCTGCTAAGAAGACATGGTGAACACATGGGCGAGCGCGAGCACACACACACACACACACACACACACACACACACACACACACACACTTGTGTGATTCCCAGTGCGAGTGAAAAGAAGAAGCGGGCTCGTGGCATGCGGTTGAGTAATATCACAAAGGAATATGGCCAAACCCGTCTACCATCGGTACGATATTGAAGCAGAAGGGGGCCTTAAAAGGTATGCTTTTGTCATTTTTAAAGGGTTTAGGGGGCAGTATTGGTAGCCTTGGAATGAATCACGTGTTTTACATGTAAAATGCGGTTCAACTTACGAAAAATCCGAGGTGCCACTGTTTTTCAAGCTCATCGCTGAGTGTTGTCAGAAACGATGAATTGAATAAATGAAAAGAGGACAAATGCCTAAAGTAATCCTTTTGCGGTGCAGATTTCAGGGTTACCCTTTTTAAAAAGAAAATGTTCAGTCACTATTTGGCCTTCAACAACCTGGAGGATTCATTATGTGTCCCTCAGTGATAAAGGAGCTCAGCAAATCTGATCTAAACTGTTTGACACCTACAACATAAATCTGTCAATAAATTGCAGTAATGTATCAAAATCCTATACGTGTACATGTTAATTTGGATATCGATGACATCATGTTTTCATTTCTCAATTTTAATATAACGGCCTATAAAATTATTAAAACAAAAGAGCTCAATCTAAGATTTTGCACAAAGAAAGAAATCAATTTTGAATGAGATTAAGTTTAACAAGTGCTGTCTTCTTTTTAAAGAATACTGTATTTTAAATCTCTAATAGCAGTTCACAACATCTACCAGCACCAAGAATCACCATTAGATAACCGTGTCATTTTTATTTTTTGTGGTGGATTTAAAAGATAACAGTTCTATCCAAGTAGCAGTGGTGGTCTGGTAGTAAAGGATGCTGGATCACTGATACCAAGGTTAGGGGTTCAAGCCCCATTCTCAATGGGTTTTCACTCCCCCCCCCCCAGTGCACTAACTGGGTTATCAAAGGCCGGCCGTGTCTCTCACTGTCTATGGTGTGAGGCTCATGTAAAAGAATCATTGCTGACTTTCGACAAGAGTAGCTGTACAGCTGTCAGCGTGTTTCTGCCCTGCGAAGACCTGGTGAGCCGTCTAGGGTGTACTCTGCCCTCACCCAGAGTCAGATGAGCTGCACTGGGGGGACAGTAGTCACAACCGTTAACGGTGGGGGTTGAACCCCCAGTCTTAGGATCGTTAATCCTGCACCTTTCCACCGGGCCACCACTTCCTTCAATAGGGACATTTGATATTAAAATAATCTAATTCTAAAGTCAATTGGTTCATTGTGAGAGTGTGTGTGAGAGAGAGAGAGAGAGAGAGAGAGAGAGAGAGAGAGAGAGAGAGAGGTCACTTTTTTTATTTTAATACACCGTATAAATTAAAATTAATCCAAAAGGGAAATTATTTCCTCTGCATTTAACCCAATCAGACACACTCGCATGCACACATGCACGCACATATGCACACACACACAATTGGAGCAGTGGCTGCCACACACATTCAGGGTGCTCGGAGGGCACTTGGGGGTTAGGTGCCTTGCTCAAGGGCACTTCAGCCATAAATGTGTAGGAAGAGAAGATGCAGCCACCCCCCCAACAGCCACACATTTCTCCCGCTGGTTTGGGAATCGAACCAGCAAACTTTTGGTCTTAAAGCCACTTCTCTAACCATTGGACGATGGCTGCATCAATTTTCTTGTTGAAAATTATGCATTCATTCATTCATTTCATTCATTTATTTATTAATGACCACACAACCAAGTTGGTGGAATTTGCTATCGGTACAGCACTCAGCTATGACAAAAGTTACAAAGGACATTAACAACACACATCATACAACAAAGACAGCACACATGAAAACAAATGATTACAAACATTTCCATAACAACAACAGTAATAATAGACAACAGAAAGACAGACAAGGCTGTAATGTACATTCAGTGCAAAGAGTTCAGAGTCCTTATGACTGTAGGGAAAAAACTGTTCTTGAAACGGGATGTTCTGGTGGGTAGAGATCGATATCGCCTCCTAGAGGGCAGCGGTTGAAACAAATGATGGGCAGGGTGAGAGGGATCAGAGGTGATTTTTTGTGCTCTTAAGATTGAGCGTTTATGATAAATTGAATGGACTGATGGAAGGGGGGTGCCAATGATCCTGGATGATTTATTGACAATGCGCCGTAGTTTTTTCTGTGAGTTGCTGTCTAGGCTGCCATACCAAACTGTTATGGATGAAGTGAGAGTGCTCTCAATGATGGCGGAGTAGAAACGGAGGAGGAGATTTGTTTTCACTCTGAATTTTTCATGTTTGGTTACATTTGAGTATATTATATCCCCTTTGTAGTAATGAGATGAGAACCTGAAAAACATAGACGACAGGAATAGACTTGACCCTGGATTTATTGGAGAGTCTAGACATTAAGCATTCAGTGGCGTTTGTGGCACAAAGATATTTTATTTACTTGGGGTTAAGGATATTTATGGACGTATGTCACACTCATATAATGTTAGAAAACCAAAACAGACATATCATAATCAATTTAGTGGGAAGAATGCTTGGGGACTTGTACCATATATAATGGCTTTAAAATCTGCAGCATGTTAATGTAAAATGGCTTCGCATCCATCAAGGGGTAGCAGAAGATCGTCACTGAATCTCCTTACTATATGCATCTGGCAGAGGCTGCAGTTCTCAGGTGGTTCAGATAGACATGCAAATGTATCAGTGACAGGCCTGTGGGAAGCACAGATGGCCAAAACGCTGATCTAAGTCCCAACTATGACTCAGTGAGTGAGTGTGACTGACACACACACACACACACACACACACACACACACACACACACACACACCCTCAGTGTCTCCAGAAGCAAGCTGATACAATACAGTAAATAACCACAAACTTATATCCAGAACTATACACATTTGGTTCTTTGTAATCTAAATTACACCCACACAGAACACACACACACACACATACACACAACTAGAAACAGTCACTTAGGTTAATGTGCATGTATTTAGGCTGTGGGAAAAAACCAGAGTACCCAGGAGAATACCCAGGAGACCCATGCAAGCATGTACAGTATGATGTGTATTTCTGCAGCTTGATTTTGTTTGGTTTTGTGTGTGTGTGTGTGTGTGTGTGTGTGTGGTGGGTGTGTGTGTGTGCACGCACATGCAAGCATATGCACATGCACAAGAGCACATGATATCACTGTAAATATTTTAAGAACTCCTAAAACGTATTTTTATGTGGGATGATTGAGGGATCTGGGTGTGGCCTTCGTTTCTACCTGTGGAGTGGAGTGTACCCCATCACTTACTGTCCATGATTACGCAATTTAATTTTCATTATATTTATAAGAACAGAGCTTACAAATAAAATTTAAAAAATTACTTTAAATGAACTACCACTTAAGAATGTATATTTGTCAGACCATAATGTGTGTGGGACGTTACCATAGTGGTTAAAACATCGCCTTGAAGCAAGAAGGTCCTGGGATTGAGTCCCGGGCTTGGGTGCTTTTGGGTGGAGATTGCATGACCTCCCCATGCTTGTGTGGGGTTCTACAGAGGCTCGGGTTTCTACCCACAGTCCAAAGACACACAAATCTCCCCCAAGTGTGAGTGCTTGTGCTTCTTTGATGGGCAGGCAAGCTGTACAGTATGTATGCCGCCTTCGCCCAGTGTCAGCTGAGATAGGCTCCAAACCTCCCTGCAAAGTTAGTAGGAATAAGTGGTTTGACAAATGAGTGTATAAGTGAATGAATGAACATAATGTATTGACACTGATGAGATAAAACATCTATACCACCATCTTCTGACTGCAGTAAATAACCTTGATTCGTATTAATTTAACATATTATTGTATTTCAGACTGAAAGACACTAGAAATGAACGGAATTCTTATACGAGCTGAAATCCTACTTCAGTGAGATTGGATAAACAATTATGATAAGTGACTGTCAGGTGAGGAAAAGAACGTCTGAGCGTTCTTGACCCCCCCCCCCCCCTTAAAATATCTCCCACAAGGCAAATGCTTCTCAAATAGTAGGGGTGTGATGCCGGGGGAGGGGGAGGGGAATATGACCCTGGGGAACATGCTTTTTTTGCCATACTGTACTAGAATTAAGTGCAATTGTGCATCCTCTACAGTAGTTGGCAGTGGCGCTCTCACTGTGTTCCCTATGGTGTAGGGAAGCAAACGATATGAAGTGCAGTACACACTATTTATAGTCGCATGCTGGGGGACTGAAATGTTTTTTTTTTCTTAGATAATTGAAAAGCACTGCACAAGGTGTTCTCGGAGCACAGAGGAATACACGCGGAAAAATACGAGGCTAATCGGTCCGGAAAAGCCTTTTCCCCAGCAGAGCTTGTAAATCAAAATTTTGCTCATTGGATGGGCAGATTTTTGGTGGGATTGAAGCTCATATCATGGAAAATTTATTATAAGGGACAATCGTAAGTCAAGTTACCACTGTACATAATATTAAGCTGCGAATCATTAATATGACTTCCATGAAGATGGAGGCAGATGATTTGCTGTGGCAACCCTTGACGGGAACAGCCGAAAGGAAAAGAAGAAGAAGAATGTTATGGCTGATCTTTGTACGTGTGAACATGTATACACATTTTAAATATCTGTTGGGGGTGGAAAAAATACATTCATTTGTTCCAAAGCTCCTTAATCCTAGTCAGGGTCACAGGGAGCCTGGCATCCATCTCAGCCAACTCTGGGCTTTGCCAGGCTATTGCAACACACACACACACACACACACACACACACACACACACACACACACACACAATCACACCTATGACAATTTTGAATCGGCAGTTATCCTACAGTCTTTGGACTGTGGGAGACAACCAGAGTCATGACCTGCTTGCTGTGAGGCGGACATGCTTACCACTGTCTCACCATATCACTGCAAAAATATGTCACCTAATAAATGATTTTCCAGGACAAAAAATTCTTTATGTGAATTGTTCAGTGTAAATATCTGAGTGTAACTCTTAGTGTTGATTCTACTTCCAGTGTGAAAATAAATATAAATCATGAAATGATAAATAGGCGCCATAAAAACACACTCACTCAATTTCTCCACTTCATACTTATATGCAAATGGATTCTATATTTAAATTAATCATCTCCAGTTTTTAAGTTCCAGTGTTACCTATAGCATTAGCTTTCCTTTCGCAGCACAAACAAATAAATGAATAATTAGATAAATTATAAAGATTGGACATATTCACGGAAAAAATAAACACAGAAACATCATATTCCATATAATACTGAAAAAGGAGCAGAACGCATGATCACAGAGCACAGATGCTGCATGAAATGGATGATACGAAGCAAGTTACAGTACCATATTTTCCGAGCTATAAGTCGCACTTTTTTCATGCTTTGGCAGAAGGTGTGACTAATACTCCAGAGCGATTTATATGTAAAATGATTACATATAATTCTGTTCATCATCATAAACATAATTTCACATCTGTTATTTTTACACTCACAACCACAAGAGGGCACTCTAGGCTTCGATACTAGTACCTGCTCATCCACTACTGAAGAAATGTCCTCAAAAAGAAAATCCTATTCTGTGGATTACAAGCCGCATGTAGTGAAATATGCAGCAGAAAATGGTAATCGAGCAGCAGAAAAAAAGTTTGAAGTGAATGAGAAACTTTTGAAGGACTGGAGAAAAGCGGAGATTACTATTACTGAAATGAAGAAAACAAAAAAGCTAATCGCGGCTAAAAGTTAGATGGCCACAGCTAAAAGACTGAGCTCGCACATGGGTGCTTGAGCAACGTGCCGCAGGGAGAGGCTTGTCAAGAGTGCAGCTGCGTCTCCACATCCAGGTAGTGAAATTATTACATATAATTCTAACAAGAGGGCAGAAAAGCAATGAAGAAAGCAAAAAAAAGCTAATCACTAAAAAGCTAAAAGCTAATCGCGGGCTAAAAGCTAGATGGCCACAGCTAGAAGAACGAGCTAGCACATGGGGATTTGAGCAACGTGCCTCAGGGAGAGGCTTCTCAACAGTGCAGTTGCATTTGCAAGTCCAGGTAGTTGTCAAGGAGATGAATATAAATGACTTTGCGTGAGGAATTTCTTGGTGGTACCGCTTCATGCAACTCAACCGCCTCTCTATCAGAGCGAGGACAACAACGTCACATAAACTGCAAGCAAATTTCCCAGTGAAGGTAGACAGTTTCCATGAGTTTGCGATTTATAGTCCAGTGTGACTTATATATGTTTTTTCTTCTTTATTATGCATCTTTTGGTCAATGTGACTTGTACACTGAGGCGACGTATAGTTTGGAAAATATGGTATATCACACAGACTGAGCCTGTAGAATTTACCCACACAACACCGAAATAGTGCAACAGAACATATATAATCCAGTAAAGAACTCAGACAGATGTGTGATGAAAGAGAGTGGAATATGTGGACGAAAACAATATAGAATATTGTAGGCTGAATATAAAACAATAGAAGTTGTGACTATATCGAGTTTACGGTTAAATACCCAAAGCACAACATAAAGTTCAATATGTCTCCACTACCCCTCTATCATTTACCTTTCCATGCATCTGAACATGATAGATGCCGTGTGCTGTATACACAAAATATGTCAGAAACCACTTGAGTAAATTTGCTTATTAAATGTGGTTTTTGAGTCGTCATTTGCCGTAATTTCTGGACTGTAAGCCGCTACTTTTTTTTCACAGAATTTGAACCCTGCGGCTTAAACAACGATGTGGCTAATCTATAGCTTTTTCACGGGCTAACAACCTCCAGTGGGTGCTCTAGAAGGAAGTGCAAGAGCAAGACAGACACCTGCAGCTTATAAAGAGGTATGGCCAATAACTGTACAAATTATTTTTTCTTTTTAAATTGAGTTGGTGCAGCTTATATTCAGGTGTGTCCAATAGTCCGGAAATTGAGGTACTTTCAATATTTATTTATTTTAAATTAATGGTTGAACAAAGGTATATTTTTTGTACAAGCTCCTGAATGTAAGCTGTGAACAGTACACATGCTATTCCTAAGATTGCACATATCCCAAACCCCTTCTGTTCTGTGGACCTGCCAGTTCCACTCTAATGTCCTACATCAGGTTGGCGTTCTCATCACTTAGGACAAAAAAAATGCAAAGCAGTTTTGCCCTCAGCTCTCCATTACTGTTAAACTATAATTAATTCATGAATTAGTCTGGATTCTAAGTCTCATTTCACTGAGATGCTATTTGTTAACTGGTCATTTACTCAAAGGTTTTGGGTTACTTAACTGTATTATATAGGTTCCCAACACTGGTCCTGGAAGAGTCCTTGCCCTGCATGTTTTCGTGTGCTCCCTGCTCTATTACACTCATTTCCTAAAGTCTTGGAGAGCTTTTAATTAGCCACCCAGATAAATCAGGTGTGTTGGGAACAATGAAAACACAAATGCAATGTGCAAGACAGAGGTTGGGAAACTCTGATATTTAAAATTGCACTACTTGATGTGACCCAAATGAGAATGGGTTCCCTTTTTGGGCAATTTGGAATATCCACTAAGACAGGGGTGTCAAACTCGTGCCAGAAAGGGCCATGTGGCTGCAGGTTTTTGTTTCAACCAAGCAGCAGCACACCTGACTTTGCTCATTTAATCAACTCATCTGCGTCTTCAGGCCACTGATTGGTCAATCTGTGTGCTCTGTACAGAGACTGACCAATCAACTGCCTGAACACTCAACTCAGTTGATTAAATGAGCAAAGTCAGGTGTGCTGCTGCTTGGTTGAAACAAAAACCTGCAGCCACATGGCCCTTTCTGGCACGAGTTTGACACCCCTGCACTAAGACTAACGTGCATGTCTTTTGATTGTGGAAGCTGGAAGATATCCATATTAGTGCAGGGAGAACATGAACACTCCACACAGAAACACCATTTCCAAGGCTCAAACCATGGACCACCATACTGATAGGAGGAAGTACTACCCATTACGCCACCATATGTGTATATGTAATCTCTTAAACTGCAAGTTTTTCAAATAACAAACATTTATATTGATGAACTTATGGTAAAGATAAATAACATTAATAAGGTAATTGATTGCATCGAATTTTCATTCTTATTATTATTAAAGAAAATCTTTCGAACGACCACTGGTTACCTCATGTCATCATATGACATCTCCAGACTAGTGGAAACCTGCCTGAAAACTGTTCTGCATGTATGAGCTCACAAACACCCATGATTGGCTAGTTTTGCTGTGACTGACAAATGGAAGACATTGATCCCACCCCTCCCACCCAGATGACCAATTTTGCTTTCATGACTCAAGGCCATGGATGGCTGTAGCATTACCTAGATTTAAACTTTTGGTATCTCGGTGGTACAGCAAATACTTTTCTGTTGCATGATTCAATATGACAGAAGTGGGATAGTGGTGCTGGGAGGGTGCAGAAGGGGTGACTGTCAGGTCAGGTTAACTAGACTAGACTAGGGTATGCTGAGCAGAGCAAGAAGCAATGGGTTAGTACCTGCCAGCCCCCCCTCTGTACAGGAGGGACGAGGGAGGGCTCGTATCGCCGAGAGCTTTTTGGATGACACTGTAAATAGGCTCGGCCCTAGTGAGAAATCACACAGTAAACGGAGATGGCTCAGATATGGAGACAGCAGGAATACAGACAGAGACTTTGGTGAGCTGAGTAGAATAAACATGCGCATAGTGACAAGCTATTGTGCACACACATACGCATCAGTAAAATACATTCCTCATTCAACAGTGTAGACTCAAGGGCTTTCATGTCCCTGGACAGAATAGCACTAGTGGGGGCTGGACTGACTCACAGGCTGATCACATCTAATAAACGGGCAGTTTTTCACCGTTGAAGGCTGAATTTCTAAATGTCAATTCCCAAAATCAGCTCTTCTCCACAAGTGTTTTCTGTGCTCCTACAGGCCTAAAGAGGCTTAAATTATCTTTCATGTTTCTATTTATACCACAAACACACCTCCACACAGACAGAGAACACAAAGAGCTTATAGTTTTTCTAATGTCCTCATTCACTACTTAAATGACAATAGTCTGTTCTGTAGAAAAATGAGGTGAATAAACTATATTAATAAACAAAGTATATGTGCTCAGGTAAAAACTCTGTAAAAGAATAATGTGCAAAACATCACAAATTCCCATCCAGGTGAAACACGGTGTAGGTGTATCGTGATTGCTAGCAGCAACAGTGCTTTTATTTCACTGTGACACATTAAGTGATTTTGTTAAAACAGAGAAAAAGGTTAAGCGCTGACCTGGTAAAGTCATCCTCCCCCAGCATGTGCCGTGGTACTGGAGAATATCGTGAAGGAGTGACCTGAGGAGGCTGGTACACAGGTTTAGGCTCCATGGATCCCATGTATGCCATACTGGAGTTGTGGCTGACGTGGTTATCCACCATGGTGGGGAAGGCTGGGGGGAGGGCGAGACCAGTAGAGGGAAAAAGAGAGATGATTAGTCCCGAAGTGGTTAATGCTGCATGTATGTGTTTGCTTGTTACTGAGTGAGAAAGACAGAATGAGAGATTGTGTGTGTGTGTGTGTGTGTGTGTGTGTGTGTGTGTGTGTGTGTGAGAGAGAGGGAGAGAGAGAGCCCAGTTGGCACTTGGCAGAATCCTTATGTGTGACTTTACACAGATTTGTGTGCGCCTCCTTGCTCAGCAGGAGAGAGAGTGGAGGAGGGCTCTGTGTGTGTGTGTGTGTGTGTGTGTGTGTGTGGAGCACTGTGGCATGTGGGAGTCTGGAATAAGAGCAGACATGTACACCCACTGCAACACTCCTGCACTGTTACAAAACTACACGCCAGTTCCCAAAATCATTCCTTAATGTCTGTTGAAAAGACACAGATAATCAATTGGCAGTATGTTCAATAAGTATATCTAACGTTACTTTTATTTGATATATAACTGCTCATTGCCCTCGAACGAGATGTTCTACGTTCACACTGCATTCAATCATGGAGCATATAAACAAAACATACTTTTTAAGGGTTGTGGTTACGGTGAGGCATTAAGCCAGTACCTGTATTACATCTCGACGGTATAAATTATCCACCGGTAGAGATTTTTCTAGATCTTTTATGATCTTATATAAAATATACAGTAGTACATTGACTTACAAGTGTCTTTTATAATGAATTTATGATGATATGAGCTTAGATCCCACCAAAAATCGACCCAATCCAACGAGCAAAATTTTGATTTACAAGCTCTGCTGAGGAAAAGGCTTTTCCGGGCCGATTAGCCTCATATTCTTCCACGTGTATTCCTTCACGCTCCAAGAACATTTTGTCCAGTGCATCTCAATTATTTTCTGTGATGCTCCCTATAAAAACAAAAAATATATCACCTCCCCAGCACCCCGCGCCTGCCACTATAAATAGTGTTTACTGAACTTGAAATCGTTCACTTGATTCTTTTTCCCGACACCATAGGGAACACAGTGAGAGCGCCAATGCCACCTACTATAGAGGATGCGCAATTACACTTAATTCTAGTACAGTATGGCAAAAAAGCATGTTCCCCAAGGTCATACTTTCTCCCCTGACATCACACTGTGCCCCCCAAGGGGGGTAGGCCCCATTATTTGAGAAGCACTGGCCTTGTGGGAGCTCACCACAAGCCTTTCATTCGTAGTGTGCACATGCACAAAATTCTCCTCCTCCTCTTTCTCCGTTACGCACCACCTCATGTTTGCCCATGTGACGTCTTCACGCAGTCGATGATCGGAAGGGTTAGTTGACTGATTGTTTATTCTTGTTTTATTATTATTTATTATTAATTATTACTAATGTTAAAGGACATGTATTATTATTATTATGAAATATTTATTGTTTTTACATGTTTATCTTTAATCTACTAGGTCAAATATACCTGTTTGTGTCAGGTTATATGAGTTTGGGAGGGGGTTGGAACGGATTAATTGGTTTTATGTTATTTCCTATGGGAATTTTTATTTCATCTAACAAACATTTTGACTTATAAGCTTGGCCTAGGAACAGATTAATTTAATAAGTCAAGGTACCACTGTACATTATATTTATATATTTATATATTTATATATATATATATATATATATACACACACACACACACACAAATTTACATGGTTACACTACCCTGACACAAGGAGGAGCCAGCGCCACAGTCGAATGTCTGGCTGGAAGCCAGATTTGCTACATGTTTATATGTACATATATCTTGAGGACAGCAAGAGTCATGAGGTCATTTCAAAATTGCTTCAAATTGTTTAGCAGTCCGACATTTCACTAAAGCCTCTGGTGCAGAGCTTAATACGCATAATGTTAACAAAAATGAAACTGCTATCTAACATGATTGCTAAGTCTGACAAGTGAAGATGTAAAGGGAAGTCAGAGTATGTAAGCAGTTGGAATTGGACCGAGTGCATGTTGAGCCCCTTCCGTGTATGTACAGAGCATGAAAACACTTGCACAAAGTGAAAAGGGGTTCATGCAAAGTTTACAAATGTTCACGTTAAGTAAAACAATTCAAAGCGCAAGTGAGGCTTTGCGCACAGAGAAGAAACAGCACAGATGTGAGACTAATTAAACGCAATAATGTTTTGCCAGAGGTCGCCCATAAAACAACAAATCTAAAAAAAAAAAAAAGAATAAAATTATACACAGCATAGCGAAACACATATGTAAGGAAATGGTCCTGATTCACACCATTGGAAAGCCAGGGTTCAAAGAGCCTCGATCACAGGCATGAAACGTTTAGCCGCAAACACACCACTGACGTAGAGTTGAAGATGTATATTTTGAGAACATTAAGCCAAAATGTATTCATTCCAAATAAAAGTAGAAAATAATCAAACATGATGAAAGCACAGTATGATTATTTTAAGCTATTACAATAATTTAATTATTGGGGAAAAATATATTCTGATACACCATTATTACAATATAAAATTATTTATACCATCACAGAAAATTCTGCCCATACTGTCCACCCCTAGTTGTGGTTGTGGTCTGTAGTGTAGACTGGCAGAAGGAGGTACGTACTGCTAGAGTAATCCGGAGGTGCATACATGTCATTAAGGTGCACAGGCCCTGGCTTAGCCACTTTCAAATAGACCATATCTGAAGTGTTCTTCAGTGCAGCAACAGCCTCCTCATGACGCACATCCTGCAGGATGATGTTATTCACCTTCACACACACAGACACACACACACACACACACACACACACGCCGCATATTACACACATAGCACACACACTCATATAAGCCGTTGTCTGATGTGTGTGACCCTAGTTAGTGTGATATAGTATGTGAGACAATAGGAAGGAAATGATAATGGAGAGGAGGCCCCTTGTACTTAGATTGGTTTCCCTAAAAAGGAAGGAAGATGAGGTGCAGGAGATGCATACATGGAAAGATGTTTCCTGCATTAAACTGTTGGTGGAAATTGTGCGTAGTATATTAAAACGCCACAAAGTCCTACAGATGAATGTACTATCATGTTCTAAGAACCACACTGTTCTCACTGTTTCTATAAGCTTGGCTTCTCTATTATATGATGATATGAATTCAACAGACCAGCAGCAAACAAATTTATCTTGAGTTCAGGTGAAGGAATAGGTCTACAGTCATCCCTTACCACTTCGCGATTTGAGTACCGCGGAGCATGGTACATCGCGGCATTTAAATAAAATAAATAAATAAATAAAAATATTCATAAAAAATTCAAAATTCGTGCTGAAACTCGCATGTAAGCAAGCGGAAGGCAGGGACCCAAGGCAGGCTGCGCTCATTGTTTCTAAACGACAGACTGAAGTGCCCCTCCTCCCCAGTTCAAGCAGGGACTGCCCACTCAACTCAATCTCGCAAGCTGATTGGCTTAGACGTGTGACGCTATTGCCTCCCACCCACTCAACTCAATCTTGCAAGCTAATTGGCTTAGACGCATGATGCTGTTGCCTCCCGCCCACTCAACTCAATCTTGCAAGCTGATTGGCTTAGACGTGTGACGCTGTCGCCTCACACATTCCCGTGGGATTTTTTGTGATTTTTGTGATCTTACTGTATAGTGTTTGTGAACGTCCTGCACCGCGGAGAAGAACTATTGTCAGAGGTGAGTACAGTACTTAAAGTATTTATATATAAATTCTATTTAAATATTAATACATTACAGTATTTACATATGCATATAACTGTGTAACGTTTAATATACACTTCTTGATATTGTATAGACACGAAAACATGGAAATGAGACAACATGGTAGAAATGGGGGCGGGGCGGGGCATTCCTACTTCGCGGTTTTTCGAATATTGCGGCCAGGTCTGGTCTACGTTATCCGCGATATTCTAGGCATGACTGTATATCAGTCTTTTCAGAGCACCTAGCAATGTGCAGGGAATGATAAGGCTGGTGCTAATATGTGTCTGCAAACCACTTGTGAAAATAATACTTGGTCTTTTGCATAAAGTGCATAGTGTAGTTCAAACATTGCAGCTTACAGCCAGCAGACGATCGCCTGTCTGCAGTCTCCCATCCTTCTGTGCAGCTCCGCCTTCAATGATTTTCGTGATATAGATACTATTGTCTCCAGGTATGTGCTGATTGCCAATACCTCCAGCAATGCTAAACCCCAAACCTACAATGTGATGAGAAATTATCCATTAACAATGATCCAGATGTGCAACGTACTGAACAAATCTGATACCATAAGAACAATAAATGTATGTGTGTGAGAGATTCTGCTTTACTCTGACCTTTAGGGCCTTTAAGCAGATTGACTTCCAGGATGGTTTCTGGTGGAGACTGTCTTCTGCGCACCAGCAGTCGGACCACAGGTCCGGCCTCCTTCAGAGCCTCCACAGCATGGCTGTGCACTACCTCTGACACATCCACCTCATTTACACGCAGTACACAATCATTCACCCTAACACACACACACACACACACACACACACACACACACACACACACGTAAAGTAAATACTGTAGACACCTCATTTCAGAGTTTTATCTGTAAACTCTTTTGATCAAACTTGTTAATATATTTTTATCATTATTTATTTTAGATTCTAGTATATACACTCAACAAGAATATAAACGCAACACTTGTTTTTGCTCCCATTTTTCATGAGCTGAACTCAAAAATCTAAAGATTTTTCCATTTACACAAAAGGTCCATTTCTCTCAAATATTATTTATAAATCTGTCTTAATCTGTGTTAGTGAGCACTTCTCTTTTCCTGAGAAATTCATCCACCTTGCAGGTGTGACATATCAGGATGCTGATTAAACAGTATGAATATTGCACAGGTGAGCCTTACGTTGGCCACAATAAAAGGCCACTTAAAAATGTGCAGTTTTCCTGTATTGGGGGTCCAGAGGTCAGAAAATCAGTCAGTATCTGACGTGACCACCACTTGCCTCACATAGTACAACACATGTCCTGAGCATAGCATTAATCAGGTTGTTGATTGTGGCCTGTGGAATGTTGCTCCACTCCTCTTCGATGGCTGTGCAAAGTTGCTAGAGCTTGCCAGGAACCGGAACGTGCTGTCAAACATGCCAATCCAGAGCATCCAATATGTGTTCAATGAATGAAATGTCCAGTGAGTATGCTGGGATGAACTGGGAATGGGGATGTTTTCAGCTTCCAGGAATTGTGTACTGATCCTTGCAAAATGCAACTTGGAGCTGTTGGGGAAACATGAGTTGATGGTCGTGGATGACTGGCACAACAGTGGGCCTTAGCATCTCAGCAAATGCCATCAATAAAGTGTACCTGTTTTAGTTATCTATAACATACGCCTGCCTATAGCATAACCCCACTGCCACCATACGCCACTCGATTCACAATGTTGACATCAGCAAACTGCTCACTCACACGACATCATACATGTTGTCTGCCCTCTGCCCTGTACAAGAAAACCAGGATTCATCCATGAAGACGCAGTGAAGTTGAGACCCTGATGGGGACGATGAGCATACAAATTAGCTTCCCTGGGACGGTTTCTGACAGTTTGTGCAGAAATTCTTTGGACATATCTGCCTGCAGTCAGTATGCCAATCGCACACTCCCTCAAAACCTGTGACATCTGAGATATTGTAACCAATGAACTGTTCAGGGTATACTCCGCCTTCACCCAGACTTGGCTGAGATAGGTTTCAACCTTCTCGTGTCCATGGTAGGATTAAGCAGATTATTAAATGAATGAAGGAAAGAAGATACTGTAGAATGAAGATGCAGATAAAAATTGTACAAGAAATTGTTTTAAATGCCTTAGAACAGAGGAAGGCATCTAATGAAGCTAAATGAAGCCACATCAATAACAGCAAGTGGAAAAATCAAACCTGACAGATTTCTTATCAGTGAACTGACTGTGGTTGGAAAGTGATGGTCCCTGGCATGTCATGTGCTTTGTCAATCACACAACATATCAAAGTAAATCACCATGACTCATTCTAAATGAAAACCATGTATCGCTAGCTTTACAGAGCTTACATTTATGATGTGCTGCTCTTTTTCTTTCGTCTTTTTACTTTTTTTATTTTACTATTACCATCTGTGTAAGACAAGCTTTTGGCCCACATTGTACGCCGCCCACCTGGGAATTGTGGCTGCTTTGAAAAATGGTCACATTTAATAAATAGGATACTGGGGTTCAGAAAACTCCACACACACACACACACACACACAACATATATAGGGCAGTGGTTCTAAGGCAGTGGTTTACTAGGACAGTATTTCTTTCAAGCACAGTAACTGAAAAAAATGGAAGAAGAGAATGTGCAGACTCACCCTAATCTTCCATCCATGGCTGCTGCACCTCCAGGGATAATTTTCGTGATAAAGATTCCTGGATCATCAGGAATGTGTGGATTATCAATCCCCCCAGCAATGCTGAAGCCAAGCCCAGAGTTCCCCTGTACAGTACAGTACAACGCTTAGATCTCTAAAAATATACGAGTTTGATCACAAAAAATGGTACATTTTCCAACTACCCAACTTCAAACTTTAATAAATATTTCTATGTCCAAGTTTATTTGTTAATTAATACATCAAAATCTTTAGTACATGCCTGGGAGATAATATCGTATTAAATATGCACATATGGTGAACACAGTCTTTTAAATAATTCAAATACTTCTAATTTACACCTTTTTTCCATGCTCAATTTTGTTTAAAGAGAAAGACCTCGTTATTTTCACGCCCTGCTGAGCCTCTGATGAGGTCTCCACAGGTCCAATAACCACATGAATCAGAGCACAGGTGCATAATGAAACATGGAATCTACATGTGTGGGGCAAAATTGGAAATAAGCACCAGATTTAATACAGGATCGATGACATACATAACTTTTCCTATCCATGTTACACAGTTTACCTTTTGTTCTCAACCATCACTAATGGATCGGTATTTATTGACTTTAGATAATAAATAAAAGTTGAACATGTGAAGCTCCATCAACCAGCTCAGTGTAACTAATTACACAATTATTACTTAAAACTATTATTAGTGAATAGAGGTTGTTAATTCTGTCAATGTTACTGACTTTCTGAGTCGTTCTACTGACAATTTGATGATGATGTTTCTCAGTAATATAATCCTGCATCTACCAGGGTTTACTGCATATTGGCCTCATAGATTAAAAGATGAGGAAAACTGTAACAGGTCAGTGTCACACATTTGCGACCAGTTTTGTGATCAGACCCATAAATATACAGCCTCTACCCTGCTTACAAGCATTCGTTTTAAGAACATCCGGACTTATGAACAGGGCTGTCCAAGGTCGAAAGTGAAGGTAAAATTGAAGAACAAGTAGAAATAGAAATTTACTAAAATCTATAGGAAGATATATCATAAATATAAGTGTGAAATATGATTAAACATTATTCTGAAATACACTTAATATTCGATTCAAATTACAAATACTGCAGAGGTAGACAATTCACATACATAACACTGTTTTTTTTTTTTAAGTGTCTTTGCATCGATGTATCGACCTTTTTCATAAGCAACACTATACACAGAGAGAGAGAGAGAGAGAGAGAGAGAGAGATTGTATACAGTACAAACTTGTATAGGTTACTCATACAAGCTTTAAACATACGGTCCCCTCTAAAGAACGCCCTGTCTCTACTTACGAACAAATTCATCTAACGAATGGCCGTCTGGAACGTAACTCGTTCGTAAGTTGGAGAGAATCGAAAAATACAGACCTCTAAGGTCTTCATAAATTATGTCATAATTCTAAAATTACAGTCATGAGCATTGAGAAGACATTAAAAAAAACTATTATTCAAAAGCAAGATGTAAAGATGGTACAAAGTGGTGTTGTGCTCTAAAAGGATTTCTTTAAAAACACAACCTGTGTTATAAGCCCTTTCTCAATGGTCATCTCGTCCCTACCCTCTAACTCTTACCCTCATTCTTGTCATCCCACTCTTTTTACTATTAGTTCCCCTATGACTACCCTTACTGTGGCTTAAATTTTGATAGGCTTTCAGACATGGTTGCAAGAAAAGCCCCAAAGCCAGCAGAGACAAGATCCACTTTATTATTTTCTATAATTAATGAGGAATAGTTAGTGAAGCTGGCTCGCAAACCAGAGCAGGCACACTGAGACCCACTGACAGTCGTTACACGCCCACAGACCTTTTTATTGTATGATCCTAAATAGTTTACTTATACTTCAGCATGGAGAAATTCCATTTCGTGCAGTAGCCGCCCTGCAATTATCATGAAAGACAAAAGATGCATCTAGATCTCGAAGAGACTACAGGTGCTGTGGTATGGCTTTGACCCGTCTGCAAAAGCTTTTTCTACTTTAAGGTGCGTTATACCATCTGATAAAAACTATATTACGTTATACAAAATGGAGGAATTCAGAGCAATCCTCAGCAATTGAAAGGATAATAATCCATTCATATCTTTAGTGCTCACTTAAAACAGTTTCTTCTTTGTGACCAGCTCGTCATATTTAATGACTGCAGTTTGAGAATTTGAATCAATTATAAATGAAAAGGGGTTGCAGTTGTTCTTTTAGAGAAGCCATTTCACAGTTGAGCCTCCTGTTTTGTTCTCGGCTCACGATTTATTGCCATCTAGTGGTCAGATTTGCACAGGTGACTTAGAAAACAAAACTTCAACAAATTAGTAAAAGATAATGATGTGTAGGAGGGAAAAGAATAGTATTCACCCTTTCCAAAATTATTTCTTCATATTTGTACATGCCATCACTCCCATTTACCTGTAATAAAAAAATACAACAAATTAATGGACAGTGTTTTCATATTTATCAAAGTAAAACACACACACACACACACACACACACATATATATATATATATATATATATATATATATATATATATATATAGAGAGAGAGAGAGAGAGAGAGAGAGAGAGAGAGAGAGAGAGCCAACAACACCAGGCCTTAAATAGCTCATCAGTGCATCACAGGGTTAACACTTACACAACCATTCACTCTCACACCTAAGGGAAATTTCGAACAACCAATCAGCCTGATCTGTATGGAGAGAACATGCAAGTTCAGCACAGAAACGCCCTCACCAGACCAGGTATGTGAACCTAGGACCCTATCACTGTGAGGCAGATGTGCAAATCACACAAATCAGAACCATGTCACCCGTTATTTGATTTGAATTAAATCAGGTGTCATGTAAATTGCATTTTATTAACTTTCATAATCACACATACAGGAAAGGTAAAACCAGACTCAGAATGATTCCACATGGCAGGCAGGGACTACTGGTTGTGTGCACAGAGAAAAGGCAGATACTTACATAAGGACCTGCATCCAGTGAGTCTGCATTAACAATGATGGGAGGAGGGTTTGCCTGCAAAAAGAAAAAAGAGAAAGATACACATTACCTCAGTGCTCCAGGCTGGTTCTAATATATACAGGCAATCTCTCTCTCTCTCTCTCTCTCTCTCTCTCTCTCTCTCTCTCTCTCTCCTCCCCCTCTCTCTATTTCTCTCTCCCCCCTCAGTCTCTGTCTCTCACAGTCTCTCTCTCTCTCTCTCTCTCTCTATGTTTCCTTCTCTCAGTCTCTCTCTCTTGGGCAGTGGTGGCCTGGTGGTAAGGTGCTGGATTGCTGATCCTAAAGTTGGTGGTCGAGTCCCACTCAACACAAGGTTGTCACTGCCCCCCCCTGTGCAATGACTGGGTTATCAAAGGCTGGCTGTGTCTCTCACTGTCTACGGTGTGAGGTTCATGTAAAAGAACCATTGCTGACTTTCAACAAGAGGAGCTGCATAGCCGTCAGCGTGTTTGTGCCCTGCAATGGCCTGGGGAGCTATCCAGGGTGTACTCTGCCCTTGCCTGGAGTCGGCCAGGACCCGCCCGCATCCGCTCCACCCTAATTAGGATTAAGTGGTTACAGAAAATGAATGAATGAATGAGTCTCTCTCTCTATCTCTCTCTCTCTCAGTCTCTGTCTCCCTCTCTTCCTCTCTCTCTCTCTCTCTCTCTCTCTATTGCGTGCACACACACACACACACACACACATATATATATATATATATATATATATATATATATATATATATATATATATATACGCCTGCACACATCCACTTATGCACACACCCACATACACACTGTCAGGTGCAAGGAGAAAATAAATCCATGCCATGGAAACAGTCAGTGCGTCTCCATGAAATACCGAACATTATCACCAAGGTGTGATACCACAGGGAGAAGAGCAGAATCAGGACTGGAGGTGTTAGGATTAAATTGGCCCATAGTTCTCAGTCAACAAACTACACCTATAGCAAAAGGAATATGCCACGATATGTTTGAATATCCTTCTGGACTTTCTGGACTACAAATATTTCCATTTTTTTCAATATAACTGAGGTATGCAGTGAAGCTAAAATGAGTCGACGCAAAGCATCCCGTCGTCTTCTTGCCATCAATGTCATCTCATCTTATCGTTATCCTTTATTAGGGTTGTACCAAGCCTGGAGTCCATCCCCGCGAACTCGGGCCAAAAAGGGGTACACCCTGAACAGCTCACCAGACCAATACAGGACCAACACACAGCCATTCCCACTCACACCTGAGGACGATCAAGAATATCCAGTTAGCAGCTCGATGTGCATGTCCTTAGACGGTGGGAGAAAACCCCAGCACCCGAAGGAGCTCATAGTAAAACAGGGAGAGCATGCAGACTCCACACAGAAACACCCTCATTACATCGGGACTCAAACCCAGAACCTTCTCGCTTACCAGGCGGACTTGGTAACAACTACACCACCGTGCTGCCCGCATCATTAATTAGTATCATGAACTAAACCTTTCAGAATCTAAACCAGACATTTATTTGTTTCTCCTTCAGCTATTATCAAAATGTGACAGTGGTAACTTTGGCAAAAAATATTCTCAAGGAAGTCACATGATTAGTGCAAACAAGATTCCAAGAAAGACTAAGTAGTTATTAGGATGAACATTCTCCAGCAGGTCTTGCTGATGTAACCAAAAACTACTTGATATGCATCACACTATCATGAGCCATGATTTTATACAACTAAATTCTGAACTTGGGGGGGGGGGGAGGAGAAACAGCCATATATAGAACTGCAGAAGAACACCTTACTGACACACCCTTCACAATCTCTTTCTTTAGAATTGCAGTTTCAGTTTTACTGCAGCGCAACATGAACTACAACAGCCCCATTCTTAAACTTCTCAAACCGGCCCACCCACACATTCCACACTGATTGCTCTTCGTGAGATGAAACAGAAGATCATCAACTGCATCATGGCCTTGCTGATGATCTAGTTGTCTGTCCAACCCAAAACAACATCCGTTACTTACTAAACCAAAATAAAACATTTAAAAATACATGAGCATAACCTCAATCTTATGATATTTCAATCATTCATTCCTTTTCTAAGACGCTTAATCCTTATTAGGGTCATGGGGAGGCTGGCACCCATCACAGCCGACTCTGGGTAAGGATGAGATACACCCTGGACAGCTCCCCAGGCCAGCGCAGGGCCAACACTCACACAACCACTCATACTCAGACTTAGTGGCGATTTGGAACAACCAATGAACTTACTGTGCATGTTTTTGGAGTGTGGGAGGAAACCGGAGTACCAGGAGGAAACCCACACAAGCACGGGGAGAAATGCAAACTCCACACAGAAACACCCGAGATGGGAATCGAATGCAGGACCTTCTTGCTTTGAGGCAGACGTACGAGCCACTAGAACACTGTGCCCTCAGTATTTTAATTATTAATTAAATTTGATGTCTCTTATTTTTTAACAATCTTTTTAAAATCCATTTGTTGTAAATTAAAGATCATGTTCAAAGAGAAGACAAAGTTAATCTCATTCTAATAATCAGCAATCATTTCTTTCTGTGTGTAAAATCAGAGGTAGATAGCTTCTGTTTTAACAACGTTATGGGCAGCTATCTGAAAACTGAGTCTCAAAATGATGATGTCATCAAAACCCAAGTTAATAATAACTTTCAACAAGATAAACTTTCAACAAGTGCTGTCTCATCCATCATTCATTCATTTTTTCTGGATTGCTTAATCCTAATTAGGGTCATGGGGAGGCTGGTGCCCATCTTAGCCAACTCTAGGCGAGGGCAGAGTACACCCTGGACAGCTCGCCAGGCCATCGCAGCGCAGAGACACGCTGATGGCTATGCAGCTACTCTTGTCGAAAGTCAGCAATGGTTCTTTTACATGAACCTCACACTATAGACAGTGGCAAGGTACTGAATTACTGATCCGAAGGTCAAGGGTTCAAGCCCCACCATCACTGGGTTGTCATTGCTGTCCGCCCAGTGTGGCTAACTTGGTCATCAAAGG
This sequence comes from Plotosus lineatus, assembly GCA_024760905.1. Classification (NCBI taxonomy): domain Eukaryota; kingdom Metazoa; phylum Chordata; class Actinopteri; order Siluriformes; family Plotosidae; genus Plotosus; species Plotosus lineatus. The sequence goes on along the minus strand of CM045733.1, from coordinate 56,841,981 downwards.
CTGGCTGTGTCTCTCACCGTCTGTGATGACAGATCCATGTACCGCAGACGACCCATTACTGGCTTTCGTCAAGAATGGCTGCGTAGTCATCAGCATGTTTCTGTCCAGTGTGTACTCTGCCCTCACCCAGAGTCGGCTGAGCTGGGTGCCAGCCTCCCTGCCACCCTAATTAAGATCAAGCGGTTCATAAAATGAATGAAAATGATGGATGCATTCTTTTTTAGGAAACATTTTTAAGACAGCCATGACAGATGGGGCTTGGTATATATTTACTCTGTCTGCTTCCAATCGGACTATAAAAATAAGTCATGTATCACCACAAAACATTGAGGATGTCTCAATTTGTTCAAAAGGACAGATCAGGAATGATTCCTGGCCCCATGTGAAATCAATAAAGTCTTATTTTTGGTGACTGTATCTAGTAATATATTTGTATAGAGTGCGCGGGCAGGGAAACAAACATATTTTGGTAGGTAGAAAATTACAGGCAAAACAAAGAACCTCGCAGCGTCAAAATTTGGTTGAAACTGTGAAAATATGCAAACAAACTTGTTTACCTTCCAACACAATAACACTTTCAATGAATAGGATAAGGAATTCAGTAGAAATTGGCACTAGTGGGACAATGTCTTTGCACATTTGGGTGGTCTTCAAACTGACAGGTAAGTAAATTTTTCTATAGCAAATTCCATGTCTTTATCCTGTTCATTCAACGACTCACAACATTCTGAGCGGTTTCAGCAAAGTGTCACTTACCTGGAAACAGAAATGGACCAAAGCCACATTACTGTCCAGTCCACATGTCCAGTATAAGGTACAGGAAGGAATAAGATTATCAGATGATTTCTTACACACTGCCAAATGATGCTCTTTCTGCACAATATGTGTTTTGATATAGCCCCTCCCACATTGTAATGAATATGTCCCCCTGACATACTCCACAAATAGACCCCCAGCATAACACACTCTACGCATTTAGAATGAAAATGTACAGTAAATGCTTCAGCCTGCTGTATCAAATTACCCAACAAACCCCACATCATTTCATTTCTGTAAAAGCCAGCAACCGGCTGTAAGGTTTAGTCTATAATTTTACGTAGTTATTGCTCTACATAATTAATACCAGAGCAGGCTGGATCCGTCTCGGAGTAAAGTGAATGATTAGTTCAAAGTACCTCAGCATCACCACTGCAGTATGGGACCCAAGAGAGGCCAAAACATGGAATGAAGCTTACATGGTCAGGACACTACTGCATCACCAGCACTACTACCAACCAACCAGCCTATAAAAAGGTGATGAGTAAAATGTTGGAAGTTGTCCAGATATGGCAGAAGGGCAGAGAAGGACTATGGGTGGAATTAACAAAATCTGGATAAGATTATCATAAACCCATTTATTTCCTTTTTAATTCAAAAACAAATGATAAGAGGCTGTTCTCTAGCCAGCTGTCACTGTTCATGTCTCTCCTGCTACAGTACAGCAATCCGGACCACACACAAAATGCTGGCTAGATATTTGATTTATTGCAGCTGCTCCTTATTTAGAACATGAATTAATAGTAGTGTCCACCCCTGACACCCCTGAGTTTCGAGTTGGACTTGGTTACAGACGCTTGAGATTACAATGTGAGCTTTCAATGAACCTTTGTGAATGGTAGTGCATACCATAGCCAAACTGTTAAATAACAAATGTGTTCCCATGGCAATAACTTTCCAGGCTACAGGGTTGAAATGGATATGACCCTCCACCCAGTCTGTCTTTCTTAATGCATAGTGCTGTTAATGGTAGGATTGCTGGAGTGGAGTGGGGGTTTGCTGTGGGTTTAGCATACCAACAGTCCAACTGTATCACATTCTCTCCAGTGCATAATAGCCAAGTAAGTGAGGGTGATGACTCATTGGACACTTCCTGCCAGATTATGGGTTTAGCAACACTACATGTGTAAAAGTGTTATGATCTGCATCCATTATCCATTAAATGTTTGAAAATTTATGATTCATGGACCTGACTGTACATCACCTAACTAGGTGACCTATTCAGGATGTTAATCCACTTTTTGTCCAGAATCCAGACAGATAAGTGAAATATTAATCTAAATATATTCCTGGAATTCTCCAAGAAAAGACTGCCAGCAGACTGACACTGTCAATAAAGAGTTGCATATCGTTAGCACATTTTGTCGATAGCCACATTCATGACCATGAATTTATTGCTCTATTTTGCTCCTACTTTAATAGAGTCTAGACCTTTTCCCCCTCCCTAATCATTCCATTCATTAATTTACCCATTCATTCACTGACTGACTCACTTATTCATACTAGAGTCAGAAAGAAGCTGAAGCCTCTCTCATCCAACTCTGGGTGAAGGTACACCTTAAAGAGCTCACCAGTCCATCACACGGCAGCACAGAAACTCCCTCAGCAATCCCAGGACTCCAACCCTGGACCTTCCTGCTGTGAGGCAGACATGCTAACCACAACATCATCATGCCACCCCAAAATCTTTTCATTCAAATACCATCCACCAGATCTTAAGAGACAGAACACTGATTCATCATTTCTTTGGTGGGACCAATTAAAACCTTCAACATTTGGTATTTGTTTGCGAATAACATATTGTCATGATTTCAGTAGATTCAAAAGGTTCTTTATTTGCGAGTGCACAAAAAAAAATACTAAACAAGTAAACTGGAACTGCTCATGTCCACAATATCTCATAGAAGCATAGCAGAAGAGTCAAAAAAACCAACATGAACGAACAAAACATACCGCCCAGAAGTGAACTAGGTAGAGTCATGCAAGATACGCCCTTCAATAAACAGAACAAAAAAAAATCAAGAGTGCAAAACACCATGCTAAACAGACAAATTATACATGAATCAAATTGGCTTAAATAAAAAACTAAAAAAGTACAATCAAGCCAATCAATCCCAAGAAGTAATAAATCAAGTACGTAACTAAAGACAGTCAACAGCTAGACAGGTAAGTGCAGGGGAAACATGAACAACTGCATCCTGACCTAAAAGTCTGTGGCTCTGGACAACTGGAGGCGAAACAAGGGCGGCAATGTTACAGATACAACTGGTATAGATATTGATACATGCAGGGGCAAATAGTATTAATGGACTAGCAGCGCTTCATGTGTCCATCAAAGGTTTTAAAAAATATATTTTGAGTTTCCAACTCATATTACCATGCTGCCATATTTCCCTGCTTGTGTGTGAGCATACATGCACGAACCAGCAGTCAGAGCACAGCTCGTGTGTGTGTGTGTGTGTGTGTGTGTGTGTGTGTATATATATATGTAGAGGGGAGTTACTTTAGAAGGACCTCCGAGAGCTCTGAAGATGATGATGATGATGATGATCATTATCATCATCATCATCATCATCATCATCATCATATTTTCCCACTGGGCCTGAGATTGACCTGGGGGGCTTCTGCTATGAGAAGCTCTGTTGGAGCGGGGGCTGAAATTCTGATTTATGCATCTTCGTAGTTCTATCTTAGTGATGCTACTTTCAAATTTTGCTAGCGTTCCAGATTGATAACTCCAGCTTTAAGTCTTAATTCAATGTTGTGATGGGCATAATTATGGATGGAGAAAGTCTTCAGGAAGGTAGATATCCAGGAATAGGTTTGGGCACCCCTCTTACCCTACTTGAGTTATAGAACAGCTGGAGTCTCTCTCAGCTAACAATGGACGAAGTCGGAGTATACCCTGAACAGCTCTCCAGACCATTGCAGGGCAACCCCCCCCCCACACACACACAACCATTTACAGTAGGCCCTGGACTATTCGCGGTTTTGCACTCATGCTTGCGCATATTCTCGGATTGCCAAGCAACTGTTGCGTCATTCAAATTCAGCCAATGGCTGTCCTCCTTCCTGCTGATTGGTTGAGATAATGTATACACCCCTTTTTCCTCATTCACACACAAGTTGTCAATGAGCCTTTTTTTAGTGTGTTTTAATTACCAGTTAAGCTCTATGATGCCACTCAAACGCCAGCTAAGCGCCAGAAAGAGATAATGACATTGGGTGTCTCTTCTGAAGAAATAAGACTTTCTCCTGAAGAAACGACAGTTTCCTCTGAAGTGCCTGCAGACGAATAATCATCTGAACTGCTGTAAAACACTCCACTATTAAAGTCTTTTTCAATTACTATTCTAGTACCTAAGTTCATGTTTAGAATGTTTGTGTGTGTGTGATTTTATGTACTGTAGTGTTGCATGTTTATCTATTTGTTTTTTTTATCCAATTTAATACACTTCATGTTGTTTCATGTTCTTTTTGTAATTGTCTGTGTTTTTGGAGGACTTTGATTTTGGCTGCTGTGCTCATCTAACTTCTTTTCGCTCCGGCTGAAGGGTGTGGCTGAGCTGCTCATGGCTCACACCTGAATTCACTCTCCTCATCTACTCCCAGTAAACACAAGCATGCTCACCTCTGCGCCAGAAGATTAAGTCACATCACTCGTACTGTATTCTCTAACTCTGTTCTCTGCCCACTCTGGATGAAGGGTGTAGCTGAGCTGCTCGGCTGAATGCAGTTCACCTTAGTGAAAGCACGCTGCTTAAGTGCTTCCCCTTTGAATAATAAATTCACTCTGCCATCTCACACTGCATTCTGGGTCTGGCTGAAAGCTCATTACATCATTACGTCACACTTTCATGTTCTTTATGTACTTGTTTAATACTCAACCTTCAATGGCTCACTTGAGAGATCGGAAGTCTGGATAAGCCGTGCTTTGTCCACTAGCACCATCCGTCACTTGTGACAAGCACCTACTTTCGATGGAGCGCCTCACAAAAAATGCAATGCCCCCCTCTAGGGGGAGTCTGATAAACATTTTTAACCATTAATGTGTTTTTGTTGATTTGAGCCTTCCTTTCCATTGCTATGTGCGTAAAAGCACAAATGACGATTAAAAATCTTGAATCTTGATCTTGAATGCGTATTCTGTAATATATATATACGCGCAGTTGACGGAACAATTCTATTTAAATGTTTAAATGGACAGGATGTTGTATTTAAAACAGAATTACAGTACCTGTTTGAAAGATCAGAGATCCTGATTTAATATTAACTTGCTTCCTTGCGAGATCAGAGGTCTTGTTTCACGGAGCACTCTGCTCATGCTTCAATATTGTGCTAAAATAATCGCCTCCATCACTGTATTTCCGCTTTAAGGTCTCCTTCTGCTTCAATATCGTCCCGATTGTAGAGGGGTTTCGGCGATAACGAAATATAACACTGCAATGATCTCAAAACAAGCAACAGTCCTGTTCAACTCTCCTCACGCGTGTGACAAACAAGCTTTATGGGTGCAGTACTATGGAGATTCAGCTCCCTCCTGGCGGGATGTTGGGAGACAGCCAATGAAAGATCAACTTGCGCATCGTGTGAAATTTTGATTGGTGCGTTTGAATTTTGAACGGCGCTTTTGGCGCTTTTCGTAAGAGGAGGTTATTTTCGTATACAGGGGACGAAAACTTAGGAAAATGTTTTTCGTAACCCGGAGTTTTCGTACCCAGGGGGTTTCGTAAGTAGAGGGCTGCCTATATATATATATATATATATATATATATATATATATATATATATACACACACACACACACACACACACACACACACATAAATATATTAAAAACAACAAAAAAAATTATATATATATATATATATATATATATATATATATATATATATATATATATGCTGTATAATGTTTCTTCTTCTTCTTTTCCTTTCGGCTGTTCCCTTCAGGGGTCGCCACAGCAAATGATCTGCCTCCATCTCACCCGATCCTCTGCATCTTCTACTCTTACTCCAACGACCTTCATGTCCACCTTCACCACATCCATAAATCTTCTCTTTGGTCTTCCTCTGGGCCTTCTGCCTGGTAGTTCCAACCTCAGCATCCTACGACCAATATACTCACTATCCCTCCTCTGTACATGTCCAAACCATCTCAATCTAGCCTCTCTGACTTTGTCTCCAAAACATCTAACATGTGCTGTCCCTCTGATGTACTCATTCCTGATCCTATCCATCCTCGTTACTCCCAAAGAGAACCTCAACTTCTTCTTTTCCTTTCGGCTTTTCCCTTCAGGGGTCGCCACAGCGAATCATCTGCCTCCATCTCACCCTATCCTTTGCATCTTCTTCTCTTACACCAACGACCTTCATGTCCTCCTTTACCACATCCATGAATCGTCTCTTTGGTCTTCCTCTAGGCCTTTTGCCTGGTAGTTCCAGCCTCAGCATCCTATTACCAATATACTCACTATCCCTCCTCTGTACATGTCCAAACCATCTCAATCTAGCCTCTCTGACTTTGTCTCCAAAACGTCTTACATGTGCTGTCCCTCTGACGTGCTCATTCCTAATCCTATCCATCCTCGTTACTCCCAAAGAGAACCTCAACATTTTCATCTCTGCTACCTCCAACTCTGCCTCCTGTCTTTTCCCCAGGGCCACTGTTTCTAACCCATACAGCATCGTTGGCCTCAACACCGCTTTTGTACACTTTTCCTTTCATTTTTGCCGATACCCTCCTATCACACATCACACGGACACTTTTCTCCAACCATTCCAGCCTGCCTGCACACGCTTCTTCACCTCTTTTCCACACTCTCCATTGCTCTGGATTGTTGAGCCTAAGTACTTAAAATCCTCCACCTTTCTTATCTCTGCTCCCTGTAATCTCACCGTTCCTCTTTGGTCCTTGGCATTCATGCACATGTATTCTGTCTTACTGAGGCTAATCTTCATTCCCCTCCTTTCCAGGGCATACCTCCACCTCTCTAGATTTTCCTGCACTTGTTCTCTGCTCTCACTACAGATTACAATGTCATCTGCAAACATCATAGTCCATGGGGAATCTTGTCTAACCTCGTCTGTCAGCCTGTCCATCACCATAGCGAACAAGAAGGGGCTGAGAGCTGACCCTTGATGCAGTCCCACCTCCACCTTGAACTCTTCTGTCACACCGACAGCACACCTCACCACTGTCTTACATCTCTCATACATGTCCTGCACCACTCTAACATACTTCTCTGCCACTCCAGACTTCCTCATGCAATACCACAGTTCTTCTCTCGGCACCCTGTCATATGCTTTCTCCAGATCCACAAAGGCACAATGCAGCTCCGTCTGACCTTCTCTGTACTTCTCCATTAACATCCTCAAGGCAAACACTGCATCTGTGGTGCTCTTTCTGGGCATGAAACCAAACTGTTGTTCACAAATGCTGACTTCTGCCCTTAGTCTAGCTTCCACTATTCTTTCCCATAACTTCATCGTATGGCTCATCAACTTTATCCCTCTGTAGTTGCCACAACTCTGCACGTTTCCCTTGTTCTTAAAAATGGGCACCAGCACACTTCTCCTCCATTCCTCTGGCATCCTCTCACTCTCTAAGACCTTGTTAAATGTTCTTGTCAGAAAATCTACTGCTACCTCTCCTAGACACTTCCATACCTCCACCGGTATGTCATCAGGACCAACTGCCTTTCCATTCTTCATCCTCTTCAATGCCCTCCTCACTTCACCCTTACTAATCTTTGCTACTTCCTGGTCCTCAACAGTCACCTCTTGTACTCTTTTTTCTCTCATTTTCCTCATTCATCAGCTCTTCAAAGTACTCTTTCCATCTTCCCAGCACACTTCTGTCATCAGTCAATACATTTCCCTCTCTGTCCTTTATCAATCTAACTTGCTGCACGTCCTTCCCATCTCTATTTCTCTGCTGTGCCAACCTGTATAATTCATTTTCTCCCTCCTTACTTTCCAGCCGAGCATACAAGTCATCAAACGCGCTCTGTTTGGCCTTTGACACTGCTACCTTTGCCTTACGCTGTGTCTCCCTGTACTCCTGTTTACTCTCTTCGGTTTTGTCAATGTCCCACTTCTTCTTAGCTAATCTCTTCCTTTGTACACACTCCTGCACTTCCTCATTCCACCACCAAGTCTCCTTATCTACTTTCCTTCCAGATGACACACCAAGTATTCTCCTACCTGTCTCCCTGATCACATTCGCTGTAGTTGTCCAGTCATCTGGAAGCACTTCCTGACCACCCAAAGCCTGTTTCAACTCCTCCTTGAAGACAACCCGACACTCTTCCTTTTTCAACTTCCACCACTTTGTCTTCTGCTCTGCCTTTGCCTTCTTCACCTTCCTCACCATAAGCATCATCCTGCACACCACCATCCTATGCTGTTTGGCAACACTCTCACCCGCTACTACTTTGCAGTCACTGACTTCCTTTAAATTACATCGCCTGCACAAGATGTAGTCTACCTGTGTGCTCCTACCTCCACTTTTATAAGTCACCCTATGCTCCTCTCTCTTCTGGAAGAAAGTATTCACCACAGCCATTTCCATCCTTTGCAAAATCTACCAACATCTGTCCTTCATGCGTTCCTGTCCTGGATACCAAACCTACCCATCACTTCCTCGTCCCCTCTGTTTCCTGCACCAACATGTCCATTGAAGTCTGCCCCAATGACCACTCTTTCACCTCTGGGGTACCCTGCATCACTTCATCTAACTCCCTCCAGAATCTCTCCTTCTCTTCTCGCTCACATCCTGTCTGTGGGGCATAAGCACTAACAACATTGACCATCACACCTTTAATTTCTAACTTGAGACTCATCACTCTGTCTGACACTCTTTTCACTTCTAGAACATTCCTGGCAAACTCCTCCTTCAAGATGACTCCGACTCCATTTCTCTTCCCATCCACACCGTGATAAAACAGCTTAAACCCTGCTCCTATGCTTCTAGCCTTGCGACCTTTCCACCTGGTCTCCTGAACACACAGTATGTCCACCTTCCTCCTCTGCATCATGTCAGCCAGCTCTCTACCTTTTCCTGTCATAGTTCCAATATTCAAAGTCCCTACTTTCAGTCCTAGACTCATGCCTTTCCTCTTCTCTCTCTCTGGCAACGGACACGCCTCCCGCCTCTCCTTCTTCGACGGCTTCGACCAACAGTAGTCCAATTTCCATCAGCACCCTGTTGGTTGACGGCACTGATGGCGGTCGTTGTTAACCCGGGCCTCGACCGATCCGGTATGTCATTCTTTCTTGTGATTCGCATAGTTTATTTGGCATTTGTTTTACGCCGGATGCCCTTCCTGACGCAACCCTCTGCATTTATCCGGGCTTGGGACCGGCGTGAGGGAGAGACACTGGTTTGTGCCCCCCCCTCACGGCTGCATTCCAAAGAGAACCTCAACATGTTTATATATATATATATATTTTATTAATAAATATCACAGTACAAAATAAAAAAGTTTTTCTTAATCATTACTACATTTTACTACATTAATACTGTATTAATGAGTAAGACCAACTATAGAATGTGTTTAAGAAGCATATTTTAGCGCATGTGATAGATACATAGTATTTTACTTCCGGTTGATCATTCGCGCATGTAATATGACAAATGGGGTTTTACTTCCGGGTACAGAACTCATGGATTATCTTCATTCACGGGAGGGGCCGGAACCAAACCCCACGAATGACGAGGGCCTACTGTATACTCACACTCACACCTAGGGTTAATTTGGACCAGCCAGCTAGCTTAACGTTAATGTCTTTGGACTGTGGGAGGAAACCAGAGTACCCGGAGGAAACCCAAGCATACACTGAGACAACTTGCAAACTTCAATCAGAAACACCCTCACCAAGCCTGGGTCTCAAACCCAAGACCTTCTTGCTGTGAGGCAGATGTGTTAACCACACAGAGTGAGATGAATAAATAATTAAGCTGTAAGCTTCTGTAGCAACTGTCCTCTCAGTATTTGAACAGTCAGGAAGCAGTGACTATTTTTGCAGATCTCATACATACAGGTACTGTATATACACTTTGAAAACTGAAACACAGCATTAGGAGCACGTCCTTTAATTTGAGCTCCTCCCACTAAGTATAGTATTAAAGGTAAAACTGGCACCATGTGAATATGGTCAATAGACTAAAAGGTTGCATTCCAGTCTACAATATTAACATTTCCAGAAGAAGAAGAGTGCATCACCAGGAGGGCATGTTAGAGTGCCAGTCACAGGTGTAAAAATAGACAGCAGGGGTCCAAAGCTGCCACTGCCAATGAACATGTATTTTAAAGTTGATCTATATCTTTCTTAAACCAGAACAGTTGTGTGAAACAAATTAAGTCCAGGAGGAATATTAATCAGGCATGGATTTTGGCATGCACCAATACCAGGCGAGGCACCTGTAAGACAAACTCCCTTACTAAATTTCATGAAAATCTGAGCACGCATTCTTAAATCATTGTCCAAAAACCAAACTGTAGTGTTAAATAAATTAATCCCTGATGATTTAATAATTATGCGGGGATTTTGGCATGCACCAATCCAAGGTGAGGTAGTTGTATGACAAACCCTCATACCAAATTTTATCAGAATTCAAGCAAGCTATTCCTGGGTTATCGCCCAGAAACCAAAGTGTGACAGATGCCAGACGGACAGACGGACAGACGGACAGAATCCACCCATTCCAATAGCTTGAGTCACTGTGTTTGGCGGGAGCTAATAAACATGAACACAGTGAATTATCATACTTAGAATGCTGCTAAATTACCGCCAACCAAATGTGTGTGTGTGTGTGTGTGTGTGTGTGTGTGTGTGTGTGTGTGTGTGTGTGTGTGTGTGTGTGTGTGAAGAGACACAGAGTTAATCCTTTGCGGCTATTTATGTTGGGTGGGTACTCATCTGGTAAGGTGCCTTCTCTTTTCACATATCTGGAGATATACATCTGAAAACCCTTCTCTAAATGACTCCTTGTTGATGATGTCAAATGTTTAATGATGCGGTAAACGTTATTGATTGTTATCTGTAGGATCTTAAAGACATTGCATGCAGAAAGCTATTATGTTGCGCGCACACTAACAGCCACTTGTAAGCGGAAATGCTTACCACCCTAAACCGGAAACTACTCAACAGCGTCTTATGCAACGAGTAATTTACTCCATCATTATCATCTTCACACAAAAATAACATTTGGAGGAGTAACTGAAAGTTGCTAAAATAAGCACACAGTGTATATTTAAAATAAAAGCGTTGATGATAAAATGGTAAGATGTGTGTTTTTTTTTTTTGTTTTTTTTTACCTGAACAAAAGGGTTTACACTTTTCTCATACCACATCTGTTATTTATAAATGTCTGTTATATACACCTAGAAACTATTTGGAACAGCCACTGTAGGAGGAACCTCTCGTGGATGCACCCTGCCTCCTTCTTATACTCAATTTAGCACCAAGTGTGCTCATAAATCATGGAGCTCCACGGTGTTTTGAATCACTGATATTATGCTCCAGTGTTAACCCTGGGTTAGAAATATGCCACTGCACTACCTGTATATAAAATATACACTGCTCAGCCTAAAAAATACAAACTCAAACACTGAATTTTTTTCAGAAAAGCCCTTTGGGAAGGCTATGCTTGTGTTGTCACTTTGAGTTGCAACCACCACCCATATACAGTGTCAAAAGAAAAAAAAGGTTTCCTAGTGTAATATTTTGTTGTACTGCCTTAAGTCTTGATTACAATGCATAATCCCATGTCATTGTTGTTTCAGTTGGTCAGGATGAGGCTCAGCTATTTTGACAATAAAATCAAGTCAGTTAATGACCTGAATGTACTGAATGTTCAGGTTCATAGGGTCATGGAATCGTCAATAGACTTTTTCCCCCCGAGCGTACAGATATAAAATTGAGGCTGAAATAGTGAAAGAGTGGTTCAGGGACTCGAGGAATCATTTTCACACATGAAATGACATTACAGAATCATGACCTACTGAAAGTCTTTGGGATGTGATAGTGACTTTATGGGGAGGTTAGAGTTTTCCCATCATCAATTTAAGATGTCGACGAAAAAGGAACCCAACATTGAATGGAAATAAATGTTACGTTGTTTAAGTCTGTCAAAGTAGTGTCGGAAAGCTAGGAGCTCGAGTTTATTGTCATGTCGTGCGCAATTTAGTCAATGTTTTGTACTTAGAACAACACTTTATTTAGAAATAACATCACTGTCTACAGAACTAACATCATTGTACTTATAACTAACATCACTGTACATAGAGCTAGCATCGGTGTACTATAATCACTTTACTTAGAACTAGCATCACTGTACATGGAACTAACAACACTGTACTTAGAACTACTATCACTGTATATGTATAGAACTAACATCACTGAACATCCAACTAACATCGCTATACTAGAACCAACATCACTGTATACAGAACTAACATTACTCTACATAAAGCTAGCGTCAATGTACTATAATCACTTTACTTAGAACTACTATCACTGTGTAGAGAAGTAACATCATTGTACTTAGAACTAACATCACCATACATAGTGCTAGAATCGCTAAGCAGAACTAACATTGCACTTTTAACTGTAATTGCTTTACTTAGAAGTAACATCACTATATTTATAACCATCATATGTTGAGGTTCTCTTTGGGAGTAATGAGGATGGATAGGATCAGAAATGAGTACATCAGAGGGACAGCACATGTTAGATGTTTTGGAGACAAAGTCAGAGAGGCTAGATTGAGATGGTTTGGACATGTACAGAGGAGGGATAGTGAGTATATTGGTAGTAGGATGCTGAGGTTGGAACTACCAGGCAGAAGGCCCAGAGGAAGACCAAAGAGAAGATTTATGGATGTGGTGAAGGCGGACATGAAGGTTGTTGGAGTAAGAGTAGAAGATGCAGAGGATAGGGAGAGATGGAGGCAGATCATTTGCTGTGGCGACCCCTGAAGGGAACAGCCAAAAGGATAAGAAGAAGAAAGAAGAAGATTTATAACCATCATCAGTGTATACACAACTAACATTACTGTAATCAGGAATAACATCACTGTATACAGATATGGCATCACTGTACTGAGAACTAACATCACTAGTTCAAATTAATATCACTGTTCATAGAACTGACATTAATGTACACAGAAGTAACACTACTCTCAGAACTAACATCACTGTATACCAGTGCTTCTCAATTATTTTCTGTGGCGCCCCCCTAGGAAGAAAAAAACATTTAATCCCCCCACCATCCCACGAGTGACTATAAATAGTATTATTTGTCTATAAAATTGTTATTAGTACACCTCTGCATAACATTGTATCTTTATTAACATTAAAAACAAAAAAGAAAAAAAATATAAATTTCAACTTACAATAAAGAAATCGTCATTATCATAGTTTTTAATCTGTAATAGAAAAGATTTAAAGTACACTAATGTGCCTGAAATAAAAAAAAATGCATCCTTATTTAAACTCATTCAACTGATTTGTCTTAATATCTCCATCTCTCTCTACCTTTCTCTTCATTAATTTCTCTTCGTTCCTGTTAGAAATGTTTCCATGTTGTTTCTTGAGGGGTTGTTTACTGCACTTCAATATTGTTTGCTTGTGCGAAAAACTGCTACACCATAGCCTGATGAGAGCACCACTGCCAACTAGTGGAGTGGAGGTGCAATTACACTTAATTCTCACAATTAAAACACAATTCCAGAAAAGTATGTTACTCAGAGTCATACGTGCCCAGGGCATCACACCGCGTCCCCCTATGGCAGTGCTCTCAATTATTTTCTGTCGTACCCCCCCCCCCCCCCCGCCAGGGAAGAGAAAAACATTTTCGCCCCCCCAATCAATATAAATAGTGTTATTTCTCTAAAAGTTGTAATAAGTGATCCTCTACATAACACTGTATCCTTCTTCTTCTTATTTTCCTTTCGGCTTTTTCCCTTTCTTAGGAGTCGCCACAGCGAATCATGTGATTCGCACATTTGATTTGGCATAGGTTTTTACGTCGGGTGCCCTTTCTGTCACAACCCTTTAGCAAGTGACAGAAACACGCTGATGGCTTTGCAGCCTCCTCTTTGCGAGAGTCAGCAATGGTTCTTTTACATGTCTCTCACCATAGCCCAGTTAGCTGCACTGTATCCTTATTATCATTATGAAATACAAAAAAATGAAGACATATAGATCAACTTCCAACAAAGAATAATTGTTACTAAGAATTTTTTAGTCTTTAAACAAAAAGATTTAAAGTGCATCAATTTGTCTGAAATTAAAAAAGTATCCTTATTTAAACTGTAAAAATTTTTTGACAAATGTTACTGAAAAATAAAATAAAATAAAATTAATAAATAATAATAAATTCAAATTGATGAGCAATATTAACTCAGAAAAACAATATATAAAATACATTAACCGACAAAACAAAATTAATAAAACAATTTGTATTTTTTTTTTTGTCAAAATGATTAAGTCCAAATAAATGGTACAATAAGCACGTTTCGCAGTGCACAGCTTTTCGAAGCAGGGTTTAAAGCACGGTACTCAACTCTGAAATCTGAAACTGAAATCAAACATGCGAATCATTCGCTGTGGCGACCCCCAATAAAGGGGAAAAAGCCGAAAGGAAATCTCTCACTGAACTCTCAGCTCCTGCTCAATGCTGAACTGGGACCTGGACTTATTTTCACAGCAGTGACGTCATCCAGCATGACGGAGACCGTGTGTGCTGCAGGTCGGACCAGTTCCTCTGCTCTGCTGTGGTGTTTTCTGCACTGAGCAGTTGGGTACTCCACCTTATCTGATGCTAACAGTGCTCGCTGGTTTGCTGGAGTAACATTCACAAAGCGGGATGGTTGGTGGAAATATTCGGCACGTTTTTGCTGAAAAACTCATGCGGTTCATCACGTGATCAGGGTATGATGTCTTTAATTGACGCCTGAATTTACTTGGGTTCACGCTGTCAGCTGCCAATGTTTTCAGACACAGTAAACACAGCGGTCTTTCCTCATTTCTCACCGCAGCACAGTGAAACCTCCTCAACTTAGCTTTCTGGAGACTTTCGTTTCTCTCACAGTCTCCCTCCGCCTCTCTTTTCGTTTCTGTTAAAAATTTCCATGGTGGGTTTACTGGATTAACTTCCCTTTTTATTTTACCCCTGAGCACACTCTGACAGTGAGGAAGCCACTGCCACCTGCTGTAGTGGATGTGCAATTACACTTTATTCTAATACGGCAAAAAAAGCATGCTCCCTGGGGTCACATGCGCCCCTCCTGGCATCGCACCGCGCCCCATCAGGGAGGCGCCCCCCACTATTTGAGAACCACTGTCCTATGGCATCATATCGCGCCCCCCAAGGGGGGCGCACCCTACTATTTGAGAAGCACTGCTGTATACAGAACAAGCATCACTGTATCCAGAACTATCATAACTGTACTTATAACTAACATCGCTGTACTCAGAATTATCATTGCTCTACTTAAATATAATACAGTAATCTAATAATCTTTACTTCTAATTAACATCACTGTGCATAGAAGTAACAATGCAGTGTACAGAACAAACATCACTATATTTATAACCATTATCAGTGAATACAGAACTCATATTACTGTAATCAGAAATAACATCACTGTATATAAAACAAACATTATTGCACTTATACCTAACATTGCTGTCTACAAGAACTGATATCTAGATTCAGAACAAGCATCACTGAACTTATAACTAGCATCACTATACATGAAACTAACATGACTGTACATGAAACTAACATCGCTGCAGATGAAACTAAGATCACTGTACTTTGAACGATCAATGCTGTACTTAGAACTACCATCATTGTATTCAGATCTAACATCACTGTACTTATAACTAGCATCACCAAATACAGAACTAACGTCATGGTACTTCAAACTGACATCCTTGTACTTAACAAACATCACTGCACTTAGAACTAACATTACTGTACTTCTACTTAAGATCACATAGAAAACTCACATCACTGTATTTATAACCATCTTTGCTGTATACACAACTAACATTACTGTATACAGAATTATCATCACTGTATAGAGAACTAACATAACTGTACTTTAAACTAACATCACTGTATATCATATTAACATCACTGTTCTTATAACTCACACCACTTTACTTAGAACAAACAAAACTCTACATAGAACTCACAATACGGTGTACCCAACTAACATCGCAGAACATAGAACTAACACAACTCTACATACAGGGGGTGGACAAAATAATGGAAACACCTAACATTTTGGCATCATAATCTTTGAACATAATTTACACAATCAAAACTTGGCATATGTATTGATTCATACAACTTGTGAAGTGTTTCCAAAGGAATCTTAAGCCATTCTTCAGTTAGAATACCCTCCAACTCTTTTAGAGACGATGGCGGACTTGTGCTTTGCTGAGGACGTTTTCCCCTCTCTTTCAAAGGCAGTCATTACTTTTGAGACAGTACCTCTTCAAACACCGAACATTTGGGCAGTTTTTGTTACACTACCATACGAGCACCAACAATTTGGCCTCTTTTAAAATCTGAGAGGTCTGCCATTAAGGGGTATGATTAATGATTTCAATATCTGTTTAATATTTTCAATATCTGAAAAAGGAAAAATGAACATTTATTTTACATCAACATATCAAGTAACTAAATTATTATACAAAAAATAATAACATATGTCAAGTTTTGATTGTTTAAATTATGTTCAAAGATTATGATGCCAAAATGTTAGGTGTTTCATCATTTTGTCCACCCCCTGTAGAACTAACATCACTGTACACCAGTGCTTCTCAAATAGTGGGGCATGCCCCCCTTGGGGGGCACGGTATGATACTAGGGCGTGCGCGGTGTGATGCTGGGGGGAGCACGTATGACCCTGGGGAACATGCTTTTCTGGAATAGTGTACGAGAATTAAAAGTAATTGCACCTCCACTCCAGTAGTTGCCAGTGGCGTTCTCATTGTCGCCCTATGGTGAAGCGGTTTTTCGCACAAGCGAACAATATGAAGTGCAGTAAACAACCCCTCAAGAAACAACACAGAAAAAATTTCTAACAGGAACGAAGAGAAAGGTGGAGAGAGACGGAGATATTAAGACGTAAATAAGTTGAATGAGTTTCTTCTTCTTTTACTTTCGGCTGCTCCCTTCAGGGGTCGCCACAGCAAATCATCCGCCTCCACCTCACCCTGTCCTCCGCGTCTTCTTTTCTGACTCCAACGACCTTCATGTCTTCCTTCACCACATCCATAAGGATGTATTTTTTTAATTTCAGGAAAATTGGTGCATTTTAAATCTTTTCTGTTATAGATTTAAAAACAATGTTAATGAAGTTTTTCTTTATTGTAAGTTAAACTATATTTCTTTATTTTTTGTTTTTAATGTTAATAAAGATATAATGTTATGCAGAGGTGCACTAATAATTTTATAGACAAATAATACCACACTATTTGTAGTCATTCGGGGGGGGGGGGGTTCTTCCTAGAGGGGGCGCAACAGACAATAATTGAGAAGCACTGCTGTACACAGAAGTGATATTGATGCTGATTGGCTGCTACGTATGGCTAATGTGCATGATAACGGTTGTCAAAGTCAGTGAAGCCCATCTCTACATAACATAATAAATAAGTCAAATATGTTTAGGCAGTGTCGAAACCCATCTAGCAGAGTAATCACTTTCAGCTAATGGTAAGTAATGTTTGTAAAGCTCAAGCTCAGCTATCCATAGGTCACTAACCTGACCTTGAGTTCAACACACAACAAAACCAGCTAGGTATTACAGCCACAGCAATGCACAGTGTGGAGCTGAACTGAGATCTTATGCTCACAGCAATGGTATCTGGTAAATATCATATATTTTTGAGAGAGGTGCTGTTGTTCCGCCGAAACAATGAGTTTCTGATCTCGTACAATCTTCGGCACAAGCAACATGGCTGTGGCTGATACGAAACACGTTAACACTGTCTGAGGTAATAATCTACCACACCATGTCTGATCACACTGCTTCCAGTGCTATTTTAACCACTGCAGCAGCAGCACAGTAATCATCTCTATCTTTGCAATGTGGATCCTCTATTTATACCAAAATAAATCACCCTGCTGCTTTCCCTGTCTGTACCATCACACAAAGCAGAACCTGACCCAGATGTTTAATGACATACAGTGACATATGATAAATTACTATAAATGAATTTGTTTTACTTCTTGCTTTCTTACTCTCATAGATATTGAAGGTCTGCCAAAATTAGACAATATTTTAATGCTGATATCCATTTGGTTGTTATGAAAATGATTAGAGAGATTACAATTTCTTTTTGGTTTGTATTCCTGGCTGCTTGGATAAAAGCAGTTTTTGTTGTATTATTCTGGTTCTGTTGATAAATGAATAGAACCGAGAATCAATTATCTGTTTTTTTTCCCTTACTGTTCGCAGAAACGTATGAGGGCAAGCAATAACACTGAGAGTGAATTATATTATATAATACAAATACAGGGCTGCATTATGATCCAGATAAAGTCCTTACAGACTGACTACTAAAGACTCATCTATATACAACCTCAAAGATGTATATGGATACGCAAAGAGCCTCGTATCAATGCTTCCATCAGTATTTCTGGACGATTGTGAAAAGCTTGCATACCATCTATAATCGTGAGATGTTGTGACCAATAGTTCAAAAAAGTTGTGGAGAAAAAAAAAGATCCTTTTCCAAGAGATATGTAACACTGACAAATATTTTTCCTGAATTAGTCAAAGGTTTGCTGCCAGTCAAACGAATACAGAACCAGAGCTTTACATCTATTTCAAGGCCTTCTTGAAAAATGGCTTTGACCCCTGGAAGGCAGTGTGGGGAGTGACAGAAAGACATTTGGCAGGTGAGCACACAGAAGCAGGAGGGATTCTATGTGATCTACTATTAAACCAAACAAGCACAGACGATCGGCACATGTCTTGCTCTTCGCATTAAAGAAAGGCCCAATCGTCTCTTCCATCCTTCCTAACATGCCTGATGGACTAGCTCTCCATCCTTACACTTCAACACACCTACACAGCTCCATTCACTCCGTGTGCTTGTGGTAAGTTTGGCTGACAAAATTTGTGTAGGTGTGGAAAGTGATGAAAATTTACAATAACTAGGACAATGACAACAACAACAACAGCAAAAGTTCAGAAAACTAGAGCCGTCCCAAAACATTACTCTGCACCCTTATAATTACACAGTATTACAGTATATACAGTACACTGTACACACTCTTCCATATGCTAGCATATTTACTGCCAGAAGGTCATAAAATGCTTTTGTTTTAAATATCTGTGTCAGATTAGACATCGCTAAAAGAATCTGCCTCCCATGACGTAGCCAGATTTGCAATTTCTTTTGCACACCTTCAGCTGGAAGATGGACACTGGAGCACAAGCCTACAGCATGTATATCCAGAGAGATCAGTGCAAGTGTTGCTGACACACCCACACCCACACACACACACACACACAGACACACACACACACACACACACACACACACACAAAGTATCACATCCACCAGTCCGAGATCACACGGCTTGTCAATTTTCACACAGTCAGAGAGAAAGACCTGTGATAATTCAATGTACCAGGAACAAAGAAATTAATTTAATTTATATTGAGTGGTATTAAACCAGCTGGCTATAAAAAAAAGCAGCTTACATAACACTCGTGGAGAACTTTAGGTACCATTTTGATTTTAGACATATCACTTGAAATCAAAAGAGAAAACATATGAATATAGATAAACCTTTTTTATTACTAATTTTACATTCCCTGTGCACTTTAATAACGTCTACCTGCTTGTTTACGACATTATCAAATTCGCCGATCGTGGCAGTAGCACTTATACATACAACTGCCTACCGTTAAACCTCAGCTCGGTTTAAAAAAAAAAAAAGGAATAAGCCATTTTATTCTGACCTCTCTTCTCAACCATGCATTTCCATCCACAGAATGGTTGCTTATTTAAAGAGGAGATATTAGGCCTTTCTCACTTTCTGGACTCATAAATCTTGTTACCGTGTTGGATAGCTGGCTGTAGGCACCAGATTTTCAACAAAATTTTGAAATTATGTTTTGGGCACATTATTATGTCAAGACATGCTGAGCCTTCTGCTTACCTGGCCTTCCCCCCACTCCCATGTAGATCAGTATCCTCGCCCATATTGCCCGAGAGCACTGAGTGTAGCACTTTCAATTGTCGAAAGGCAACCAGAGTACTTACGGAGATCAGAAAGACCAAAAATGGGATGAGGAAGCCAAACATACTGTGCACAATCTGAAAAGTAGTAGTTTCGGGGAGTAGGGGAGCTGTTTTCTGAAGAATTGTGGAGTTAAAATTAGGAATCAAACTTTTTTGCTCAACTGGTGCCCAATATAAAAAAATAACGATCTGAAAAGAGGCATAATATCTGACCTTCAATGTTTTCAGTTATTTGCATCCATTCTGTGCAAACTTAATGGTCTATTGTGTGTGAAATTTCCTGGAGATCAGCAATTCCTGAAATACTCTCCCCAGCACATCTGGTACCAACAAATTATACAATGGGAGCCATAAAATTCACAGAGATGCCACTTTTCCTCCGAATGATGTTTAATGCTCGTGTCAGCAGGTTTTTTTGTGCTGTTCTGTTGCCATATGGCTGACTGGATGACTGCAAGTATGAGCTGGTGTACACAGTAGTGTTCCCATTAAAGTGGACAATTAGTTTATGTCCCATTCCTCAAATAAAATAATTAATAAAAACGGTTTAAGATCGAATTTGTGTGATTCCATAAAACACCAACAAAACCTTATTTGTGTGTGAATTATTCAAGTACTGTATGTCAATATTACCTGTAAATACAACAGTGTGTTGTTCATTGTTTACACTTACAAGTTCAGGACACAGTCGGGCTAATTATTTAATAAAGCCAAACTCATCAGTATTTTTGATGTAACATTTAAAAGCTGCTGGATTTACCTGAAAGATTTTACAAGTTCACTCTCCCTGGTAGAAAGCTGTAATTGCATGACACTTGAAAAACAGCATTTTGCAATTTTCCATTGAGAGGGAGGGGTGGCAGGATGGCATAGTGCTTAACACTTTTGCCTCACAGTTCGAAAGTCCTGGGATTGAGACCTGTAGCTGAGAGGGTGTTTCTGTGTGGAGTTGGTATGGGTTTCTTCAATATGTTCCGGTATCATACCACTAGTGCTGCAACAACGAATCGATAAAATCGATAAAAATTAGATAAAATTATGCGAGCATTTGAGAACCAAATGGCATGTACATAATTATAAACTATAGGGCCTACTGTAATTATAAACTATAGCATGTATAAAATTATATTAACCCTCGCAGTGCCCAAATCAGTGCTCGTCATGTTTCCCAGTGCCACGGCTGTTCACATCGGCTTTCCCACGCATGATTTTCAAACGTTAGCCATGATCATGAACACGAAAGTAGACAGTTTGTATGCTCGACGTGATTGGTTAATAACATAAAAATCTGGTTTTCACAATAAAATTCAACCAATAGCTGTCACAGTAATGAACAAAAATAGGCATTGAAATATCGCAAGACTGTCTGGAAAATGGCGCCTGCTCAGTGTTTTCTGTCTTCAGATGACATCAAAAGCAAAGACGATTTGGAATCCTGAAATTGTATTTCCCTAATATTATGTTGCACATAATAACTAATATATAATATATATGCACTGTTTTAAAGTTTTATTCTTTGAAATATTGCCTAATTCTGTATAAACTTATACCAGTATCTAAATTTGGCAAAAGTTTAATTTTTTTCATAGGTGGACATATGTTGACTCATTTGGACTGAATTAAGTGATGAATAGAAATATTTCAATTGTGTTTTTCTTTTTCAGGTTCTCTATACACTGAGCAACAATCCTGCTATCACAAAATCATTATCAAAAATGATGAATAATACTAGAGTCACCTGGTTAGCTAAGTTTGAGTGATCCACAGTATGATGGCCATCTTGGATTTCTGGTCATGTGACCAGAAGTTGCCCATTTTGCCCAAAAAAAAAAAAAAACGTTTTTGAAAAGGATAATACAAGACCTATTCATAACATCTATAGT
>CM045733.1:56602500-56817500 GCA_024760905.1 Plotosus lineatus | reverse complement strand
AAGTAAAAATAAAAAGGACAGGACAAAGACTTTCTGCTGAAACTTCATTTTCACTACAGATCTGTTTTGAGGGGTGGTGAAACCATTTTTCAAGACAAGAATTCGTCTGTAATCACCTGAAGAGAGAGGATGTTTTCACCACCCCTCGAAACAGATCTGGAGTTAAAATGAAGTTTCAATAGAAAGTCTTGGT
Source organism: Plotosus lineatus (assembly GCA_024760905.1). Classification (NCBI taxonomy): domain Eukaryota; kingdom Metazoa; phylum Chordata; class Actinopteri; order Siluriformes; family Plotosidae; genus Plotosus; species Plotosus lineatus. The sequence goes on along the minus strand of CM045733.1, from coordinate 56,817,307 downwards.
CCTGTCCTTTTATTTATATGTATATATATATATATATATATATATATATATATATATATATATATATACACAGACGCTCCACAAATTACGTTTTTAATTGGTTCTGGACGGCCGAACGTAAGTTGAAAATGAACGGAAGTTGTTACAGTGACATATGACGTGTGACGTATGACGCTCATACTGTACTATACATCCATAAATACCATGACTGTATCTCATAAAACACCCCTACATCAATTTTTATAAACATAACACTGTAAAATAATTATTAAATATATCAAATAATATCAACATTAATTTCAAATAAGTCACTTATTTATACCGAGTTACTTTGCATGAAGCTTAAAACAGTCAATCAACGCTTACAATATGTGAGGCACTCAATACCGAAAGTAGTGTACTTGCGAAAGTAGTGTACTCGCTGTGGGTGATACAGACTTCCGGTCTTTCAAGTGCACATGGGTGCCATTGAACTCGTTCAGAACACAGCCTGCACTGATGTAAATCCCAACAAAGCGGAGAGCTCTTTCTTTTGTGTAAGTAAGTAAGTAAACTTTATTCAAGAGATGCATACAAAGAACAAGTACAAATCCTAATGAATATTAATATAAAAATAAGTATATACTCTTAGGATTCTGCTAAAAGATAATAAATAAGTGTAATTGTTCTGTAATTTGTGGATTCGGTTTTTCATTTTACAACTCTATTTGCTTAACTGAGTATGCATGGTAGAGTATGCATGGTGCCGATCTGAGCAGATAGTTAATTCATCTCTGTGTATGAGACTTGCACCCATGCTAGTAGGCTTACACTTCTGACCAACAATATTTGCTTAGGGTTAAAAAAGTCCGCAAAACAGTGTAAACACAAAGATCACAGAGACGATGTCTTAACACAAGGGTAACACGCTATATAACTGATATATATATATATATATATACATTCAGTCTGTAGTTTGTAAAGAATGGATGCAGCGTCATTGCATCATTACGTCAGCGTACTACGTAGGTATGTCTAAACTCAAAATTTGACGTTTTTTTTTGAAAAAAAAAACCTGTAAAATCGAAAAAAACGTAAAACAGATGAATGTAAGTCGGGGAGCATCTGTATATATATATATACATACAGTGTATATAAGAACACCTTCAAATGTAGTTTTCTTGAAACATACAGCACTGTAGGTTTCAAAAATGCCCGCTAGAGGGATATATTGCATTATTATTTGTGAGGTGCATTTCTGAGGCAGTGTGAGATGGCAGACTGCATTTATTATTCAAAGGGGAAGCACTTAAGCAGCGCACTTCAACTGAAGTGACCGTGCAGTTTGTGTTTATAGAGAGTAGATGAGGACTGCATTCAGTCCGAGCAACTCAGCCATGCCCCTCAGCCGGAGCGGGTAGAAAACAGAGTTTTAGAGTTAGAGAGTTGGAGTACAAAAGAAGCAGTGATGTGATGTGAAGTTAATCCTCTGTCGCAGAGGTGAGCGTGCTTGTGTTTACTGAGAGTAGATGAGAATAGTGAATTCAGGTGTGTGCCACTGAGCAGCTCAGCCACGCCCCTCAGCCAAAGTGGAGAGAAAACAGTTAGTTAGAGGCGCAGCCACCAAAATCAAAGTGCCCCAAAAACACAGACCATAACAAAAAGAACATAAAAGAACATGAAATGTAATAAATTGGATAAACAAAACAAAATGATAAACATGCCATGATAAACCACAGTACATAAAATCACACACACAAACATTCTAAACATTAACTTAGGTACTGTACTGGAATAATAATTGAAAAAGACTTTAATAGTGGAGTGTTTTACAACAGTTCAGATGATTATTCCTCTTCAGGCACTTCAGAGGAAACTGTCGTTTCTTTAGGAGAAAGTCTAATTTCTTCAGAAGAGACATTCAATGTCATTACCTTTCTCTGGCGCTAGCCGGCGTTTGAGTGGCACCATAGAGCTTAACTGATAATTAAAACACACTAAAAAAAGGCTCATTGACAACTTGTGCGTGAATGAGGAAAAAGGGGTGTTACATCATCTCAATCAATCAGCAGATATATATTTTATATATATATATATATATACAGGGATCCCTCACTTTTCACAGTCAATTGGGACCGAGATCCTCACGTGACCATCGAAATCCGCGAAGTAGGATCGACCCCCCCACCCCTGACTGAGGTATACGTACATGTGTATGTGTATTTAATATCAATAAATACATATTCAATGCTTATAATAACAAAATTAAAAAAATAGCATAAGATATAAATAAAATATAAATGCACACATTTTCAGATGGTATTGCATGAGCAGAAGATGACACACACACACACACACACACACACACATACATACATACATACATACATAAATACGAGCGCGTGCACACACAGATGCAATAATATAAGTAGTTTTGATGTGAGATTTTGGGTTGTTTTTTGTTTGTTTAGGGTTTTTTTGCATAATTGGCCTTGCTTTTGTGGCAATTTCCTTAACTTCCCCCCTTATTCTTCCTTAATTTCATTATTTTTTTAATTCGATGAATATTTATTTATTCATTTACAATATTTTAAAACCACGATGCACTGAAGCCGCATGAATTGAAGCATGAAGTAGTGAGAGATCCCTGTATATATATATATATATATATATATATATATATATATATATATAAACTAAATCAAAGATCTAGAGCCAAACTATTTCCTCATGCTTGCTGCTTGCATTCATGTACAATTCTTGCATGTTGCTGCTTACTCAGTATTAAAGAAAAGTTATTTAAAAAAAACCTTTACTCTGAACATGAGCATGACTGTCACAGTCACTGAGTACAAGAAAAAGAGTAAAATCTCTTATGTAAAATCTGCTATTATGTATCCTCCCATCTATCTGCACTCTCGAGGTTTTCCTACACAGCAGATCACATTGTGTTAAATCGTTAAACTCATTTTGACACTATGCTGGTGTTTATCTTTCCCCAATCTTTGCAACGTTAATTTGAGGATAATACTCAGATACAGAGGTAGCTTTTGATCAGAAAAAGGTTACATATAGCGCGGAAAGCAAAAAGAATCCCATCTGTTCACTCCCAAGGTCGGTATTTTATTACCAGATTCATTTACATTTACAGCAATTCAATCACTCTTCTCTGTGTACTGTGTTATATAATCTCTGTGTGTTGATCTCCAGTTTGTCAAAAATTAATAGAGTTTTCAGCACACAGGCTGAAATGAAGAGCAATAACTATAAACACTGGTTTAAACAGATGCCTCAGATGACACTGCCTCACCTGATACAACAGACATTAGAATAAACACACGGAGAACCTCGACACTAGCCAACACTGGTTTTAGCCACTAACCAGAGATGATTAATCTGTTGAGGGTAAGAGACGTAAAGCACCTTCAGAGTAATAAGTCATACTATAGCAAGAGTATTCCATTACATATGCATCCATGTGCAATATACTTCATTCATTTAATTATTGTTTATCTAATATGAACCTGGGCGAAGTCTACAGTAGAGCAGTGCCATTACCCAAAAAAAAAAAAAATTAAAGTTCATCCATTCATTTTCTGTAACCACTTAATCCTAATTAGGGTCACGGGAAGGCTAGCACCCATCCCAGCCGACTCCAGATGAGGGCAGAGTATACCCTGGACAGCTCGCCAAGTCATTGCAGGTCGAAAACATGCTGACGGCTATGCATCTCCTCTTGTCAAAAGTCAGCAATAATTCTTTTACATGAACCTCTCACCATAGACAGTGAGAGACATGACCGGCCTTTGATAACCCAGTTAGCTGCACTGGGGGGACAGTGACAACCCGTAGAGAGTGGGGCTTAAACCACTAACCTTAGTATCAGTGATCCAGCACCTTTACCACCAGGCCACCACGACCAAATTATTAAAGTATACGTAGCTATTTCATACAGATTAAAAGAGAATTTAAAAAGTTTCATAACTGGGCGGCATGATGGGTCAGTACATCCACCTCTCAGCAAGAAGGTCCTGGGTGCAACCTCCGGAGTCAGTGAGGGAGGCTCTATTTGGAGCCTGCATGTTCTTCCCATGCTTATGTAATGCATCACAGGAGGAAATATCAAGGGTGAAAGTTTTTACTCACCTCTAAAGTGCTAGTAGTGTGAATTGCACCCCGTTCAATCACACCCCTTAAATTTGTGAGGAGCTCAGACAAGTTTTATGGACATGCTACACAAGTCTCCCTCCTTCACCCAATGTCTGCTTATCAGCCTCTCTGTGACCCTAATAGGATTAAGTAATTTGGAAAATGCATGAGTGACACACTAGTTTTCTTAATAGGTGCCCCATTATAAGAGCTGTTTCATATGTGTAAAGGCAGAAATCAGACAGATTTTAGATTCATCGGACTGTCAGATTCAGACATTCCTATCATATTAAAAAATTGCTATCATATTTCTAAATAATAAACATAATAAAAAATAATACATTACCATCCATATTTTGATCCTTACTTCCATTGAATTTTTCTAGAATGACTCAGAAATGGCGTTAGTGGGGAATAGCACATGGCACTTTACACCAGGAGATCAGCTGCAATGTGCTTTTCTCCAGACTTAGAATATCTTAAATAAAACAATTAAATTATTCGGCTTTTATATGATTATACAGTGCTACCTTGACTCACGAGTGTCCGCAATAATGAATTTTCTGTGATACGAGCTTTGATCCCACCAGAAATATGCCCTAACCAAAGAGCAAAATTTTGATTTACGAGCTCTGCTGGGGAAATGGCTTTTCCGGGCCGATTCGCCTCATATTTTTCCGCATGTATTCCTCCACGGTCACGCCGAGAATGCCTTGTACAGTGCTTCTCAATTATTTTCTGTGACGCCCCCTATAGGAAGAAAAAAAACATTTCACACCCCCCTGTCAATTATTCCCATAGGAAATAACAGAAAACCAATTAATCCGTTCCAAACCCCTCCCAAGCTCATATAACATGACACAAACACATATATTTCACCTAATATATTAAAGATAAACATGTAAAAACAATAAATATTTCATAATACATGTACATTAACATTAATAATCTCACAGGTGTCCACAATAACCCCCTGGATCTGAATAATTCTCCATATCATACCATACCTCCTTCAATGATGCTAATTAAGCCACAGATATACTAAATTCCAGAATCTCACTGGTCCGAAGGTGGGCTTTGTGTTTGAATAAGCAAAGAGCTTGAACATTACTTCCAGCTGACACCTGAACAATAGGTTTTGCACTCATCAAGTGCTACAATTATTATAGTAACAGCTCATACACAAGGTTCATGCTAATAATACACTATGAAGAAAGCTTAGAACAAATGGATCGTAAAACATGCTGCTGTTTAACAACTTAACTGTTCATGCGGTGATGTTTTTGTTCAGATGTATTAAAATTACACTTCATTTTTTAAAGCAAAAGAAACGAGAGCATGAGCAAGTGAGAGATAGAGAAAGATGCTGCGATAACAGCAAGTAACTTTTCTTACAGACGTTTCACAACATTAAATCTGAACTCGAAACTGAGGTGAGAGGTGTGCACTGCGGTATACAGGATGCAGGCATAAATAGATTACAGGCACACACTGCACATGAAAACTGTATATTGTGTGAAAGCATGAGTGCCTCTGGATGAATGAATGAATGAATGAATGAACATTACAAATGTTTGATGAAGTGTTCTGTATCTGAGAAGATTATCCCTCCATTCAATCCAATGCTGGGTTCCGTGCCCCCGGTTTCATTAGTTTATTCTTTCACTCTTATAATGGCTCACATTTATCAACTTCAATACAATTATTTATGTATACATTTAGTAAATAAACTTACAAGAGAAATTCACTTATATTCACTTACTAAATCATATCATTTGTTCAAACACATTTGTATTTTGCTGGGAGGCTGGAGCCCATCTCAGCCGACTTCGTGCAAGAGTGGGGTACACTCTAAACAGCTCTCCAGGCCTTTGCAGGGCCTCTCTCGCTCTCTCTCTCTCTCTCTCTCTCTCTCTCTCTCTCTATATATATATATATATATAAAACACACACACACACACACACACACACACACACACACACACACACACACATACATACTGTGTGTGTATAATATATATATATATATATATATACAGTAAAACCTCCGCTGACGAATGCTTAAGCTCACGAACTTTTCGCCTCAAGAACATTAAATTTGCGAGCATATAGTCTCTGCTGACGAACTAGTTTTCGGCGGACGAATCAAACCACGCGGTCGAACAGCTGACGCACGCTCATGGCGTCACAGTTCGTCACCCCCTTTCTTTGAATGCGGAAGTGGTTTGTGTTTGCTAGACATTTTGGACCATATTGAGTGTACTTTTGCTATTATGGGACCGAAAAAGACCCCACCACAGGCGGAGAGCATTGAAAAACACGAACGAGGTGTGCATTTGTGTGACTTAGCGTCCCAGTACCAGTACGCTAAGTCTACCATTGCTCCCATCCTTAAGAACAAGGAAGCTATTAAGGGTGCGTGTGTGGCTAAGGGTGTTTCCAAACAGTAGGCGTTTCCAAACACGCCTTCCAAACAGTAAGTCCCTCCCTCCCTCCTCCTCCCACTCCATTCCATCAAGCCATCAACTGCCATCACAAAGGTAAATAAAACGACTTTATTATACAGTACAGTTTATTTCTTTAATTACAATACAATAGCACATTTATTATACATAAAATAATGTATATTTTTGTGTAGTTTTAAGGCTTATTTAGTAGAAAATTATGTTTTATGGGGACCTGGGAACGGATTATTCTCATTTTAATGGTTTCTTATGGGAAATAAATGTTCGGAAGACGAACTTTTCGCCTCACACACACTTTCTGGGAACCAATTATGTTCGTGAGCAGAGGTATCACTGTATATATATATGTGTATGAAAAGGAATCCCTTGCTACTTCGCGCTTCAATTCATGCGACTTCAGTGCATCATGTTTTTTTTTTTTTTTTTTAATATTCATCGAATTAAAAATAAAGAAATTAAGGAAGAATAGGGGGAAAAGTTAAGGGAAATGCCACAAAAACAAGGTCAATTATGCAAAAAAAAAAAAAAAACCTAAACCAACCAAACTTTCCGAAGTTAATTATATATATATATATATATATATATATATATGTTTTAAATATTATATTTAAATATTTGTTTTAAAAAATGTCAACACACTTTCTACTTCGCACTTCAATTCATGCGACTTCAGTGCATCACGTTTTTTTTTAATATTCATCAAATTAAAAAAATAAGGAAATTAAGGAAGAATAGGTGAACAGGTTAAGGAAAATGCTGCAAAAACAAGGCCAATTATGCAAAAAAAAACCCTCAAACAAACAAAACCAAAAAACAACCCAAAACCTCCTATCAAAACTACCGTGTTTAGCATCCTGCTCCAATAATCACCCCCCCCCCCACCCCATTGTTTTTTATCTTACGTTTAATAACCGCCCATGTGTACTGGGAGCAAAATTGTTGATCAAATTCACCAATTTTATTCGATCAGTCTCTGTAATGGCAAAATGAGGTTTTCACTGCCAGTAAAAGTGAGTTTACACGGTATTTCAAGACCCTCTGCCACTGAGGAATGTCTATAATGTTCATCAGTAACAACACATTTGATTGTTCCGCTGTGCTTTAAAAAACAGAATTTTATTTTGAAGTATTCTCTTGGTAAACAATTGATGAACCATTAAAAACTGCTACACAAAACTATGGGATTCTCTGAATGAATGGAGCAATGAGCCAGATATGGACCTATCAGAAAGTGATGAGTATTTTTCACCCGATTCTCCTGCTCACTAACTTCATAAATTTAACGACGTTCCAGGACATTTGCTTTTGTTTATCCTAATCCTAATTAGGGTCATGGGGAGGCTGACGCCCATCCCAGCCGACTCCCGGCGAGGGCAGAGTACACACGGGACATCTTGCCAGGCCATCACAAGACGCAAACACGCTGACGGCTGTGCAGCTCCTCTTGTTGAAAGTTAGCAATGGTTCTTTTACATGAACCTCTCACCATAGACAGTGAGAGACATGGCCAGCTTTAACCTAGTTAGCTGCACTGGGGGGACAGTGACAACCTTGTGGAGAGTGGGACTTGAACCCCCACCCTTAAGATCAGCGATCCTGCACCCTATACCACTAGGCCACCACTGCCCATACTTTTTTTGTTCTCTCACTCAACAATCAGAAGTGTTTGTTTGTCATTTTCCACAAAAAACATTATGCACAGGAGCTTTCATTTCTGATCCCGACAGAGACATCTCGAACCCCATTTAGGGTGTTTTGGTTTAAAATGTATTAAATCACCCAAGGTAACTACACATGTGTCTGTGGCACAATCCACAGTCCCAAAGTAGAGTTTGAGAGGGGAATATTTTAAACTCTGTTTGGAGCTGAGAATTAGTCACGTAGAAGTGAGAGGAAGTTTATAAAGTTGAAGGTATTCTAATCTGTAGATTTTATCTTCTGTATATGTTGTAAAGACATTACTGTACCTTTTAATTTCAGGCTGTTTGCAGCATGCATAAAAGGTTTGAGCAGCTTGACAAATGAATGATGAGTAAGTTATTATTATTATTATTATTATTATCATTTCACTGTGACATATACACTTAGGCCCAAATTTACTACATACATATTACTTTGGGCAAAATATCGTGCGAGCACATTCCTTTAAAGTGCTGATGGGTGTGGCCATATACCAAGAGAGGCAATTTAGCGTAGGGTTAAATAAAATAACACTCAGCTCTGAGTGTTATACTAACTGGAAAAAATATGGGTCAGTAAAGCTGTGTACCATGAAAGGTGAAGTAACAGCAAACGGCATAAATCATAAAATAATATAAAATGTCTGTCTGTCTTCCTTTCGGCTTTTTCCCTTTTTTTATTCGGGAGTCGCCACAGCGAATCATCTGATTCGCACGTTTGATTTGGCAGAGGTTTTTATGTCGGATGCCCTTCCTGTCACAACCCTTTTTAGCAAGGGACAGAAACACGCTGATGACTTTGCAGCTACTCTTTACGAAAGTCAGCAATGGTTCTTTTACCTGCCTCTCACTATAGACAGTGAGAGACATGGCCCGCCTTTGATAACCCAGTTAACTGCACTGGGGGGGGACAGTGACAACCTTGTGGAGAGTGGGACTTGAACCCCAACCTTTGGATCAGCGATCCAGCACCCTATACCACTGGACCACCACTGCCCCCATAAAATAATATAAAATATCATAAAATATTGATTCTTTCCTCAAATCAACTCAGAAATGAACTCGGAAATGCTGACAACAAAATTGTGCTTTTACTTATGACAATATGTTTATTATGAGCTTTGAAAGTCTATAAACGGTGCTGAAAACATGTGACACAACAATCACCAGTCTTTGTTGTAAACAATTGTACCAATAAAACATTATTCAACTGATAACAACATTTATATCACAATTACTTACAGGCTTCATTCATTCATCATTCATTTTCTGTAACCGCTTAATCCTAATTAGAGTTGAGGGGAGGCTGACGCCCGTCCCAGCCAACTCTGGGCAAGGGCAGAGTACAGCCTGGATGGCTCGCCAGGCCATCGCAGGGCGGAATCACACTAACAGCTATGCAGCTCCTCTTGTCGAAAGTCAGCAATAATTCTTTTACATGAACCTCACACCATAGACGGTGAGAGACATGGCCGGCCTTTGATAACCCAGTTAGCGGCATTGGGGGACTTACAGACTTCACCTTTCTAATGGTTTGCAGCACTGTAATTACTACAGAAATTGTCGTTTGTTCAGAAAATAAAACTCATGTCCAACATAACGCATAGTTTCTACCTCGTAACCCTCGATTTCAACACTCCTTCAACCAAGAGCTCATGAATACAGCCTATTTTTAGGTTGCAATGTGTTGCAAACATGCTCATTTAAACACAATACCGGTGTGTAAATTCTGCCTTTATATGAGTACAGTGGTACCTCACCTTACGAAATTAATTCGTTCCAGAGCCTTTTTCGGAACCTGAATTTTTCGTAAATTGAACTGCATTTTACATGTAAAACATGTGATTCGTTCCAAGGCCTCCAATACTACCCCCTAAACCCTTTAAAAATTATAAAAGCATACCTTTTAAGACCTCCTTCTGCTTCAATATCGTACCGATGGTAGACGGGTTTGGCCATATTCCTTTGCGATATCACTTAGCTGCATGCCATGAGCCCGCTTCTTCTTTTCACTCGCACTGGGAATCACACACACACACGTGTGTGTGTGTGTGTGTGTGTGTGTGTGTGTGTTGACCATGTCTTCTTAGCAGAGTTATAATCTTATAAATGTTTATTCAAGGTTAAAAGCCTGAGCCATAAGAAAGTTGCACTGAGCACACTCGAAAATGAAACAACACTAACTCATGAAACAACAGTAACTCTGTCCTTTACATGAAAAGCATTATGGGTGCTCCATAATAGCCAATGGGAGAGAGCTGCGTCATCCCTCCTAGCCAATGGGAGGCCAGCGGGGCTGAATGTTGGAAGATATTCAATGGGAAAGCAGCTCGTGCATTGTTTGAATGTTTGAATGGCTTGTTTTGCGCGTTTCATAAGGAGAACTTGTTTCGTATACAGAGACAAAAAAATTTTGGAAAATGTTTATCGTAACCTGGATTTTTTGTTTGCTGGGACTATCGTAAGGTGAGGTACCACTGTAAAATTAATTTTGATTGAAGGCAGTGTTGTTTCTTGTTTTCGTTGGTACATTGGATTCTACATAAATTTACTGTTGCACCTCATTAATAAATCTGGCTTTTCCTGCCAGTTTTTACCAAGCCTTTTGTCATTGGCACTGATTGTCAAGTTTTTGATTCACATTTGTGTGGGTTACAGATTACAGTAAAGACTTTGTCTTGCCTCTAAAACTGTATTTGTGCCTTGCCTGAATCTTGCCTGTCTCCTGCTCCTGATATCTGCCTAAAATTTTGGATTTATCTGCCATGGTGTCTGCAATAAACTCCTTATCTGTTTTTATATCTGTCTTCCGTCTGCTTCCTGTGACAGTGGCCTTTTGTTGCATCATTCTCTCTGGCCCAGGGCATCACCCAACCCTCTGTCAGCATCCTCAATGGCATTTGGATTCAACTGATTACATAATTACAATTTTAATAGCAAATAATAATCCACAGAGGACTTGTTTTGGATTTTATAATCTGGATGCAACAATCTGTTTAGTTTCATATGTTACACATATATCAAGTTATAGAATAATAAAATTCAGAATACTATCCTTAGATATTATAATAAAACTACTTGTAGGATGAATAAACTGGTGATTATCCATTGATAAATATCATTGTTTATGTGCATGAATAAACAATACAGCATACGCTATAAGCTTAATTACATGCGTGTGTACACATCCAGAATGCAGTGTTGCGGTCTTTTCCTATTAGGCAGAGCGAGGCTAATATGGAGCTCAATTCAGACTGCACCATGGCAACAGCAGCAGTGTCTGGCAAAGTTCCCCTCCTAGCCAGTACCGAAGTGGATGCAGCATTAATGTGGGACTGTCTGTTTGTGTTTGTCACATAAGATGTTGGTTTGCATGATTAGGTATGCTATGTCCTTCCTTACACTTGTTAAAAAAGTCTAAATAGGAAACCACAAACCCAGAGTCCTTCATGCTGTAACAACATCTTTAATGGTGCCTATGCTTTCTCTGCAATGCCACAAAGTCACGAAGTCATGATGACTAATATCCGTTTTTTTTTTCCCCAAACACAGGATGAAACACAACAGACTCTGTACTCTGTACTTTTCAATGATTTCCAAATTTCATTGGTACATTGGTACGGAAATGAGACAAAGTAAAGAAAAGGTTAAATGGGTTGGGCTGCCACAAGCTTCCAGAACAATGTGTCTTGGCATACAAGTCTCTTGAACAGTAGTGGAGGGAGAATAACTATTCCAAAAGCCACTGAAGAATGCTGTCTACAAAGACTATAGAATTCAACTAACAAAATTCAAGTGCCTTGTGATCTAGTGATTGTGAAAACCACTGCGGCACCATTTAAATATTTATCAAACCCATTCAATAACCCTTTGAGCCCTCTGGAAAGGGCGAAGGCATTGTCCTCGTGAAACAAAGCACTTGCATCAGTGACGAAACGTTACATCACAGGATGAAAGTGGCCAGTCATATTAACTCTGTTCTTACAAATTGTGTTCCATCCCTTAAAGTGCACAAGTGAACCCAACCATTCCAACAGAATGTCTGGATCATGTGACAGAGCATCCAACTGGCCTTTTATTAATCATTTATCTGTACATACAGTATTAACATTGAGTTTGTATTTTGACTACAAATTATAAAATGATCAAAGTCCCAAAATTAAAGACGTGCTGGATCACTGATCCTAAGGTTGGGGGTTCAAGCCCCACTCTCAACAGGTTGTCACTAACACCCCCCCCACCACCCCCCCGAAGCTAACTGGGTTATCAAAGGCCAACCATGTCTCGCTGTCTATGGTCAGAGGCTCATATAACAGAACCATTGCTGACTTTCGTAAAGACTAGCTGCATAGCCGTCAGTGTGTTTCTGCCCTGCGATGGCCTGGTGAGCCGTCCAGGGCGTACTCTGCCCTCGCTCGGAGTTGGCTGGAATGTGCACCAGGCTCCCCGTGACCCTAATTGTGATTAAGTCTTCTTCTTTTCCTTTCGGCTTTTCCCTTCAGGGGTCGCCACAGCGAATCATCTGCCTCCATCTCACCCTATCCTTTGCATCTTCTTCTCTTACACCAACGACCTTCATGTCCTCCTTTACCACATCCATGAATCGTCTCTTTGGTCTTCCTCTAGGCCTTTTGCCTGGTAGTTCCAGCCTCAGCATCCTATTATCAATATACTCACTATCCCTCCTCTGTACATGTCCAAACCATCTCAATCTAGCCTCACTGACTTTGTCTCCAAAACGTCTTACATGTGCTGTCCCTCTGATGTGCTCATTCCTAATCCTATCCATCCTCGTTACTCCCAAAGAGAACCTCAACATTTTCATCTCTGCTACCTCCAACTCTGCCTCCTGTCTTTTCCCCAGGGCCACTGTTTCTAACCCATACAACACCGTCTTGTACACTTTTCCTTTCATTCTTGCCGATACCCTCCTATCACACATTACACCAGACACTTTTCTCCAACCATTCCAACCTGCCTGCACACGCTTCTTCACCTCTTTTCCACACTCTCCATTGCTCTGGATTGTTGAGCCTAAGTACTTATTAAATTAAATTGTGATTAAGTGGTTACAGAAAATGAATGATGAATAAACGATATATGTATATATATATTCATTCATTCATTTTCTGTAACTGCGTAATCCTAATTATGATAGCAGGAATGGTATTCAGGTATTCAGTGATTTCATTTTGTGAGTTTTGGTACAGCGACAACCCTCATCAACATTAATGTTCATAAACATAAATACAAGTTAAACGTTTGGACACAAAGAAACTGTTGGTATGAAAACTTAGTAAAGTCTGTCACTGTCTTCCTCTCATCCTTCTTACTGTTCGAGGAAGGAAATGTAAGCTTAGGTCCTCTTCCAGTTTGCATTCCATGCATTGCTCACTTGTTTACTTTAGAAGTTGACATTTTCAGGTGAGAAGCTATTTTTATTACCATTTCCTGATTTAAGACTATGAAGGTCATATGAAGGTCATATGAAGGTCAACACCCTTATTTGATTTTTCACCAATATTTGATTGTGTTTGCTTGGTGGATTACACCCTGACTGTCCCTACACCTTGAGGTCCATTCACAAAATGCCAGGAATTGTAGCACATGTGGTTTTTTTATGCTTGAAAATAGATTTGCTTTCATCTAAATTAATTCATTTAAATAAAAAGATGGGTTTTTTCTTTTCAGTGTAAGATGAAGCTACTTTACCGAAAGGTGGATTTTTCCTGATCCTTTTTACAAATCTTCATAAGGGGTGCCAATAATTGTACCCGATACGTCCAACATTATCACTGTTTCAATGCACATATTTTCTCAGCTGTTGTATCGTGCTTGCAGAATCAACATTCCAATAACTCCTGAGTTTTGGGCAACCTGCACACTAAGTAGCGCTTACTACTGAAATTGGATGAGTTTCCACATAATTACAACTTCAAAGTCTATATAAACACACCCAACATACTTTTATTGGCCAATGTGCCCCGTTATCCTGCCTTACAGACCACCTATGAGGGTATAATTACTGAATATAATCTGTACAATTCACTGATATGTACACGGACCATACGCTGGCAGAAGTAATTCAATGGAACTCTGGGTTACTGGTGAAAAAGTGGGGAAGCTTAACTGCCATTGTTGGTCTCTCAAGGCCCTCAATTCTCTGATTTCTAGAGTGCTTATCACAGCTGAGTCCACATTCTGAACTCCAACCCCAATTTCCCAACATGCTGGAATACACAACGAAAAAATGATACTGAAAAGTATACAATATGTGAAAAATATATTCATATATTTGTTTGTGTGTTTATTTTGTGGATAGTGCTGACCCGGTGGTAGGGTAGTCCAAACCCCACTATTGTTGGGTGGTTGTCAGTTCTGCTCCCCCAGTGCACTAACTGGGTTATCAAAAGCCGGCCATGTGTCTCACTGTCTGTGGTGGAGGTTCATGAACCATTGTAGACTTTCGTACAGAGGAGCTTGCATAGCCATCAGCGTGTTTCTGCCCTGCAGTGGATTGGCGAACTGTCCGAGGTGTACCCAGAGTCTTTACCTTACCCAGAGTCGGCCTCCCTGTGATCCAAATTAGGATTAAGTGGTTCAGAAAATGAATGAATGAATGGAATACATAAGACTCTTCGGTAGGATAATTTCTACAGTGATTAAATCATTTCGACTATCGTCAATACTTTAACTGATGCAGTGAGTATCTTGTCAACAACAATGTTGGAACGCATGTCCCATGGCTGTGAAAAAGACTTTATTTGTTGCAGAAGGGTTCAATTATTGGCCAACAACAAGCAAAGAAAGCAAATCTTAACCATGGCTTAAGTGCTTGGTGAAGCCAATTCATAAAAACTAAAATAAAATACACACATAATAAATCATATAAACTCACAATTATGTTTGATAATGAAACTGAGAGTGTTTCCAAAGCACTGAGCATGTCAGTGTAATAACGGGGCACATGAAGTGATGTACCCATCATGCACAGTGGCCACTGCACAAGCCTCTTATATCAGCATTATGACCAAGCCTTTCTTCAGTTGGTCAGGTCGAGGCTCAGCAATATTATGTGTCAATAAAATGAAGTCAGCTGATGACCTGAATGTAAAGAATGAGCAGATAATCACATCAATGAATGTTGTTTTTTTTTCTTCCTTGATGCTACAAAAGTAAGCTGAGGACTCAAATAATGAAAGAGTAGGTCATAGAGCGTGAGGAATTATTTTCAGATATCAACTGGCACAACAAAGTCCTGACCTTAATCCTATTTAAAGTATTTGGGATGTGTTGGAGAAGAAAAAAAATGTACATGATTTTAGAATTATTACATTAAAAGGCAAAACAAAAAAATTAAAAACAACAACAACAACAACAACAAAATGGATGGACAGCATCTACACCAAATGGCTAAGGTACACTTTGTCGGCCATAGTGAGAAATGGCCCTCTGTATACCTGTATATGGAAAAAATGGAAAGTCTATCTTGGGTAAAATTAGTGGCTTTGAATAAAAAGTAATATAGGCTTACAGTCGCTCTTCCACATGCTGATTTGAGCAGGAAAAAAAACCCTAAATATATAACTAAAAATACAAGAATGTAAAAGTCTAACTAGCTGATCACAACTAGAAATTAGGCCAAAAAAATTAGTGAAAAAGTTTTCAGGACACGGTAATATTAATTATTACGATAAAAGAAGCCTACCGCAGTGTAAGGAATAGACTGTAAAGGGTGCAATGTGTCACTGTGATGTTAACATGTAAACTGGCAGCGGAGGAGGGTGACTGCCATGGCACAAAAGCTTTAAATGTGTCAAGGCCTTCAGTGGCATGCATGCACCCCCGCTTTCCCCATCATCATATACACTTCATCAGGAGTGGAATCATAACTAGCATGATTGCATTTCCAGGGCTTTCCACAAGAGGTCTCAGTTACCAGAGTGATAACCTGTTGTCATGGTAACGAATTATTCTCACGTGGAAGGCAGTTGTTTCATTTATTTTCCAAATGAGTCTGAAATGCTGGTTGCACCTAATTTTGTTTGGGTTTTCTGAGCTCTACATCCCAAAATTGATGTTATGTTGATTAAAAATTTATCAGGACTTTGGATAGATAATCTTAAATCTCAGATAGTCTCAGCAAAAATTTTCCTTGTTTTAAACACAAAATAAAAATTAATAGTGAGCAGCAAAATGTGTATTACGGTTAGTGTTATTTATACTACAGAAACAACTCTGAGGAAAACATGTATCTGAGAAGATCATAGTGGATCAGTCCTTATCCCGGGATCACCAAGTCCATGATAGGGACACATCACAGATAGGATGCCAGCCCACGAACTCAGTCATTAACATTAAAATACACATATGATAATGTTACATCACATAATGATTAGGTTTAACTTTATTGAATAAAATGGCAATGGTGGCCTGGTGGTAAGGTGCTGGATCACTGATCCCAAGGTTAGGGTTCAAGCCCCACTATCACCACGTTGTCACTGCTGTCCCCCACCAGTGCACTAACTGGGTTATCAAAGGCCGGCCATGTCTCTCACTGTCTGTGGTGTGAGGTTCATGTAAAAGAACCATTGCTGACTTTCATCAAGAGTAGCTGCATAGCCTTCAGCATCTTTCTGCCCTGTGATGGCCTGGCGAGCTGTCCAGGGTGTACTCTGCCTTCGCTCAGAGTTGACTGAGATGGGCCCCGCCTCTCTGCAACCCTAATTAGGATTCAGCGCTTCAGAAAATGAATGAATGAATATTTGTAATGATGTCCATTTTTGATAATATTTTCCAGACATTTTTGGAATCAGAACAACAATTTGGTTGATGTTATAATCCTTTGACTATTTTTCTTGCCACTTTTTTCTCACACAAAAGATCAATCATGATTGATTGATTGATTGACGTTCAGTATTTTTACAAGGCTTCAGTTTTTATGGCAGCACAGACTTTTGCATAGTGGCAAAATCAGCACGTTGAGACTATAAATAAAACTTTATTTAGGATTCAGGATTTTTAATAGCCATTTGTGTTTTTTACACACATAGGAATTCTTGTGCCAAAAAGAATGCTCAAATCAACACACAAACTGCTATAAAATAGACAGATAAAAATTCTATATCTAAAAGGACCTCACAGAGACTCAGCAAACAATACAATAATAACAAAAAAGTAATGGGGCAGTGGTGGTCTAATGATATAGGGTGCTGGATCACTGATCCAAAGGTTGGGGGTTCGAGTCCCACTCTCCACAAGGTTGTCACTGTCCCCCCAAGTGCAGCTAACTGGGTTATCAAAGGCCGTCCATGTCTCTCACTGTCTATGGTGTGAGGCATGTAAAAGAACCATTGCTGACTTTCGACAAGAGTAGGCTGCAAAGCCGTTGGCGTGTTTCCGTCCTGCGATGGCCTGGTGAGCTGTCCAGGGTGTACTTGGCCCTCGCCCGGAGTTGGCTGGGATGGGCACCAGCCTCCCCGCGATCCTAATTAGGATGAAGCTGTTACAGAAAATGAACTGATGAACAAAAAGTAATAATATTAAAATGATGAATGATGGTGATGATGATGATGATGATGATGATGATAATAATAATAATATAAATAAATCAGTAGATAACCACAATAAATGAAATTGCACTACTCGTATATTATATTATATTATAATTATATTTATATTTATATTGCATTATGCCCATTGTTTTGTTGGAAAAAAAATATTGATATCTCAAATAATCCAGTACTGTATTGAGCATGTTTACCCAATATTTAATATTTCCTTATTATCATTCATTTTCTGTAACTGCTTAATCCTAATTATGGTCGCGGGGAGGCTGGCGCCCATCCCTGGGCGAGGGCAGAGTACACCCTGGACAGCTCGCCAGGACATCACAGAAAACATGCTGACGGCTATGCAGCTCCTTGTCGAAAGTCAGCAATGGTTCTTTTACATGAACCTCTCACCACAGACAGTGAGAGACACGGCCGGCCTTTGATGACCCAGTTAGTGCAATGGGGGGGACAGCAGTGACAACCCGCTGAGAGTGGGGCTTGAATCCCCAACCTTAGGATCAGTGATCTAGCACCTTTACCACCACCACCACCACTGCCCCAATATGTATTATAATATTTTCTATGATTTCTATAATACTTCTTTACCTCACAGTATTGCTACAGGAATATCATAAACAAGTACATATTTTTATAAGGAAACACTTACATATTAAACTATCGTACTATGAGGTGGTCCTGGTTCCATATCACTAGAGGAGTCTAAGCATGCACTGGTTGCCTTAGCAACAGTGTCCTGGCTCAGTCAATCACATGGCTGCCCTCTGCATTGCTCAATTAATTTTCATAATCTTTCCCAGGAGCCTTTTTGAAATTTGTGTGATGGGATCTCAGGCGCTTCTGTTTATAAAAGTCTTCAACAGGACGGTAGAATCTGATCAAACTTTTGTGTCTCACTGCTAAATAGTAATAAAATAAGTCACAGTTCCTTCTGATTTTTAAAATGTTGTCATAAAAAGTTGCCATCCAGACAAAATATTGCATATGAACTATATTAAGATTACTGAACAACACTGAAAACATTTAAAGATTTACCAGACTGAAGAGACTGTTAGGATTTGAATCTTAAATAATTGCTGTTACTGAAAAAAAAACTGCTGTCCAAGCAGGAAGTAAAATCCCTGTTGTTGGACGTAATTAACATACATATCACGAAGGAAGTACTTTATGGTAGGACAAGTACGATAATAGGTACCATCAGGGAGCTGAGGATGAAACTAGCAAGGCATGTTTATAATCACAAATCATCCCCTACAGACATGACAGTAACTTGGAATCCACAATTTGTAAGAGCAAGCAAAGGGAGACCTATCATGACCTTTGATGACACACTCCTGGAGGACACTGGTCTGAAGACAGAGGAAGAACCGAAGGAATTCACGGAGGACAGAGAGCACTCTCATCGTGTCTCATTCCATTGCCCTGGGGGCTTCGTCAAGAAGAAATGAGATGAGTAGTTATAAAATATTGAGCAGGCATTGATACTAATGCAATAAAAGTACACAGATCAATGTCCCATTTCAGCATTTCATGTAAACAGCTGCACTGGAAATATATTCTGATTCTAAAATGAGAATCACTCATTAGTAGTAAGAGATGGAAAGACGGATTGGGGTTTTCAAAAAAATACAGATATAAAATTCAGAAGTTTGGAACCAAGAATAACCTCAATCCTAGGGTCACAGGCATCCATCTTATCTGACTCTGGTGAAGGTGGGGGTACACCCTGAACAGCTCACCTATCCATTGCAGGGCCAATGGACACAACCATTTCCAGTCACTCCTAGGGGCAATTTCGAACTGCCAATCAGCTTACTGTGTACATCTTTGGACTGATTATTGCAGGAAACTGGAGTTCTTACAGGAAACCTATGCAAGCACAACATGGAAACTCTGCACAGAAATGCCCTTGTTAAGCCCGGAACTCATACCCAGTGCCTTCTTGCTGTGGGATGGATGTACTAACCTCTATATCACCTGTGCTGCACTACTCCAGTACTGTAAAAACCAGAGTGTGGAGAAGGAAAACATCTGCTTGCAATCCAAGAGATACAAGCACACTGGTCGGGTAGAGGTAGTGTCATGGTTGGGGCTTACATGCCTGCTTCAGGAATGGTTTCAATCATTTTGATGTACAGTAAACCCTCGCCCATTCACGCTTCACTGTTCAAGGCCCCACACACTCACCGGATTTTGTTCTCAAACTCTTTTCTTCATAATGTTTTTAAATTAGCAAGTTACTGGCAAGTTACTGGCAAGTTACCGGCAAGTTACTGGCACATGATACAAATTTAGCCAATGGCTGAGAGCTTATGTTTCTCCCTCCTGCTGATTGGTTGCAGATGATGTGTACGCCTTTCTTCCTCATTCACGTGCAAGTTATCAACGTAATGACGGCCATGGCTCTGTCAACGCCGCGCGCTCTTTCTCTGCCCCCTAGATAACTTAATGTTCAGAATGTTTATGCGTGAGATTTTACGTACTGTAGCATGTTTTTCCTTTTGGTTTGCATTAGTTTTTTTTAGAGGCACATACGCTGAATTTATTCATGGATGTACGTACATACATATTTTTATGCGCATATCTATTAATAGGGTAAAGTGGCAGTGGTGGCCTGGTAGTAAAGGGCGCTGGATCACTAATCCTAAGGTTGAGGGTTCGAATCCCTTTCTCCACAAGATTGTCACTGTTCCCCCCGAGTGTAGCTAACTGGGTTATCAAAAACTGGCCATGTCTCTCACTGTCTATGGTGAGAGGTTCATGTAAAAGAACCATTGCTGACTTTCGTAAAGAGTAGCTGCCAGCGTGTTTCTGCCCCTTGCTAAAGGGTTGTGTTAAGAAAGGGCATCCGATGCAAAAACCTATGCCGAATCAAACGTGCGAATCAGATGAAAAAAAAGGAAAAGAAGAAGATCTATTAATAGGGTATTCATAAGCACATAATTTTTCTATCGATTACAGTTCACAGTATGTTCTAGGAATATAATATTATATATATATATATATATATATATATATATATATATATATATATATATAAAATTAATAAATATTACAGTAGAAAATTAAAATGTTTTTACTTAATCATTCCTACATTTTACTGCATTATTACTGTACAGTAGGTTCACGTTATTCGCGGGAGTTGCGTTCCGCCCCTTCCCATGGATACTGAAAATCCGCGAATGATTGAAGCGGTTTTAAAACCCTATGTATGATATTGCATGTGCTAAAATATGCTTGTTAAACACGTTCTATAGCCAGTCTTGCTCGTTAATGCAGTAATAATGCAGTAAAATGTAGTAATGATGAAGTAAAAACTTTTTAATTTTGTACTGTGATAATATTTTTGAATAAATAAAGCCCTCAAAGTCCTTTCCAGAAGCTGGAGAAGATGCAGAGCGTTTGAGTGACATCATAGGGCTTAAATAATCATTAAAAACACACGAAAAAAAATGTAAATTCACAATTCAAGCAATCACGTTGATGACGTGTGTGAAGGAGAAAAAAGAGGTGTACACACTATCTGCAACCAATCAGCAGGAAAGAGAAACAAAAGCTCTCAGCCATTGGCTAAATTTGGATAATGTGCCAGCAACTTCCGGTTTGCCGCTAATTCGCAAGTATGCGGAGCTGCGACTGCTGAACCGTGAATGGGCAAGGGCTTAACGTATAAATGAGTAAGACTGTGTATAGAATGTGTTTAAGAAACATATTTTAGCGCATATAATACCATACATAGGGTTTTAAAACCGCATCAATTACACGGATTTCCGGGATCCGTGGGTGGGGGAGGAATGTACCCCCTGCGAATAATGAGGGCTTACTGTAAAACATGATGGTAACAGTAGAATGAATTCAGAAGTTTACAGAAATATTATGTCTGCCAAATTACACAGAAATTGATCCAAATTAACTGAGATTAATTTCCTTATGCACAAGACAATTACCCAGAACACATTCCCA
The DNA here is from genome assembly GCA_024760905.1 of Plotosus lineatus. Lineage (NCBI taxonomy): Eukaryota > Metazoa > Chordata > Actinopteri > Siluriformes > Plotosidae > Plotosus > Plotosus lineatus. The sequence continues at coordinate 56,795,500 of CM045733.1, read as the reverse complement.
ACACAACAAAGGCGGAGGAAATGGAAGGCTTTAGGCGCTGTCAGACTTTAAGCTAACTGTCGCAATTTCTGGACTATTGAGCGCACCCAAATATAAGTCGCACGAACTAAATTAAAAAAAAAATCAAACAATTTGTACATATATAGGCCACACCTCGTTATAAGCTGCAGGTGTCTGCCTCGGTCTCGTGCTTCCTGCTAGAGCACCCCCAGGATGACTTCTTCGCTTCACTTATCCCTTAACATCTGGGGATGTCGTTGGCGCGCCTTCATGGCGAGACTTGGGCTGATTTGGCCTGGCGGCGCCTATCGCCTCGTAGAAACATGCTGACGGCTTTGCAGCCTACTTTTTACGAAAGTCAGCAATGGTTCTTTTACATACCTCTCACTATAGACAGTGAGAGACATGGCCTGCCTTTGATAGCCCAGTTAGCTGCACTGGGGGGGACAGTGACAACCTTGTGGGGACGCGAACCCCCAACCTTAAGATCGACGATCTTGCACCTTAACCACTAGACCACCACTGCCCACTTCCCTGGAGGACGTTAGCCCGTAAAAAATCTATAGATTAGCTGCATCGTTGTTTAAGCTGCAGGGTTCAAAGCGTTTAAAAAATAGTAGCGGCTTATAGTCCAGAAATTACGGTAAATTGAGCATGAATTTCATCTCCTGAAAAGAAACTGAAAAAAGAAACTCTGAGAACAAACAACTAAAAGACTTGATGGTAAACACCTGGAATAGCATCACAAATGTAGAAGCCATCACAAACTGATTGTTTACCATTTTCAGTCAAGCATTATCCCCTGAGATACTGGGCCAATCAGATTGCGCTGTTTCTTTATACTATATACTAATGTCTGATAGTTCATATATATGCTCATGTAATCTACATAGTAGCTATTGTGCCCATAATAAGTTCATTCCACATTGAAAAAAATGCCCCTATAACAAAAATATATCGATGAAATTACTATATCTATAAAATAGCACTAAATTTATGATCTCCTTGTATCACCATGGCAACATCTGCTTGGTGCCTGTAAGGTTCTGAGCAGGACTGAGGAGAAACACACACACAAAAACCCCCACACAATAATTTGGTGGCTCAGTTATGCATGGGGGAAGGGGTGACATTTATATGCATCTACAAACAGTGCTTGATTTGTAAAACACGGAGTAGCAGAACACCAACGGAGAGGCAATCAAGCAACGGGATAGGCAAGTAAAAAACATCACAGAATGTATAAACACAACATTGCTTTGAACACGTTATGCAATACAGTAGAGTCAAATGCCATCTTATAGCTAAAAGCATATGTGTTTGCAACCAGAACATTTCAGCAATGCTGCGAGAGGACTAAAGGAGTCAGATGCACATTTTCTATTCGTGTATCCTCACATTTTATCCTGAGCATTGGCTGTTACATAAGTACATTCAGCACTTTAAACAGCATAATATGAATATAAAACATGAATACTAGTATCACTGAATTTTTTTTTTCTCCATTGGATGCTTAATTATCCCAGTTATCCACAATGCTGTCATGTACTTCCCACGTTCACTCAGTCCCGCGATGAAGATTTGCTCAGTTCGTGTGGGACAGTTTGTTCTCCTTAATCCCAAAATGCACACAGGTTGAATCAGCTTTAATGGGCAAACATGCTGCAGAAACAGAGTGTAAATTTTTTTTGTATATTGATATTATCTGCCCCTGTGACCCGACCACGCAATAAGCAGCAGAAGATGATGATGATGCTGCTGATGATGATATTATCCAATACCTTATTTTACTTCTTTATGGAGCAGTCCAAAAATATGCACAGTAGGCTGATTGGCAGTTCCAATCCAATCCTAGGTGTGAGGGCGAGTGTGAATGGTTGTATGTGTTGGCCCTGCAATGGTTGTTCATGGTCTACCCTACTTTAGCCCAGAGTTGACTGAGATGCCCACGCATTAGGATTAAGTGACTTAAAAAATGAATGAATGAAGGCATTAAAAATTAAAACTTTTATTACTCAATTGTGTCCCATACAATGTTCTGCCCAACGAGTCCATTGGTTAGAAATATATGGGTGGTCTCATAGCTCTTATAGTTTTAAATCGCAATTTCTTCCATCCCCTTAAGAGCCAAATTTTGTAAGATTCAGGCATTCATTCATTCATTTTCTGAACCGCTTAATCCTAATTAGTGTCAGGAGGAGACTGGTTCCCATCTCAGCCAACTCTGGGTGAGGGCAGAGTACACCCTGGACAGCTTGCCAGGCCATCCCAAGGCAGAAACACTCTGACGGCTATGCAGCTGCTTTTGACGACAGCCAGGATTCAGGCAGTGCATGATACATGATCCCCTCAGATATGCTTGAATTTTGTTGGCTAGAAGGCTTATAGGTAGAAAGACCCCCCCCCCCCCCAATTTTCAGATACTGGAGCTCAATGGTTTCATTCCAGGGCCTCTGGAAAGAGCATGATAGGGCTCCACAAGCAATCCCAAGACTATACAACACGAGAAATCAACATCTGATAATGAGGGCACAATAGGTGGTGTTAAAATTGGTCAAAATGTAATTTCTGGTGTTTTTAGGGGTGTAGTACTGATGGACCCTCATTAGATTTGAATAAATTAATAAATTCCTTTTTATCCTATAACGCTGTATGTCTCCTAACTATTCCATAGTCCAATAGGATCATATATTGCCCCTAATAGAAAACTGCCAGAATCTTATAAAAATCGGCTCTTAATCAAAAAGGTCAGTTAATGTTGAAGTTAGAACAAATATTACAGGTGCTTAAGTAACACCGTATCAGTCGATCATCATCCTAATTGATAATAAACTCAAGTTATAAAACAGATCTTGTTGATGTCAATGTATTTAGAATATGGAAGTAAATCCTTAAGACTGCTCATAACTACTAGTATCACATTAAAGCAAGAGCTCAAGTGAGCACAATATTGCCCAGTAAATAAGCTTTTCCTAATAATCTGGATCATACTTCTGATATAACTTTGGATGCTAGTTTTTAAAGAATGATTTGCTAGATGATGTTAACTCATTTTATTATTACCCTTTTCTAAGAGGAGACTTGTTGTGTGGGAGGCTTTTATTCTGGTGTGTCAAGCAATTTCATTCATGGTAACCTGACGGTGTTATAAATTACTTGATCACTGTTATAGGATATTATGCAAAGTATTTAGCACATGCCCATGAGATTTGAAGAAATTCCAAGAAAAGACGTAGAAAGAGTTGACTTTAGAAGAATCTGGGACATACATTATCTCCCTTTGACCCTTTCCCCAGCAGGTGATAAAGAAACGTCAACTTAAATGCAAACAGAAATGACGCAGGCACTGCCTTAAAGTGAAGCTCCTGATATATTCCCTATATTGATTTAAAGGCTGGACAGCTTCTTAATATGTGCATGTTGGTATAAACATCAGCTCTCGGAGAAAACAAAAATAAATAAGTCAATAAATAAATAAGTTGTTCCTGTGTTTCCCGACTACAGTCTGAAGTGAAAGCAGGAAAGGTTAACAGACTTTTGTTTTCTTGGCCTTTCCCCAGCAAATTTCCTGATCCGTTCATATGACCTATATTATTAGTTTAATTATTCATTTAATTATTTCATGTTGTTTTGCTCAACAAAATTCTGTCTGCCTACTAGATTGTTTGTTTTTCCAAAAAAAAAAAAATAATAAAAAAAAAAAATGGTGTAATAGCCTCTTTTTCAATTTCATTTTTTTTCCATTCATATTAATTAATCAATTTTTTTATTGCTGCCTATCATCATGTAAGTCAACAGACAATCAGCATGAACTCAGTGATGGAACAGTTGTATTGTTTTTCTTGTGCTGGACACACCTAGACACAGGACAACCATCCAAGTAATGTTCCATGCCTAGGGTTCTCCACTCAGGAGTTTCATTCTTCTTCTTAATCAAAAATGTAACTATATTTTCAACTATAGATGAGTCTCAAAAATGTATTTAATATTATACCAAAGATTTTTACTGTAAAGCACATCAATATATATATAACAACATAACCCTCAATAAGAGAGAAACTCATTGTTACAGGTACCTCAATTTGGTTATATTAGCTCATTTACTGTATGTGGTCCCTTGTATCGCTCTATAAAAAAATCCAAAGTGCAACTCTTTTTATGAAGCTATAACTTTAACTAGTATGTACCCAACAGAAATGGTACATTCTGAGTTGAGCTGCCTTTGCAGTGTGTGAGCTACACAGTACCTACATTGTTTAAATAGCAATAGACCATATTATTTGTGTACAACAAGTACAAGTAGCACAGCTAAAGACTTATCCCAGAATGCTCATGCAGCATATTCTACCAGACACTTTAGTAAAGATATGTGGCGCAGAGAAATATCACCGAATTTACAACTCCACCAAATTTTCCAAAATTGCAATCACGCGAACTGTAGTTACTGTACTCAGTGACTGAAGATACTCAGGCAGCTAAATATAATTGCACAGTAGTTCCGGTTTAATGCCGGAGGTGTTGCAGGTTCAAATTTATGGAGCATTTTTAATTTTTTTTTAAGTAATAAAAGACAGTAAAATAATAAAATAGATCCCATCCCGAGACACTTGCATGTTGCAGGTTGTAAACAGCATAAAATGTCACAGACACACTTGCAGCATTACTATAAACACCTGTACACACCCATTGCAATCATTTAGCCAGTCAATTATGCAGCTATATAATGACTTGCAGAATAACCATGTGGATAAGAACCGGAAATCTCAGGTATGATTTAGATCAACCATCAGAAAGGGGGAAATATGACCTCGATGATTGTGACTGTGGCATGAATGGAAGTGGTAGACTGGATAGTGTGGAACTATATAGCGTAGACCAGTTCAATAACTTTTGGTTTCCAAGAACTGTAGGTATGGCTGGTTGATGAGAAAGGACCAAGGAGAATGGCCAGACTAGTTTGAGTTCAGGTCTCAGACTCCTACTCTATTTAACAACGTGGAACAGAAATATTTTTTTTTGCCAACAGTCAAGGCTGGTGGAGGTGTTGTAAGTGGTGCAGTTAATGTTTTCTTGGCACGCTTTAGATCGGGTAATAACACTCAATCATTGCTTAAATGTGATCAACCTGTCTAAGTTTTCTTACTGAACATGTGAATCCTTTCATTGTCACGATATACCCATTTTCTAATGGTTACTTTTAGCATAATAATCGTCATCTCCCACTTGTTTCTTGTATATGAAAATAATTTTAATATTCTTCAGTGGCCTTCCCAGTTAACTGATTAACATCCAAAAGAACATGTCTTCCAATGTGGAAGAACGGTAGCTGTGCAGTATAAACGAACATGTGAAAAAATCTGACAGAATTGATTAACACAGTCATGTCTACATGTAACAAAGGAATTTCAAAGGAATGTTTCCAACATCTTGTAGAATCCACACCAGGAAGAATTGAGGCTGCCTTCAGAGTAAAGGGTGGTACCCAATACTGTTCCCAATAATGTAATAAAGTGAAATATATATACTAGTCCTTCTCATAAAATTAGCATATTGTGATAAAGTTCATTATTTTCTGTTATGTACTGATAACAATTAAACTTTCATATATTTTAGATTCATTGCACACCAACAGAAATATTTCAGGTCTTTTATTGTTTTAATACTGATGATTTTGGCATATAGCTCATGAAAACCCAAAATTCCTATCTCAAAAAATTAGCATATCATGTTCAGGTACTCTAAACGAGCTATTAACCTAATCATCTGAATCAACCAATTAACTCTAAACACCTGCAAAAGATTACTGAGGCTTTTAAAAACTCCCAGCCTTGTTCATTACTCAAAACCGCAATCATGGGTCAGACTGACGACCTGACTGCTGTCCAGAAGACCATCATTAACACCCTCAAGCAAGAGGGTAAGACACAGAAAGAAATCTCTGAGCGAATACGCTGTTCCCAGAGTGCTCTATCAAGGCACCTCAGTGGGACGTCTGTGGGAAGGAAAAAGTGTGGCAGAAAACGCTGCACAACCAGAAGAGGTGACCGGACCCTGAGGAAGATTGTGGAGAAGGGCCGATTCCAGATATTGGGGGGCCTGTGGAAGCAGTGGACTGGGCTACAGGTGCCGCATTCCCCAGGTCAAGCCACTTTTGAACCAGAAACAGCGGCAGAAGTGCCTGACCTGGGCGACAGAGAAGCAGCACTGGACTGTTGCTCAGTGGTCCAAAGTACTTTTTTCGGATGAAAGCTAATTTTTCATGTTATTTGGAAATCAAGGTGCCAGAGTCTGGAGGAAGACTGGGGAGAAGGAAATGCCAAAATGCCTGAAGTCCAGTGTCAAGTACCCACAGTCAGTGATGGTCTGGGGTGCCATGTCAACTACTGGTGTTGGTCCACTGTGTTTTATCAAGGGCAGGGTCAATGCAGCTAGCTATCAGGAGATTTTGGAGCACTTCATGCTTCCATCTACTGAAAAGCTTTGTGGAGATGAAGATTTTCATTTTTCAGACGACCTCACACCTGCTCATAGTGCCAAAACTACTGGTAAATGGTTTACTGACCATAGTATTACTGTGCTCAATTGGCCTGCCAACTCTTCTGACCTGAACCCCATAGAGAATCTGTGGGATATTGTGAAGAGAAAGTTGAGAGACACCAGACCCAACACTGTGGATGAGCTTAAGGCCGCTATCGAAGCATCCTGGGCCTCCATAACACCTCAGCAGTGCCACAGGCTGATTGCCTCCATGCCACGCCGCATTGAAGCAGTCATTTCTGCAAAAGGATTCCCAACCAAGTATTGAGTGCCTAACTGAACATAATTATTTGAAGGTTGACTTTTTTTGTATTAAAAACACTTTTTTTTTAATTGGTCGTATGAAATATGCTAATTTTTTGAGATAGGGAGTTTTGGTTTTCATGAGCTGTATGCAAAAGTCATCAGTATTGAAACAATAAAACACCTGAAATATTTCAGTTTGTCTGCAATGAATCTAAACTATACGAAAGTTTAATTTTTATCAGTACATTACAGAAAAGAATGAACTTTATCACAATCTGCTAATTTTTTGAGAAGGACTAGTATATATGTGTGTGTGTACAGTGGAGCCTTGGAAAATCCCGGAAATCGAATAAAAACCGGAAGTCCGGAAGTTGTTGTTACTATGTATGTTCTGGGGAAGTTCGGAAGTTGTTGATATTATGTAAGATCTGTTTGGGGTTTTACACCCAAGCCTAGTGGCTCATCACGCTGGTGCTTTATGTATCACCCTAATAAAGCTGTCCTGGGGAAGTCCGGAAGTTGTTGATACAGATGCTCCCCGACTTACGTTCATCCGTTTTACCTTTTTTTTTTTTTTTCAAAAAAAAAAGTCAAATTTTCAGTTTAGATGTACCTACGTAGTATGCTGACGTAATGACGCTGCGTCTAATGTTTACAAAAGACAGACTGAACATGCCCCTCCTTCCGTTCGGTTATTTATATATATATATATATATATATATATATATATATATATATATATATATATATTATATAATGCCCATGGTAGGCTGACCCAAAGCATACAGGTCCTGGGTGAAGGTCCAGACGAAGTGCGATTCAGAAGACCCCTATGACATCTAAGAGACATCAAAGGAAGCAGTCTCCCTTGCCCGGACGCGGGTCACCGGGGTTCCCTCCTGGAGCCAGGCCCGGGGAGGGGCTCGAAGGTATGCGCCTGGTGGTTGGGCTTCTGCCCATGGAGCCTGGCCGGGCTTATCCCAAAAAGGAGACATGGGTCCGCCCTCCCATAGACCCACCACCCATGGGAGGAGTTTTAATGGTCGGGTGCAGTGTGAGTTGGGTGGCAGCCGAAGGCATGGATTCTGTCGGACCGATCCTCGGCTACTTACTCTGACCCTCGGGACATAGAATGTCACCTCTTTGGCTGGGAAGGAGCCTGATCTGGTGCGTGAGGTGGAGAGATGCTGACTAGATATAGTCGGACTCACCTGAATGCACGGATGGTTCCAGAGCCCAAGCTATCTCGAGAAAGGCTGGACCTTATTCTATTCTGGAGTTGCTCATGGGGAGAGGCAGCGAGCCGGTGTGGGTATTCTTGGTGCCCCCTGTCTCGGTGCCCAAATGTTGGGGTTCTCCCCAATTGACGAAAGGGTAGCTTCCCTCCGTCTTCGGGTGGGTCGTGACTGTTATTTGTGCTTATGTACCAAATACAGTTCAGAGTATCCGCCCTTTTTGGAGTCTGTGGGGTGTGTGTTGGAGAACGCTTCCTCGGGAGACTCACTCATTGTCTTGGGAGACTTCAACGCCCATGTGGGCAACGATAGTGTGACCTGGAATGGTGTGATCGGTAGGCATGGCCCCTCCAGTCTGAACCCGAATGGTGTTTCGTTGTTGAACTTCTGTGCTCGTCACGGATTGTCTGTCACGAACACCATGTTTGAACACAAGTGTGCCCATAAGTGCACTTGGCACCAGGACACCCTAGGTCGCAATTCAATGATTGACTTTATAGTCGTGTCATTGGACTTGTGACCATATGTTCTGGACACTCAGGTGAAGAGAGGAGTTAAGCCATCTACTGATCACTACCTGGTGGTGAATTGGCTTTGGTGGTGGGGGAGGCTGCCTTCCAGACCTGGCAGGCCCAAGTGTGTAATCAGGGTCTGCTGGGAACGTTTGGCGGAGTCCCCTGTCTGAGAGACCTTTAACTCCCACCTCCGGCAGAGCTACAGCCACGTCCCGGAGGAGGCGAGGGACATGGAATCCGAATGGGCCATGTTTCGTGCCTCCATTGCTGAGGCGGCAGTCCATAGCTGTGGCCATAAGATCGTCGGTGCTTGTTGTGGCGGTAATCCCCGAACCCGGTGGTGGACACCTGTGGTGAAGGGGCCGTCCAGCTGAAGAAGGAGGCCTATCGAGTTTTATTAGCCTGTGGGATTCCCGAGACAGCAAACAGGTACCGGCAGGCCAAACGTGCTTCAGCCGAGGCTGTCGCAGATGCAAAATCTCGGGCATGGGAGGAGTTCGGTGAGGGACTGGAGAGTAATTATCAGTTGGCCTCAAATAAGTTCTGGACCGCCATCCGACGCCTTAGGAGGGGGAAGCAGTTCTCCACAAACACTGTTTACAGTGGAGGTGGGGAGCTGCTTACTGTGACTGGGGATGTCGTTGAGAGGTGGAGGGAATACTTTGAGGACCTCCTCAATCCCACCAACACGCCCTCCTTGGAAGAGGACGACCCTGGGGGTTTGGTTGGGGGTCCGCCCATCACTCGAGTGGAGCTCCTCAGTGGTCGAGCTCCGGGGTTGGACGAGATCCGCCCGGAATATCTCAGAGCTCTGGATGCTGTAGGACTGTCTTGGTTGACAAGTCTCTGCAACATCACGTGGTCATCGGGGGCTGTACCTCTGGATTGGCAAACCGGGGTGGTGGTTCCGATTTTTAAGAAGGGGGACTGGAGGGTGTGTTCCAATTATCGGGGAATTACACTCCTCAGCCTACCTGAGAAAGTCTATGCAGGGGTACTAGAGAGGAGGATCCGACCGATAGTCGAACCTCGGATTCAGGAGGAACAATGTGGTTTTCGTCCTGGCCATAGCACTCTTGACCAACTCTATACGCTCCACAGGATTCTGGAAGGGGCATGGGAGTTTGCCCAATCTGTCCACATGTGCTTTGTGGATTTGAAGAAGGCTTTCGACCGTGTCCTTCAAACGATCTTGTGGGGCGTGCTCCGAGAGTACAGCGTTCCGGACCCGTTGCTACAAGCCATTCAGTCGCTGTATCACCGGAACCAGAATTTGGTCCGTATTGGCAATAACAGGTCAAATTTGTTTCCGTTGGGAGTTGGAGTCCGCCAAGCCTGTCCTTTGTCACCAATTCTGTTCATAATTTTTATGGACAGAATTTCTAGGCACAGTCGAGGTGTTGAGGGGTTCTGGTTTCGTGGGCATTGGATCTCATCTCTGCTTTTTGCGGATGATGTTGTCCTTTTGGCTTCATCAAATCGGGACCGCCAGCTCTCATTGGAGCGATTCGTAGCCGATTGCGAAGCAGCTGGGATGAGGATCAGTACCTCCAAGTCCGAGGCCATGGTTCTCAGTTGGACATGGGTGGACTGCACCCTCCGAGTCGGGAATGAGGTCCTGCCCCAAGTGGAGGAGTTTAAGTATCTTGGGGTCTTGTTCACGAGTGAGGGAAGGATGGAGCAAGCGATCGCCAGACGGATCGCTGCAGCTTCTGCTGTTAAGCGGAGCCTGTACCGGTCCGTCATGGTGAAGAAGGAGCTGAGGTGTAAGGTGAAGCTCTCAATTTAACAGTCGATCTACGTTCCAACCCACACCTATGGTCACGAGCTTTGGGTAGTGACCGAAAGAACAAGATCACGGATACAAGCGGCTGAAATGAGCTTCCTTCGCCAGGTGGTGGGGTTCTCCCTTAGTGATAAGGTGAGAAGCTCTACCATCCGTGTAGAGCTCGAAGTCGACCCGCTGCTCGTCCGCATTGAGAGGGGCCAGTTGAGGTGGCTCGGGCATCTGGTCAGAATGCCTCTCGGCGCCTCCCTGGTGTGGTGTTTCGAGTATATCCAACCAGGAAGAGACCCTGGGGTCAATCTAGAACACGCTGGAAGGACTATGTCTCTCGGCTTGTCTGGGACCGCCTTGGTGTCCCCCCCGGGAGAGCTGGAGGAAGTGGCTGGGGAGAGGGACGTCTGGACCTCTTTGCGGAAGATGATGATGATGATGATGATGATATATTAGTTATATAGCATGTTACTCTTGTATTAAGACGTCGTCTCTGTGATCTTTGTGTTTACACTGTTTTGCACTTTGACTTTTGTAACCCGAAGCAAATATGGTTAGTCAGAAGCATATGCCTACTAGCATGGGTGCAAGTCTCATACACAGAGGTGAATTAACTATTTGCTCGGCTCAGCTTCATGTAATGTGATTCAGCTCAGCTTCACGTAAAGTGACCATCCGTCGACTATCGGAACCATTTACAAGCAGAAAGATCTAATCATAGAGAATGTTAAAGGTTATATTTGATACTGTATACGATATTTGATGAGTGAATTTGATTAAAATGTATCAATTAGAAATTATTTTGCTTGAATTTAATTTATTTGAAATTAATATTGATATTATTTGATATATTTAATATTATTTTACAATGTTATGCTTGTAATAATTGATTTAGGGGTGTTTTATGAGATATGGTAATGGCATGTCACACGTCATTGTAACAACTTACATTCACTTTCAACTTACGTTCGGCCGTCTGGAACCAATTAAAAACAAGCCGGGGAGTGTCTGTACTATGTAAAGCATTTGTGAGATGTGACTAGCAAGTACAATCAGTTTCACTTTCAAAATCATGGTTTTATATCGGTTTCAGTATTTATCATATGTCATTTTAATTTGATTTTTTTATGGTAAAATATTACAAGACTTTCAGATTAGGGTGCTAAAAGGTGTCCTGGGGAAGTCCAGAAGATGTACTAGGTAGTATCACAAGCACGAAAGCTAAAGTTAGCCTTAAGCATTAGAGCTATCTAATCACTAACGCCATATACCAGCTCCAGTGACAAATAAGATTTAGAGTACTGAACAGAAAACCCACAGATTGGCTTATAGGCATAACCGTCTAAACAAAGCTGAAGAGGATGTATGTATGTATGTAAGCTAAGGTAAAGCTAAAGCACTAGCAGCGCTGTGAACACCTTTAACAATGAGGTCATGAGCCACTTTCATCAGGCTTTGAAAAGAAGCCAGAAACAAGCCACGTTATAAATTTTCTTCAAGAAATGTCCCCATTTCATCTATGAAAATGGTTGCACTTTATTGTTCACAGGGAAGGCACTAGATAAAAACGGGTGTGTTTTATTGAAAATGGGTGCATTTTTTTTTAAAACGGATGTGTTTTTAAAAAGAGGTGCATTTTTTAAAAACGGGTGCGCTTTATTGTTCACAGGGAAGGCACGAGAGCACTAGAAACATGGAAATCAAACTAAAGCAGGATCTAATAGAGCACAGAGCTGAGAGCCAGAGAGATCACAGGGAAATGGGACAATCTTCTAGCACCAGGAATGGCACTGCTACTTTATAGCTGTGATTAAATGGAGTTAGGTGTTTGTGTTTAGCACTCCATCGGCTTGAGAGCCATGCCCCTCTCCAACGCACATGTCAATGCGCATTTCAACGCGCAACTCTTGAGAGAGAGAGAGACCATAACACACTAAAATTAAAACCACAGAAAAGTTAGAGTCTTTGACAACACAGACCATAACAGTGTACTGTATTCAATAATATTTTCACTTAATTTGCGGACCTATGGTAAGAGTTACAGTACCATTAACTTCTGTTCAAAAGATGACAGAATGGATTAAGACCATTTACATTATTTGTAATGGGCAAAGCGGATTGGGAATCCGAACAAATCGGAATCCGAGCAGCCGTCTGGAACGGATTAAGTTTGAGGACCGAGGCTCCACTGTACGTGTGTGTGTGTGTGTGTGTGTGTGTGTGTGTGTGTGTGTGTTTATGTATATGTACATATGTGTGTGTGTGTGGGGGGGGGGGGGGGGGGGAGCGTGGGGTTGGGGGGACAAGCTTTAAATTTCTGCATGTCTTCTTGCAAATAGGTGTCACAATATGTAATCTTGCAGTTAGTGTTTCAGCTTTTAAACTCATGTAGGAATTTCTAAAAAATATTTGGATTTGATTCCAATTAATGGGGGCTAAATATCTAAATATAATTAAATCTAAATATGATTAGATTAGAAATGAAATCATATTTTAAATGAAGTTGTTTGTCTTGTCTTGATCTTGTACAATAATTAATTTAATTTAATTTCTTATCTTTTATTAGGGTTGAAGGGAGGCTAGGGCCCATCCCAGCCGATTATGGGCGAAGGTGAGTTACACCCAAACAGCTAGCCACTCTATTGTAGGGCCAAAACACACAACCATTCACACTTACGGAAGTATCCAATTAGCCTAAATGTGCATTTCCGCAGTGAGGGAGGAAACCCACGCAAGCAAGGGGAGAGCAACCAAACCCCCACACAGAAACATCTCGGCTGGGTTTTAAACCCAGAACTTTATGGATGTGAAGTGAGAGTGCTAACAACGATGTAAATATGCCACCCTATAGAATAGTACTAATTATTATGATTTTTATTCTTGCGATTATTATTATGTTTAGATACATTTTTAGTAGTATATAGGTGCTAATTACACGATCTAATAGGTATCATAGGTGAGTCTCCACAGTGAAGGAAATAACAGAACCCAAGCAGTAAAACTGGAACGTCATCAGGTGGAAAGACAAATATTCACCGTCATGGCTGAATGAGTAAAAGCCAAAAGTCACTGCCGTTTTATAATACTATCATGTATAATAAAATAAATTAATTGTAAAAATGCCCAGTGATATCATTTATCATGACAACACATTTACAATGGGTCCACTACACCTTTTCCACACGGTGGAGCAGTGGTTAGCACAGCCGCCTCACAGCAACAAAGTCTTGGGTTCGATTCCTGGGCTCAGGTGTTTCTGTGTGGAGTCTGCATGGTCTCCTTGTGCATGCCTGGGTTTGCTCTAGGTACTCCGGTTTCTTCCCACGGTCCCAAGAAATGCACATTATATTAGGATAAGTGGTTGTCCAAATCGCATTATGGAGTCAGTGTGAATGGTTTTGTTCGTGAGTGTGTGTGTGTGTGTGTGTGTGTGTGTGTTGCCCTCTGATCGTATGCCATGCTGTTCAGGGTGTACCCCGCCTTTGCGGTGTGTCAGCTGAGATAGGTTCCAGCCTCCAAGTGACCCGATTACGATTAAGCAGTTCACTAAATGAGTGAAAGTGGAGATTTATCATTTCTTAAATATGAGTTCGGGGCCGGTGGTGTAGTGGTTAGGATGCTGCACTCTTGATCGGGAGATTGTGTGTTCAAATCCCAGTTAGACCCCCACTGTGTTAAGACCCCTGGGCAAGGTCTTAACCACAACTGTGCCTTTGTTCACCCAGCAATAAATGGGTACCAGTAAAAATATACTGGGAAGGAAACCTGCGATGGACTCGCTTCCCATCCAGGAGGAATTGAACGCCTGGTAGCTTCACGCTATGAAAACCGTGTATAAGCAACCGGCCTGATGAGCCGCTAGGCTTGGGTGTAAAAAGGCCCACAAATATGAGTTTATTTTTGATATTTCCTTTTCAATTCTGCTTGCTTCAGGTATGTTTCCCATCACCACCATGGCACAACCAGAAGAGTGAATATCATTCACCCAGTCTGACAAATTTCAGCAAATTTCCATCTCATAAAACAAGCAAACCACCCCCAAAAATTTCGGCACTGGAAATGGGAAATTATTGTAACACCATTTATGCACCAGCATGGCATTAAAGCGTATAACTCCATTACTACCGACCCACAGAGTAGATACTGTTCTTCAAATATTACTGCAATACAATCGACAGGTATTCAATCAGGATTTTTTTTTAACTTGAGGTAAAGTACTGGAGTACCTGCTTATTAAAACCATTACTATATCATTGCTATTCTTATTAATATTGAATTATTTGAATAAACAAAAACAAATTTCTGAAATGATTTTAAATAATTAATATTAACTCAACATTCTCTTCAATTATCCATTCGAATGCATCAGGAGTGGATTTAAACAAGAGTTCAGCTCAATACAATAATTTAGTAGCTAAGTCCACAAAAAGTTCACAAAAAAACTACAAGCACAGACTTAAATTTAAACTGCATAATTTATGAGCTTAATTAAAAATGTGGAACTCTAGAATCAAACAAACAGTTACATACCTGGAAATGATTTCGCAGTTTGGACGGCAAACCTTTTTCAGGCAGCAGTAAACTGAGCAAACATTTAAAACAATACGAGTCTTAGTTTGTTTCAAAAATCTGCAGCATGTAGTGTAGAGCCGGCTGTGGATGCTCTGGTGAGAACTCATCATTTTATCCGCCATAGCCATCATTACCAGAGTCCAGTTCAAACTCGGCCTCAGTCTAATATAGTTTACTATGATTGATTTTCTACTGTGACAAACACAGAAATAAGGCCCATCACACGATTTATACATAAATAAATAAATAAATGAATGAATAAAAATCATTCACTGATTTTAATGCTGTGCTTCAAGTTACAAAAACCAACGTAGAAATGAAGCACTACAATATTTTCACAATACAGTGATACCTCGTCTAACAAGTGTCCCTTATAATGAGTTCTCCATGACATGAGCTTCGATCCCACCAAAAATTTGCTCCATCCAACCAGTGAAAATTCACTTTACGAACCCTCTTCAGATTGCCTTTTCCGAGCCAATTAGTTTCGTATCCTTCTGCGTGTATTCCTCCACTCTCCGAGAACGCCTTGTGGGAGCTCATCACGAGCCTTTTCTCGCTGGCATTCATAACGTGCACGCGCACAAAAGTTTTTCTCCTCCGTGGTTGTGATTTTGTGACTTTTGTGCCTCACCCATAGTTTCTCTGAGAAGTGTTATTATAGTTAAGTATGAATACCCTGTGTGCCATCCTCATCTCTCTGCTCTTCCGTACACCTCATTCTCCTCCTCCGCTACACACCACCTCCTGCCTGCCTGCCTACGTGACATCTTTGCGCAGTTGATGATCAGAATGGTTAGTTGATTTATTGTTTATTCTTGTTTTATTATTATTTATTATAATTGTTATTAATGTTAATGCACATGTATTATTATTATTATGAAATATTTATTGTTTTTAGATGTTTATCTTTAATATATTAGGTGAAATATACGTGTTTGTGGCAGGTTATGAGTTTGGGAGGGTGTTGGAACGGATTAATTGGTTTTCTGTCATTTCTGATGGGAATCATTGTTTCATCTAACCAACTTTTTTGGCATACGAGCCCACCCTCGGAAGTGATTAAATTCTTTAGCTGAGGTATCACTGTATCTATTTTTTTTAATGCAGTAGAGTAAAAGTCAAAAATTAAACAAAAAAAGAAAAAAAAACCAACAATCAAGTAAGTTACAGATAGTTGTCAAACGTACTTAAATGCAGTACTATCAGCCTATCACTGGAGCGCACTCAGACTTTTTGAAACCCTATGAGATTCACTTCTAAATATTAGCTATCAGGCAGTGGTGGTCTAGTGGTATAAGGCGCCGGATCGCTGATCCAAAGGTTGGGGGTTTGAGTCCCACTCTCCACAAGGTTGTCACTGTCCTCCCCAGTGCAGCTAACTGGGTTATCAAAGGCCGGCCATGTCTCTTACTGTATATGGTGTGAGGCATGTAAAAGAACCATTGCTGACTTTCGACAAGAGTAGGCTGCAAAGCCGTCAGCGTGTTTCTGCCCTGCGATGGCCTGGCGAGCTGTCCAGGGTGTACTCTGCCCTCGCCCTGAGTTGGCTGGGATGGGCACCAGCCTCCCCACGACCCTAATTAGGATGAAGCGGTTACAGAAAATGAACTGAACTGATATTTGCTATCAGAAACTCACCAAATCAGAAACTCCATTCCCAGACCTCTCCTCAGTTTCTCCCTCTCAATATGTTCTGAAGGAAAGCATGGGGCAGTGGGTTTCCTGATCCAGGCGACTGTTATAAATACCATTATATATAAGATACGGCACTGTGCAGTTGCTGTATCAAAGACATTATGTAAAGATGCTTTATATACACATATAAACATATATAAGAATTGTATAAAACAGTAATTGGTAATCAACGAAATAAAGGTAGAGTTTGTGCAGTTTTACAAGGTAATGAGTTGAAAGTGTTTCTTGGCATCTTGGAGAATCAGCTACGGTTCTGCTGCAGATTTAGACTCTCGCACTCGCGTCTTTATTTGAAAGTAAAACCCACTTCATTGTGTTTTTATTTGAAAAGTGCTCTGTTACCTAATGTGCTGCTTTCTGTAGTGACAATCATTTAATTTTGTGCTGAAAAACTAATGCCTGAAAAATTTAACGATTTTGTACTTATTTGGTAATGTACACGTCATACAGTGACACAAAGACTTTGGCACAGTACTATATGAGTGTGTGTTGACATTTTTTAAAACAAATTTTAATACACATACACACGCTCACACATAGATACATATACAATGCATATATATATATATATATATATATATATATATATATATATATATATATATATATATATATATACATTGTATATGTATCTATGTGTGTGTCACAACAATGCAAGTAGTTTTGATGGGAGGTTTTGGGTTGTTATTTATTTTGTGTTTTTTTTGGCCTTGTTTTGAGGCATTTTCCTTAACTTTCCCCCCTATTCTTCCTTAATTTCCTTATTTTTTAAAGTCGATGGATATTTAAAAAAAAAAAAAAAAAAAAAAAAAAAAAAACACGATATATTAGTGTGTATGTGTGTGTGTCACCTGCCCTATGGATTAGCCTCAAGTGCTGCGTGAAACATTTATATGTATTGCTTGTGTAGTTAAGTCAACATGTGTGGTGGGGGAGAGACTCACCCATGACCCACCCATACGTCAATGTAAAAAAGGCTGGAGCTGGCTAGCTTGATATAACACTCAGAGGATAAAAATAGAGTGGCATTAACCTTACTATCTCTAAATTCATACAAGAAAATATATCATGTGGTGTAAGTGCAGTATTTATACTGATTTGCATTGCACGCTGTAAACTGTTGCCCTACAGAGGGTTGGGACAGATGCTGGTTCATAGCTACATGGCTGCTCTCTACGCATCTCCTGCAACCGCCTGATCTTACATAACCCCCTCCCCCTCCTGGGTAGCTGGCTGCTTTTATAAGCGTACTCCTCTTTCTGAACATTTCACCTTTATCGCTGCCATGTTTCCATGGAATTTTTCTAGATCTGATAAGTGTCTGGAATGTGATCATAAAATGAATGTTTTCATTATACTGTCCATGTAGATTTAATGGTGGCTGAAAATAAAGCAGTCTTTAAAGCTAACTGAACCATCCTCTGAATTTCTGACAGACAAGATGACATCATGATATCCAGCCAAGTGGTGTACAGTATCCACCCAAAACAGGCCTTTTAAATCTCTCTCTCTCTCTCTCTCTCTCTCTCTCTCTCTCCCCGTGTGTCTTGAATTTAGGCACCAACTCATAATAATCTCCATAGACATACTTTCAAACAACTGCCCACTCAGCCAATGCCTAACCAGACTTTTACCTGTAAATGTTAAAAGTACCGGGGATGTGTCAAATAATATTAATGATGATGATGATAATAATAATAATAATAATAATAATAATAATAATAATAATAATAATAAACAAATTAGTGGTGCACATACAAAGCTTCTCCTTTTTTCAGCATTTTAGAAAGACTTAAGAGATGTACATCCAGAAAAAGCCAGCACATCCATGGTAGCTGCTCACATTTCCTTCACTAATCATATTTTCTTCTCATTGACTAGTGAAATCATTCACCTTCTGTGGTAGCTAAAGATAGTTTACCCTCTATTCCTTCATTCATTTTATGAACCGCTTAATCCTAATTAGGGTCCCGAGGGGGGTGACGCTCATCTAAGTCAACTCTGGGCGAGGGCGGGGTACACCCTGGACAGCCTGTCAAGCCATCACAGGTTTACCATCCATATTACTGCTTTTTTATCTTTTGTCGACTATCACATTCCTCAGTCACCCAAAACATGCTGATTAAAATAGATCTCCGTCTAGTATGCACTACATACCAGCACAGGATTACATGCTCTGTATATACATTTACACTGTTGCCCAAATAAGCGGTTGTTTCTTTCATTTCATACATTGACAGTGACCCTTCCCCCACCCCTTCACACACACACTCTCTCTCTCTCTCTCTCTCTCCCACACACTCTCTCACACACTCTCTCTCTCTCTCTCTCTCTCTCTCTCTCTCTCTCCGCTCTCTGTTTAATTACAGTCTATGTTCCTATTTTTTCTGATATGCATTCCCAGAACATAAGCATAAAGAGAAGATTCGTATAAAGGCTTACATACATTAATAGAATCAGCAGAACATTTAATCCAACACATGACTGCTGCAATTTAGGCATTATTCCATCTCACAAGCTAGCTTGATATCAAGATCCTTCAATAACACCTCTATCCATGCTGCCATTTGGAGACATCTTTCAGGAAGCTACTCAGCATCCTGTCACTTCCCTCCTCCATATCCTCGACCAAAAGAATCGGCCACATGAATTATCCAGTCCGAGTTATTCAGTCACCAACCTAGAAAACATCTGTTCTTCACAAACCACTTATTCACAGGGATTTTTTGACATGGGCTTCATTGTTTGGCCGTGGTAAAACCAACTTCCAGCTGAAGGATCTATATAGGAGTGCCCCAACCTAGCAACCAAATACAACACCTGCCTCCTTTCAACGCCCCCACTGGCACGGGCAGTCTATCAAGCACGACAAATGCATTTACCTGGTCATACCAGTCCCGATTGGTACAGGTGCATTCTGGCCACCATCCACCTTGCCCTCCCGAGTTGTTGCCATTTACCTTGGGGCCACCCTTGGACTGGCTCATGGGAGAAGGGCCTCCGGGGCCCCCGGCTGACATCTTTTTCCCTTTACTTCTGCCCAGCGTGCCCCCTCCGCCCATGCCTGCTCCTCCACCCGAGGTTTGTGGCGGCAAGGTCTGGCCACCACCATAGCTGGCTGGATATCCATATGGTTCTGGCTGCCAGTCTCCATACGCTGGGGCGTCCATTCTGCGCAGGGCAGCCATGCGCGTCACCTCATAGCATTCTGGGCACTTGCAGCAGTGGTGATGTTTGTGCATGTTGACTGGCTCACACGACGCGGTGCTCTCTCACTGTCTCTCACTGCTGCTGCTGCCTCCTCAGATCAAACACAGCACGCAATGCTGATCAGCTCAGAGAACAGCAGTGCTAGTGGAAAGCACAGAAATCACAGGAGTCTCACTGTCTTCTAAGCCCTGTTATCCTCCACTTTGTTCTTTCCAATCCAGAAAAAGAGGTGAGGCGGTATCACGAGGAAACAAGTAATACAAAAACGACTATCGTCTTCTTCCCTTCAATGTAAAAAAATTTGGAAAATACTGTATGGGGTCTCTCAGTCAGAGACCAGCCCAGATGACGGAACTTTTTTCTTGACTGCCTTGCTTCACAGTGATAAGTAAATAAATTCATAGATATATAAATTAATTCGTTTATATATGTATATATTTACACACACAAGTACATATAAAAATATTAATATAAAGGTACAAGCACAAATACACAGTTATATACAGGTATATAAGGTATATACACACATATATCTATATCTATATCTATATGTGTGTGTGTAGAAATATATATAATAAAGAATTTGTATATATCTATGAATGATATCCGTGATCAAATCTTCCTCCGTATTTCTCGTCTTTTTACCAGCAAGAGTTCCTCTTTATCTTCCTCTTGTGTTGGGATGTGATTTCTTTTCTCCTCTCTCTTTTCTCAGCCTGCAGAAAGGAGCTGAGCACTGAATTGCCTCTCAGCTTGCCTGCCCTAGATGAGGATTATACGGAGGGATGCAAGCAAGCAAGCAAGAGGGAGGGAGGGAGCGTGTGAGAGAGATGCGTAGCAGCATCCCTCCAGCACTTCAGCTCTGCAAGACCCTCCAATCAACTTGCAGCATGGCCATCAGCAGCAGCACCACCAGGACTCGTTGTTTCAGTGACTGCTCTTAAAGAAGCAGAGCACCATAAACTGAGTGCACACACAGGGGCAGAATAAAGGTGAAGAGATTCCGATGCTCATCAAATGTTGGCTCCATATCAGAAAAGGTGATTCTCGACATGCATATACTGTAAATGCTTTATGAGATGAGACTGTCAAATTCGGATGAATAACTGCAGACGGCAAAAAAAAAAAAAAAAAAAAAAAAAAAAAAAAATCATCTAAATAATACAGAACTTTTTCATGCAGACGCTACCAACTGGGTGGTAATTTATATGGTCTAAACCACTGTGTTTAATTCATTAAAAAACAGCCAAACACTGAATCTAGAGGCACTTTTATAAGCAGAAAATGGGAATAGATAATTTGGCATTTTTTAAATATTTCTTGTTAATATTAAGAAATTTAAATTCACACACGATGTCATTCCGGATTCACATGCCTCAACTCCATATTGCCATTATTCATTCTCATTCATTCTTTTTCTGTAACCACTTGATCCTAATTAGGGTCACGGAGAGGCTGGCGCCCATTCCAGCCGACGCCAGGCGGGGGCAGAGTCCACCCTGAACAGCTCGCTAGTCCATCTCAGGGTGGAAACACACTGACGGTTATGCAGCTACTTTGATGAAAGTCAGCAATGGTTCTTTTACGTCAACTTCACACCATAGACAGTGAGAGACACGGCCGTAATTTGAATTCCCAGTTAGTGCACTGGCGGCATATTACCATTACCTAATCATAATTATATTATAATTTTTATTAGCTGTTCTGGCCTGGTCAGACGTTTGGAGAATGTATTGCCCTTAAATCCAGAACATGAAATGGGAACACACCTTTGACGGTATGCCAGTCCTCTGCGGGCTACCATGCACAGACATTCACACCTAAGGGCAATTAAAACAATTAGTCAAGCCATAGTCATGTTTCTTTCTGAGAGATGAAAGGAAACGAGACCCTGAAAGAAAGTCACATGAACACCAAGGGGTCAAGCAAAAATACTTAAAGCCAAGATGAGGATTGAACGTATACCCTGGAGGTGAATGAAAAGCAATAGCCACTGCACCATAACGGCATCATGCGAAATATCTTGTGCTGAAGCACAGGTGGTACTCTGAGCTTTTTGATAAACACAGCTTAAGAAAATGAGAAGAAGGGAAGATATCCAATCCATTGCACACTTCCAGGTCCTGATAGAGTCCCAACAGATGGATCAGCATGCGCTCCAGGGTCTGCTTGAGGCCTTCAAAGCCCCAGACAAAGGCCACAGGCTCCCCATCGAACCCTCTCAGTGATTTAGTTAATGGTCACCGCAAAACTGGGCAGCCCAGTCACTAATTCTGGAATACCTGCATGGCTTCTAACAAGGACATCACCAATGATCCAGCAGGCTGATTACCACTTAGCTGTATTTTCATTGGCAGACTGGCACCCCATGCCTTTTCTCTAGCTCTTGCTTCCTAACACTAACCCTAACGCTAAGGTCTCCCCTTTTTCGTAACAGCCTTCCTCATCCATATTTCACTGAAGCAAGAATTGATTCAACCAAAACAGGCTCCCCAAACCAGCGTTTCCTACTGTAGGTACAGGAGGAATGTTGGTGTGTTCTGGTTGTAACCAAACCCCGGTTCATAGAAGCCAGTGTCAAGAGGAAGCATTAAGTGCAACATGCTACATAAAAGTGAGATCTGTACATGGAGATGTACACGAATATCTGCTAATGCCCATTCTAATTGAATTGTGGGCAAAAAAGCATAGATGTGGTAGTTAGTTTTCACATCACCCAGCCGCTTGTTCTGGTAGTAAACTGTCTGGGCTTTCAGATGTTGAATTTATGGATGGAACCTGCCGAAACTCCTAGAGGTGCATAATCCAGGAGAATTTGTTAGAGGTGGAAGAACGATCATTTTGGTTGTATAAGGTTCATCTGGGTATAGGAATTTGAACTGGGAACAACATTAGAATTTTTTTTAGAATTTTTTAGAATGCTTAAAATTCATATAAAAACGAGAACAGGTTCCAAAAAGGGCTCTTTGAGTTCATACGAATTGGCAAATCAGAGAAGCCAACTATGAGGTGAGTTGTAGCACACATCAAATTTACCATGTTAACTGTGAGTGGAAGAGCGTTTTGTATCTCGGGCCATGGTAGTCCCAATGATCAGAAGCAAGTAGGAATGGGGCAGCCATGGACCAAAAGAAAAGAGGGTCTGGGACAGAGATTACTGGCCCAGTTTGCATCAGTCTTCTATGGAGAACACCTCTCACCATCTCAGAGAGCACAGGTTGCCAAGGGTGGAGATGAATTTTTGTCTCCCCCAGGTACTGTATAGTGAAACTCCACCAGGTGTAATTGTATGAAACCACCTTTACTGATTACCCGAACATTTAAAAGGTGGTTTGAGATGAGTCTAAGACTATGCTCAACATGGGATTAATACAGGAGTTACACAGCAGTTAGAGAAGCTCATAAGACTTGATGTCAGGATTGACAGGTTGGTTCGTTTCCATTGAGGTGTCAAAATTTGATGCATACCCAGAGGTTTAGAATGAAAGTCAGTCAGTTAGGAGCTGCTCACTTTTATTGTCTACTAAATTTCATGAAAAGATCCAGGCAGATCCCCTTGACACTCCTATCCAGTGGGAAAATGGTATTTTCCCCATTGCTCAGCTTACACCAATGCATCACACTGCTTTTATCCTTGATTACAACGAGCAATCCCATTTACACTGTTTCAACAACCTTAGGTAACATCACAACGTTAATTTCCATCCTGAGTTGGGTTCATTTTCCCCTCACATCATGAACAGATATCAGGAAAAATAGAACCACTCCGTAAAGTCTTCACGAGGACATCCCAATGACATTCAATAAGGTTAAAGTTAGGACTACAGTATGCAGTTCAAGTTTGTGACTCCTCATGCTCCCTGAACCAAACCTTTACTATCTGGGCCCCGATTTTATATCCCTGCCATCAGGGAAAAAGTCCATTGATGCAATAACCTGCTCATTCTGTACATGCAGATGACTTAATTTTATTCTCACATAATGTGGCTGAGCCTTGGCCTGGCCAACGGAGCAACAATGTCATGGAGATCACATACTGTAACCAAGGCTAAAGGTGTTTCAACAAAATATTATTATGTGTGAATATATTTTTGAGCCAAGTAGTTATACGGGTTGTGTTTTAAAGTTAAAAACAAGCCCTGCAAACATATTTTTCTCAGCCCACATGAATCCTCTTCTTTCTTTTTCCCCATCGCACTTGTCTACAGATTTTCCCCATACAGTGGTGCACAGTTGAGCTTCTTTCCCAGGAGCCGTGTTCTTTACAACTGAAGATGCAAATTGCAGGAGATGAAAACGAAAGAGCTCAAGCTTATGCTCAACCATAGTGAGCTTGCATTGGGTCATGGGCTGTTTTGTTACATGTTTCAGTGTGTGAATGCAAGTGGGTGTTTCTAGTACCTTTCGGGAAATGGTCCTACTCCTTCGAAGATTATATAATACAAAAATAAAGCCATTTTAAAAATGGCAAATGTTTGGCATTTATGCATCAAAAATATATACCCTAATCAATCATTGGCATTTCAGGACTGTACATATACAGTACGGTGTACCAGGACACAAGGCAGTAAGAAAGTACATTCACGACAACAGAAGCTAATGTAGCCTTTAGGGGTGTAACACAATCTCCTTATACACCAGGTGTGGTATGTTTTAAGTCTGCACTTACACATATATACATATACTAGCCCTTCTCAAAAAATTAGCATATTGTGATAAAGTTCATTATTTTCTGTAATGTACTGATAAAAATTAAAATTTCATTTTATTTTAGATTTATTGCACACCAACTAAAATATTTTAGGTCTTTTATTGTTTTAATACTGATGATTTTGGCATATAGCTCATGAAAACCCAAAATTCCTATCTCAAAAAATTAGCATATCATGAAAAGGTACTCTAAACAAGCTATTACCGAATCATCTGAATCAACCAATTCACTCTAAACTCCCAGCCTGGTTCATTACTCAAAACCGCAATCATGGATCAGACTGACGACCTGACTGCTGTCCAGAAGACCATCATTAACACCCTCAAGCAAGAGGGTAAGACACAGAAAGAAATCTCTGAGCGAATAGGCTGTTCCCAGAGTGCTCTATCAAGGCACCTCAGTGGGACGTCTGTGTGAAGGAAAAAGTGTGGCAGAAAATGCTGCACAACCAGAAGAGATGACCGGACCCTGAGGAAGATTGTGGAGAAGGGCCGATTCCAGACCCTGGGGGACCTGTGGAAGCAGTGGACTGAGTCTGGAGTAGAAACATCCAGAGCCACTGTGCACAGGCGTGTGCAGGAAATGGGCTACAGGTGCCGCAGTCCCCTGGACTGTTGCTCAAATTTTGCATGTCATTGGGAAATCAAGGTGCCAGAGTCTGGAGAAAGACTGGGAAGAAGGAAATGTCAAAATGCCTGAAGTCCAGTGTCAAGTACCCACAATCAGTGATGGTCTGGGGTGCCATGTCAGCTGCTGGTGTTGGTCCACTGTGTTTTCTCAAGGGCAGGGTCAATGCAGCTAGCTATCAGGAGATTTTGGAGCACTTCATGCTTCCATCTGCTGAAAAGCTTTATGGAGATGAAGATTTTCATTTTCAGCCTGGCCCCTGCTCACAGTGCCAAAACTACTGGTAAATGGTTGACTGACCATGGTATTACTGTGCTCAATTTGGCCTGCCAACTCTCCTGACCTGAACCCCATAAAGCATCTGTGGGATATTGTGAAGAGAAAGTTGAGAGACACCAGACCCAACACTGTGGATGAGCTTAAGGCCGCTATCAAAGCATTCTGGGCCTCCATAACACCTCAGCAGTGCCACAGGCTGATTGCCTCCATGCCACGCCGCACTGAAGCAGTCATTTCTGCAAAAGGATTCCCGACCAAGTATTGAGTACATAACTGAACATAATTATTTGAAGGTTGACTTTTTTGTATTAAAAACACTTTTTTATTGGTCAGATGAAATATGCTAATTTTTTGAGATAGGTATTTTAGGTTTTCATGATGTTTTCATGAGCTGTATGCCAAAATCATCAGTATTAAAACAATAAAAGACCTGAAATATTTCAGTTGGTGTGCAATGAATCTAAAATATATGAACGTTTAATTTTTATCAGTACATTACAGAAAAATAATGAACTTTATCACAATATGCAAATTTTTTGAGGACTAGTATATATTTAGAACACATGTACCAGTTTTATTATGTCATACATATGTAATGTGTGCAGCTTAAAAACGAAGTCTATGTGGTGGTGCCACAATGGGAATGTTGCTGAAACACCTGTTCCATCGCGTGGATGCTTTAGTTGACATAATAGTACCGACAGCTAGTGCGTCATCACAACTAGCAAACAACAAGTGTATGGTTTGGTGGCAGGCATTGTGTGTGTGTGTGTGTGTGTGTGTGTGTGTGTGTGTGTGTGAGTGAGAGAGAGAGAGATAGAGAGAGAGAGAGAGAGAGAGAGAGAGAGAGAGAAAACACGCACATTGTTAAAGTGCAGGTGTGTTTGTGGTCGTGTGTTTTGAGGCGAATGTTTGATCCTGAAGGTAGCTTCTCGCCACAGAAAGCATCTTTTGACTTTTAAATTGAGATATAAACATATTAACTGATCAAGAATGAGTGGCGTCAACCGCCGCATGCATGATCCTATTTTAAACCCAAAGATGAATGCCACAGTTACACAGTACCTTATTTCTTAGCATTTCAGCAAAGATTTTTTTTTCATTACATGTTACATGATATGAGACAGTGTGATGGTAGTCTTAGGAATTGTCTGAGTTGTGTTTATGATTCTTTCTCAGGATCCTGGTGAAAAAGCAAAAAGTCTGAGCGGAACCAAACATGAAGACTTTGTTTTTGTCTCAATATTCATTTATTTATTCATTCATTTGCCAAATAATAGGCAAAGTCCAGTTACAGACCTGGTCTCAGCCTGGCATTGATGCAGACGGCTAATTGATGACACATTGCAGCCTACTCAGCGCACCACTTGTTGTGCTGACATTCTGGCCTTCACAAGACCCAAGGCATAGTT
Organism: Plotosus lineatus; assembly: GCA_024760905.1. Taxonomy (NCBI): domain Eukaryota; kingdom Metazoa; phylum Chordata; class Actinopteri; order Siluriformes; family Plotosidae; genus Plotosus; species Plotosus lineatus. The sequence continues at coordinate 56,768,681 of CM045733.1, read as the reverse complement.
TCGATCATCGTGTGACAGTGGAGGCATGGATCAGATTGTCCTGCATAATGCTGTGCATTTTTGCTGACCTTGAGACCTGATGTTGGACAGATGAGCACAATTTAATTGCACCCATTTTTGATGAATGAGACCGCAAACAGCTGTAAAAGAGTCTAGATCCAGAGCACAAGCTCAGTGGCGTGTGATGGTGAGTGCTGCTACTGGAAATAACTCACTGGGGTGTTTAGGGTCATAGAAATACTCTTCCAGAACCCAATCGCAAATAGGATGCTCCCAAAAAATATGACAAATAAAATTGTGTTGCATTTTCATTGACAGTAAGTTTATTTCCTCGAGGGCTGAAGATGATTATGGCCTTAAAGGAACCATGCTACTCTACTATAATAACATGAGCCTCGGACACCTCTCAATAAAGAGATATATCAGGAGCTCCGTCTTTAGGCAGCACCTAAATCTATATCTTCTTCACTTATCCCTTAACATCCGAGGATGTCGTTGGGGCGCCTTCATGGCGAGACTTGGGCTGATTTGGCCTGGCGGAGCCCATCTCTCTCCAGGTCGTAGAAACACGCTGACGGCTTTGCAGCCTACTCTTTACGAAAGTCAGCAATGGTTCTTTTACATGCTTCTCACCATAGACAGTGAGAGACATGGCCTGCTTTTGATAACCCAGTTAGCTGCACTGGGGAGACAGTGACAACCCTGTGGGGACTCGAACCCCCAACCTTAGGATCAGCGATCCTGCGCCCTAACCACTTAGACCACCACTGCCCCTAAATCTATATACAGTGATACCTCTGCTCACGAACATAATTGGTTCCCAGAAAGTGTGTGTAAGGCGAAAAGTTCGTCTTCCGAACATTTATTTCCCATAAGAAACCATTAAAATGAGAATAATCCGTTCCCAGGTCCCCATAAAACATAATTTTCTACTAAATAAGCCTTAAAACTACACAAAAATATACCTTATTTTATGTATAATAAATGTGCTATTGTATTGTAATTAAAGAAATAAACTGTACTGTATAATAAAGTCGTTTTATTTACCTTTGTGATGGTAGTTGATGGCTTGATGGAATGGAGTGGGAGGAGGAGGGAGGGAGGGACTTACTGTTTGGAAGGAGTGTTTGGAAACGCCTACTGTTTGGAAACACCCTTAGCCACACACGCACCCTTAATAGCTTCCTTGTTCTTAAGGATGGGAGCAATGGTAGACTTAGTGTACTGGTACTGGGACGCTAAGTCACACAAACGCACACCTCGTTCGTGTTTTTCAATGATCTCCGCCTGTGGTGGGGTCTTTTTCGGTCCCATAATAGCAAAAGTACACTCAATATGGTCCAAAATGTCGAGCAAACACAAACCACTTCCGCACTCAAAGAAAGGGGGTGACGAACTGGGACGGCGTGAGCGTGCGTCAGCTTCTCGTGGCCGCCACCGTGGCGCTGTTCGACCGCGTGGTTTGATTCGTCCGCCGAAAACTAGTTCGTCAGCAGAGACTATATGCTCGCAAATTTAATGTTCTTGAGGCGAAAAGTTCGTGAGCTTAAGCGTTTGTCAGCGGAGGTTTTACTGTATTAGGCATTTACGTATCTCTGGATTTAGATTAAAGTACATACTGTATATGATGATTTAGATTTTTTGGGAGATGCTCTTATGTTATCCAGAGCAATTTCCAATTATCATTTTTTAATAAACTGAGCTATTAAGGGTTAATAATTGAGGGCTAAGGTGGTGTGGGGATTGAACCACTGACCTTTGGATTAGCAACCCCATTGCCTTATCCACTGAGCCACTACTGCCCTTGTACATGTGGATATTTAACTAGCAGGAAAACTGGCTGAACTGGATCTTAATAACTGTTTAGAAAATTATTCAGAAAATATGGACAGCTCTAAATTAATCAAGTGAACATGACATCGATGAAGTATTTATTCGACATGGTTTGCCAATTCAGAATACAGTATAAACATGAGGAAGTCCACATGATTTCAAAAGAACAAAATCACCGATATCTGTCAGCCTAACCACAATATAAACTACAGAAACATTTTATACCCAAAACCATTCAGAGACACATTCACACAGATGAGCTCTATAGAAATTTTCTGGAATTTTTGTGCATTCTCACAGCAGGCCATGTGACTGCTCTCTAACCACCCAACAGGATGCATGCCCAAATAAGGTAAGAGAAGACACAGGCAGACTTAAAGGGGCAGCAGAAGCACCATTACTAAGCATCATTTGAATGAAATGCAGAGGCAAGGTCTCATAAAAAAATAAGGTAAGATTTATGAAACAGCGTGAAGACTGTCATAGACAATAACACCTTTCATCCTGTAGTGCTAAACGAATAATAAAATATTTTGTTCAAACACTTTTCTGCCCACTGTGCTGACCTCATGCAATTCAATCACGTTCAAGCCATTTTCTAGTGTTTCAGGGACAACTGAAGATAAGAACGTGATTGTACAGACATAAAGATTCCGTCATGGCTCCCACATTACACACTCTCTGAGACCCTAAACAAAAGCGCCCATGAAGGCTGTGACTCCTATTAATAGAACTGCTGGTAGAAAGCAGCTGCTGTACCAAACTGCACATTTGAGTGACAGTCTAATGATAGGGGGAGCTTTACAAAATGAAAGATAGTGACGAAGGAAAAGAGGGATGGAGAATATGAGGTGCACGGGTGACTGGAAATAAGTGTGATACTATGAAAAGAATATTTAATAAAAACTATTCCAGAAGCTAAGGAAAGGATCATGGTGACGGTACAATAATGACAGAGCAGGGAACATAGACAAGCCTATAACACACAGAATGCTAATCATAAGTGCTAAAAGACGAGACGAGAATCTCCATGGATGGAGATATGATTTATAAAAATCTCCTTAGGAATGAACACGAGCTTCTAGAAACTGTGAAAATTATTCTGGATACAAAAAAAAAAATGTATTGCACATCATTTCAATACAAAAAAAAAATTCACACATCAAATTTCCCTGATGTATTTCTGGCCGTGATGTACTGGTGAACACATATGACTGCATAAGGTAGAGAGATGAGAGAGAGATAGGAAAACAGACAGAGGGAGGGAACGCAAGCGAGGCAGTCAGTCTGTGGGGATGCAAGTAGAGGGAGGAATGTGGTTTCCATGGCAACCTGCGGAAGGCTGAGCTCTGGGTGTCCGTTCCAGCTCTGACTGTGTTGCACTGCACCGGCCCTCGCTTCTCAGTCGGCTCATTCCTTCTATCCTCCCCCACTTTCTCTTTATTTTTCTCTCTCTACCGTTGCTGCTCCCTCTTTATTTGCGCTTCTCTCCATCTTTTACACTGCACCTTGTAATCCAGATTTTCCCTCGTCATGTGGAAAGAGACATGCCACTAGCATTACCAGGCTTTTCTCTCAACATGTATATCAATCATCGGATATTGTTGATATAATAACATTTGACAGAGCTTTAAAAAGGCTCACACAGCATTAGCTAAGACTACTGCATACTCCTCTTCCTCCTCCACACTCCCACACCCATCGCTCAGTTCTCCACTCATCTCAAAACCCAGTGCCTACAGGCATTGTGCTGCCATGTGCCTTTGGGGTGTTGTGATTGGGAAAGCATGTGAAAATGAGGTCTGCCACGATATAGTGCAACCTGACTATAATGCCTTTGAGTGGTGGCATCTCAGACAATTCTGACATTGGGATTAACACCAAGTTGTTTGGTCATGAAAGGAGCTTGTGTTATTTGTCAGGATTTACCATTTAATCCGAGAATGGCACCAATTCATGCCATTCCAATGTTTGACATAAGCAAACTTCCCATGTGGTGCAAATTAAATGAATCGTAAGATGTGATCTGGAGAACTAGCAAGTTGGATAGCTAGCTAGCTAGAGGATTCAAGCTTGTCAACGAGACCCATCGTAACTGACCGACCATCCATCCATTTGTCAATAAGCTTAATCCTTCTAGGGTCATGGTGGAGGCTGAAGACATCTCACTTACCAACACTGGATGAAGACGAGGTACACCTTAAACAGCTTGCCAGTTCATTGCATGGCCAATACAAACACAACCCTGGGACAATTTGGAACAGCCAATTAGCCTAATGTGCATGCCATTGGCCTGTGGGAGGAAACTTAAGTACCCAGAGGAAGCCCACAGACGAGTGGGAAGAGAATACAAACTCAACACAGAACCTGAACCCAGGGCCTTTTTGCTGTAAGGCAGACAAGCTAACCACTACACCACTGTCACATCCCAGTTATAAGCAATTAACTGTTATATGAAAATATTGGACTCAGTGAACGAAACTCTGCTTTGCATTTTGGATTTTTTGCCTGCACCTCGTCCAATATTTTCATATATTGAGGGTTACACCTTGGCGGCCATTATCCTTCAAAAAAAGCAGCTAGCAAACATATGAATGTTTTTACAGGACCATATTCACTGGTACTTTATAGCAGCTGACTGCTTTTGCTATTATCCATCATGACATATGTTCCAGGACAACTGGCAACAACATTAACACCCTCAAGGGTAACTAGAATTTGCAAGTGCCAGAGCCACTGAAGTAAATGAGTATCAGTACCAAAGCAATGCAATATAGTTGTAATCCAGCAGTAATGCCGATTATTACACAGGACAGAGATCTCAAATAATAAATTTATATGAATAAAGCAGAATTAATATTACAATCGTTAAAATGTTCTAAGAAGAAAACAAATAATTTATACTGTATGTTGTTTTGGGAAATCATTGCGACATATACACAATATGATCTGTAATCTACGAGCCTCTCATCTAGTTTGAGAAAAATGTTGCCTTGGACACTGAATTTATTACAAATCACCGAAAGACATACGTAAATAAAGGGAATATTAAATAAAAAGGAAAGAATACAATTAAACCGGAAGCTACATCTATGCAACATTTCAACGGAACTGGTATTATAGACAAAGTCTGGAATGTTTCCAGTATTTTTGTCAAAACTGCAGAAATCCTGAAGGTTCCTTTAGGCAATTCCACGCATCCTTAAACAACCACGAGCATCTGTTTGAATTTCTCCAAGCTGGCCACTAACCTCTGGTGCCTCCACATGGGAAAGGCTCACAATCCCAGCCACTCTTTCCACTTTCTGTGGACTCCTCCTGCTGGTCACACGGACTCGTGACACACCCTCTGAGTTCTGCTACACAGAAACAATCAGACAATGATCAATTCTACATTCAAATAATAAAATGTGCAGGTCAACAGCTTTAAAACACAGTGTTATTATGACAAATCATTAATACATAACAACCACAAATCATGATAGTACACTTTCAGTCTGACTTTCATAAGTATAACAGATCAACTATTCGTTTCAAAACTCTGTTTTGACTGTTATCAATATTTAAGATTTTACCAATATCTTTTTACTATAATCCAGCAGTCGACCTGTCATGTGGAAAAATAATCCCATGGAAATTGTTAACTTTTTCAATATACAGTGGTACCTCACCTTATGAAAGACCCAACAAACGAAAAATCCAGGTTACGAAACGCATTTACCTAAAATTTCCGTCTCTGGATACGAAACAAATTCACATTACGAAACACGGCATCTCAAAAATTCAAACAATGTGCGATTTGCTCTCCCATTGGCTACCTCCCAACTTCCCACCCCGCTGGCCTCCCATTGGCTATCTTCCAATATGCCGCCCCGCTGGCCTCCCATTGGTTCCCTCCCAACATCCCGCCACACTGACCTCCCATTGGCTATCTCCCAACATGCCACCCCGCTGGCCACCCATTGGCTATCTCCCGAAATCCCACCCTGCTGGCCTCCCATTGGCTAGGAGGGATTTGTATCTCCATAATACCCATAACGCAGCTCCCTCCCATTGGCTATTATGGAGCTGCATCTCCATAATACCCATGATGCTTTTCGTGTGCCTTCAACCTGTTGTTCGTCACGGAGTTCTAACACGCGTAAAGGACAGAGTTTATAACTCCGCTAAGAAGACATGATCACACACACACACACGCGTGAGCGCACATACACGCGCACACACACACACACACACACACACACACACACACACACGATTCCCGGTGAAAGTGATTCCCAGTGCGAGTGAAAAGAAGAAGCGAGCTCGTGGCATGCGGTTGAGTGATATCACAAAGGAATATGGCCAAACCCGTGTACCATCGGTAGACAAGCAGAAGGAGGTCTTAAAAGTTATACGTTTATCATTTTTAAAGGGTTTACAGGTAGTATTAGGGAGCCTTGGAAGGAATCAGGCCTTTTACATGTAAAATGCAGCTCAACTTACGAAAAAAATCAGGTTACGAAACCACTTTCGAACGGATTAATTTTGTAAGGTGAGGTACCACTGTATTTGAATTCAGTAACTTCCCGTTATTCGCGGGCGTTGCGTTCCACTCTTTGGTGGATCCCGAAAATCCGAGAATTATTGATGCGGTTTTAAAACCCTATGTATGATATTACATGCACTAAAACATGCTTGTTGAACACATTCTATAGACAGTCTGTCTGTCTTCCTTTCGGCTTTTTCCCTTTCACTCGGGAGTCACCACAGCGAATCATCTGATTCGCACATTTGATTTGGCAGAGGTTTTTACGTCGGATGCCCTTCCTGTCACAACCCTTTTCAGCAAGGGACAGAAACACGCTGACGGCTTTGCAGCTACTCTTTACGAAAGTCAGCAATGGTTCTTTTACATGCCTCTCACCATAGACAGTGAGAGACATGGCCCGCCTTTGATAACCCAGTTAGCTGCACTGGGGGGGACGGTGACAACCTTGTGGAGAGTGGGACTCAAACCCCCAATCTTTGGATCAGCGACCCAGCGCCCTATACCACTAGACCACCACTGCCCCACATTCTATAGACAGTCTAACTCATTAATACAGTAATAATGCAGTAAAATGTAGTAATGATTAAGTAAAAACTTTTTAATTTTGTACTGTGATAATATTTAAGGTAAAAGGTAAAGTCCTTTGGGATTTTTACACCTGAGCCACCAAGTTCAACTCCTCCTGGATGGGACTCTAGTCCATCGCAGGTTACCTTCCCAGTATATTTTACTGGAACCCATTTATACTGCTGGGTGAATAGAGGCACATTTGTGGTTGAGACCTTGCCCAGGAGTCTTAGCACAGTAGGGGTCTAACTGGGATTTGAACACACAACCTCCTGATCATGAGCACAGCACCCTAACCACTACACCACCGGCCCCACATGATAATATTTATGAATAAATAAAGCACTAATGCTCCTTGCCATGAGCTAGAGAAGATGCAGGGTGTTTGACTGACATCATAGAGCTTAAATAATCATTAAAACACATTAAAAAACTTGAATTCACAATTCAAGCAATCACATTGACGACATGTGTGAGAAGGAGAAAAAAAAAGAGGTGTACACATCATTTGCAACCAATCAACAGGACGGAGAAACAAAAGCTCCCAGCCATTGGCTGACATTGAATAACGTGCCAGCAACTTCCGGGTTTGCCACTAATCCGCGAGTATGCGGGGCCGGGACCACTGAATTGTGAATGGGTGGGGGCATTGTAAACACATTTCACACACTTTGTTAAAGATAATATACAGTACTCTAAAAATGCCTTGAAAATATACACTTTGTAGTCGTTTTCAAAATTTGAATAATCAAAGAACAGATCAGCAACATGGAGAAATTAAATGCACCTGTACATTTATCACAGTCCATAAATTTCAGGTGTTCCAGATTGGGTACCATTGATTACAACTATCTGCAGGTGGACTTTTGAGAAGCTCTATAAGGCCTTTGACACACACACACACACACACACACACACACACACACACACACACACACAAGCTCAGACTCTGTGTGACATTCCATGTCCAAAGAGTCAACGTCAGTAGCCGAGAATCAGTCAGACAGAAGTCATGCCTTAGATTGCTACCAAACTCACAGCGCGCTCGACCCCTGTAGCCGAAAGAACAAGAGCATGGATACAAGCGGCTGAAATGAGCTTCCTTAGCCAGATGGCAGGGCTCTCCCTTAGAGATAGGGTGAGAAGTTCAGCCATCTGGGAGGAACTCGGAGCAGAACCGCTGCTCTGCCGCGTTAAGCCAGCTGAGGTGGCTCGGGCATCTGGTTAGAATGCCTCCCAAATGCCCCCTTGGTGTTGTATTTCGGGCATGTCCAACCGGGAAGAGACCCCGGGGTCAACCTAGAACACATGGGAGGGATTATGTCTCTCCCTCAAAAGAGCTGGACAAAGTGGCTGGGAGAGGGGAATGTCTGGATCGCACTGCTTAGGCTGCTTCCCCGGGACCTGACCCAGGATTAAGCGAAAGAAGATGAAGATGATATATATATATATATATATATATATATATATATATATATATATATATGACTCACATAAATGATACTAAATGATGATGAATTTTCCCAGCCGCTTAAACCTAATTAGGGTCGCGGGGAGGCTGGGGCTCGTCTCAGATGAATTGGGCTAGGGCAGGGTACACTCTCGTAAGCTTGCCAGGCCATCACAGGGCAGAAACACACTGATGGCAACCTAATCATGACTGCCAACATGTCCCAGCAAATTCCACACAAGAGCAAATTATTTGATGGGGGCACTAAGAGTTCCCTTAAAATCGTTGGTGTTTATGCATTTGTAAACAAAAAGAGAGTGGAGAAATTTGACCTGCATGATGGTCATGCCAGAAAACAACTCTTCCTGTCCTAAAAGCACATCATGTAAGTACCAGATTTTAAAATAAAGGTTTGCTTCATCTAGGCAGTGCACATATTTCAGTTCTCAGCTAGTCCGTATGGGTCTGGCATGTATAATAACGTCACAGACATGTGTACACTTATAGCCACAGGATAGCACGTCATCCTTGTGGACGTTTTTGGTTCAGAGTGGCACGATCCTCAACACTGAACTCAAGCCACAATTTCACTTTGAAGATGGCGGCGCAAGCATCATGACATGGGTGTTTCTATGGTATTCGGCATATGTATCGATACGAGGGACCATGGATAGCTTCGGATATATCGGAATACTTGAAGAGGTCATGTTGACTTATGCTGAAGAGGAAATGCTCTTAGAATGGGTGTTTCAACAAGACAATGGCACAAAACACACCAGTATGCAAGCGGCATCTTGGTTCCAGACTACCAAGATTACCGTTATGGAGTGGCCGGCCCAGTCTTCCAACCTCAATCCAATTAAAACACTGATATGTTTGTGAACTACTCAGAGTTCCTTTTTCTTGACATTTTTCTCAAGAATTTCACAAATCGGCTACATTTTTCTTCAAGTGTTGATTTTTAATTGAACGTCCAGTGTTCTCAATGTATACGGAAATAAAAGCTAGAATAAGGGTCGTGACCTTAGCTCAATTTTTTGAAAACACACTGCTATTATTTTGAACACAAGTGTACTTACTTAGCATAAACCAAAATGTATAGCTGTTTCATCTTTTGGACTGTTTATCAAACGCCATTATTTAGACTCATGAGGAGTTTGTGGTGGGTATCAATAACAATAAAAAAAAAAAAACCTTGGGTATTAAAGTAAATTTTCTGAATGGGTTTCTTGAATGAAATGACCACTACATATAGCTTTCTGATGTACTGTATTATAGTATCTCTTGAGAAACTATTTAAAATTAAGCCTCAAAATGTATCTACTGTGAGCAGAGATGTGGATAGAACCAGCTCTGAGATCTCAGGTAGCTAAAATAAAAATGTTCATGCTTCCTGCTCTTAGCCTTTCTGACGTTAGCTGTCCCATGATGATCTTCCAGAGAGTCACATGAGCTAAACAGACAGCAAGAGATCAAGAAAATAATTGTTGCCTCGAAATAACGCACCTACTAATCCCTTTATATATCAGTCTCAATTTTGCGCAGTGCATTTTATTTAGTGTCATTGAGTCAACAAATTAATTTGCACAACACAATGAGCAGTATTCCTGGGCTTGCTAAAAATAATTTAACCACAGGATCAAACATTTTCAGCCACGTTTCACACCCATGAAAGATCTGGGCTCCTCCAACCTGTAAGCCATTCAACATCTTCACAAAAATATATACCTACAACAGAATTTTATTCCCTGGCTTTTATTATCTAATGTTGTGTGCAAGTGCGTCTGATAGTATTCATGTTGAGTAACGTGAGGAGACACACTAGTACTACTTACTGAACACAAACAAGTGCTAATGCACAGTAATAGCAAAACGGTAGCACAATGGTGCAGAAACTATTACTGATACCTCACGGTATGTTCTGGTTTCCTCTCACAATCAAAAACGACCCGCCCACGGTATGCCATGTCTCTCACCCAAATTAATTTCTGATATGCTTCAAATTCTTGAGTTCTTGATAGGTAAGCAGTATAGAAAATGGGTGGACGTATGAACAGACGTATGGACAGATGGAAGGTTGGTTGAATAGATGGGTGGATGGATGGATGGATTTCAGTATTGTGAACTCCAAAAACGAGAAGGTTGATTACTGAATCCTAAATATAGCCAAAGTTTCCCATCACCACCTCTACATTCACATTAACGGTACTCCAGGGATCCTGATGTCTTTTTCCCCTCTAGCCTCTGCACGAAATCAGTGAATTTGCAGACTCATTTCATTTAACTCTGCTCCACTCAGGTGACAACGTGTGGTGAATGCTAAAAAGAACTGCACTGGACTCTCTGAGCTCTCGCCCTCCCTCTCTGCCTGCTGCTTCTCACTCAACCGGCAGCAACACTCCACAGCACAGCTCTGCATTTCTACAAAGTCATACTGAGCTCTACTGAGCCTGGAACATTCTTTACTACAGATAACACAGTGAGTCAGTGACCCCTGCAGTATTTTCACGGAAGGGAGGCCCTTGCCATACAGTGCTGATGTTTTTGAAAACAGTGGAATGTGGGACTGGGGAATGGACAGCCGTGGTGGGGGAGAGGGGGGGGGGGGTGCGGCAAAAAATGTGGGTTAAATTTTATATTTGGCTGCTTAATCCAACACAGAAACATATATGAATTTTATTATTATTATAAATACTGTAATATAATAATAACAACAACAACAATAATAATAATAATAATAATAATATGTTGGAGCTGTGATGGACAGGGTGTACACCACCTTTACCCAGAGTGAGGTGACACTTACACCCTAGTACAATTATGATTCAGATCCAGGAATATGTTAACAAGCATCTATTAAAGTTTTTTTTCTCCCTGTCAGCAAGATTATGAAAAAATACTGATCTGACAAATTTGGTGGAGCTAATGGGGTGAAGACTGTTTCTAAGTGATTACAGTGGTACCTTGACTTACGAGTGTCTTTTATTATGAATTTTCCATGATACAAGCTTCGATCTCAACAAAGATCTGCCCCATCCAACAAGTAAATTTTCGACTTATGAGCTCTGCTGGGGAAATAGATTTTCCGTGTCGGTTAGTCTTGTATTCTTCCGCATGCATTCCTCCGCGCACCGAGAACGCCTTTTGCAAGTGCTAATAGGAAGAAAAAAAAAACATTTCACGCACCCCAGCGCCCCGCACGCGACTATAAATAGTGTTTACTGCACATCATATTGTTTGCTCGGTGCTTTTTCCCTACACCACACTGTGAGAGCACCACTGCCACCTGGTGTAGAGGATGCACAATCACACTTAAGGTTGGTCCAGTATGTTAAAACAGTTAAAAATTAAAAAATAATAAAATAAATAACAATGAGTAAAAAAAAAAATAGTAGTGTAAGTTAATGTTAAGTGCTATTCTTAAGTTCAGACACACTTACTGTATTGTTTATTGACTTTATTATTGAGTTTATTCTTGTTTTATTGTTATTTATTGTTAATTATAATATTATTAATGTTACTGTACATGTGTTATTATTGTGAAATGTTTATTTTTACATATTTATCTTAAATATATTACGTCAAAAATACATTTGTGTACGTTTGTGTCATGTTATATGAGTTTGGGAGGGGGTTGGAAGGGATTAATTGGGAATTAAATAAATTAATTATTTCCGATGGGAATTTTTGTTTCAACTAACAAACGTTTTGACTTACGAGCGCGCCCTCAGAACGAATGGCGTTAATATTAAAAATAATAAATAGATCTAGATCTACGTCTGAGGATGCACCCCACTCTCACTCTCAGGACTCATATTACACGTCCCATCAGCCATTGCACTGCTCTCAGTCACCTGTCTCTTAACTCATGAATCACATGACCAACAGTACACCTGTTCCGGTTACACCCAATCACTTATTCACTATTCATGGACTGTGCTCATATGTACCATTTATGAAAAGTGTGCTTTGTGTGTGGCTCATCATGCATCATTCGTGTATTGTCTTTAGTGTTAATTGACTTGAATCCATCGCTGTTTTCCAAGCCACTGCCTCAGTGTTCCTGTGTATGATAGTTGCCTGTTTCCTCAAACTTAATTATAGATATTTTTAATGAACAGTTTCCCGATCGACTGAACTCTGTTTCCTGGATTTTGGACCTGAACTGTGCTTTTTTTCCATATTATTATTATTAAAAACATCATAATATACAGACTGCATCCTTAATATACCTTACTGCATCCTGCACCCCCCCCCCCCCGTAACATACTGTACATAAAGAAAATATAAAATCTGAACAAAGAGCCACTAATCAGCGAATGAATGCGTCATTACTCTCAAATATTCAACACTACACAGAAAATCTGGACGCACACACGCACACGCGCACACGCACGCACGCACACACACATACACACACACACACACACACACACACACACACACACACACACACACACACACACACACGGACTGGAGAAAAAAATTATATTCTCTACTCAGTAGACTTTACCAGATTACAAAAATAAGCCGATTATGAAGAGGTTATCTTCTCACCCATGTCTATAAATATTTTATTGCTCCATGTGACTAAACAATATAATTGAAGTTCTTGGTCACATTGTTATGCTTCCCACTGGTAAGCAGTAGATGTTACTGCTGCAGTCTTCTCAAGTAATGACTAATGCTTGGCTCCCTCTTTCCTTCTCTCAGTCTGTTTTCACACTTACTTCCTTTCTATTCATAATCTGTTCACTCTGTTTTGATTAGTAAACTGCTTTAAATTTTTCAGGAGTGTATTCTGTATGCAGTTGAGAAATGCTGAACAAAACACATGGTAAAGTGGTAAGCATACATGAGACTACGGAAAAGAAAAAAAATCTGAAAAAAGGTAGGGGGTTTGGGGTCCGGGGCAAAGCTATGGTGGGGGTTCAGGGGGGGTTTGCACCCTGAAGCCAGAGATTTTATGTGTATTTCAGTTCTATTTCTGCCTAATACTGAGATCAGTTATCAAAGAAATACCCCACGTGACAAAGTTGATGAGCTCGGGTTAATTAAACTTAAGTTGAGTACTTTCAGTGCTGTTACCAATTAATAGCAGTGGGGAGGACGCAAAGTAACATCACCAGGAAATAACACACTGTCGACTATATTAGGATCATTATTTAATATCAATGTGTAAGTTTTGTGATTGAAATTACAATATCATGACATCCCGATATCTGAAATGATTGATATGTATTAAAATACACTTTAGCTGAAATTACAGAAAATAAAGGTAAATATGACATGTCGGTTATGAGTGGGGTTTATTCCTACTGACTCGTAATAACACACACTGTATCTTAATATCTATTACAGGTATTTATTAGAGAAATTAATTGTTAATTTAAAATCAAAGTTGGCATTCTTTTCTTTACTGAGATAGTTTTCTTTATTAGTTTTAATGGAACTCTTAGAAAAATCTGTGCTGTTTCAACACAACAGGGTCCAATACATTATACCTATCTCTTTAAATTCTGTTAAACATCATAAACTGTCACCTTACACCAATAATTTTATGCTCGTCATTTCAGGTATCACTTTGTTGCTTCATCAAAAATAAAATTTCAATAATAAAGGTATTATTTTAGGTGAATCATTGAGCAAATTAAACCGGAATCTTTTTTTCCAAAATGTCTGTTGCCTGTACTCCTCAAGTTAATGTCTATAATCAATAACATTCGGCTCGCTAATATTACGTACGACTTTTTATTTTCGAGATATACATATCAAGCCTAGATCTACACAAATGGAGCACCATAATGTGTTATAGGTCAGATCCGAGTTGTTTTAAATCTTACCACAAGCCCCGTAGTTTATGATATCTGTGCACAACTCACAGATTGCTTTGCCAGGTTTGTTTATCTTTCTGATGCAGTCACCTCACTTTACACGCTGTGTTTTGCCACCAGTTTAGGAAACGTCAATTTCTCCCTCCAGCCATGACCATCAACATTTATTTTATACATGCGAATCAATTTCTTTAATCCTTGCTGTGTCTCGAACATTGATGGGTATCGCCATTTTGTTCGAACACATGCATGTCACGAACGACATCTGCCAATGTATTGTGAATACTAATTGGTAAAAGGGGGATCTCGGTAATGAAAGCATCCAATCAGAGCAAGCATATCAAAAACTGTGTTGCATTTAACCTCAGCTGATCTCGGCCGCTTCTGTAGTCGCCAAACTTTTAGAATGAACCGATTATGCGTGCACTTTAGATACTAGACCTCTAATAGGCAATGCACTATCTGATGCTCTTTGTGGAATTCGCATGCCCTCCCCGTGTTTGCATGAGGTCGCCCCCCCCCCAAGTGTTTGAGTTTTCTTCCACAGTCCAAAGGCATGCCCGTTAGGCTAACTGGCTGTAACAGATTGCCCTAGGTGTGAATGTGAATGGTTGTGTGTGCCTTAGTGTGGGTGGGTGTGTTTGTTGGCTCTGTAATGGTTATGGGAGCTGTTCAGGGTGTACCCTGCCTTCGCCCTGAGTAAGGATAGAGTGGGATAAGCTCCAGCCTCTCTGTGACCCAAATAAACAATAAACCAGTGCAGAAAATGACCCGCCATTGTAATAATCTTACCTCCAAAATCTCTTTTGGGCCATTCTCTTTTGCCGCATTCTCCGTTCCATTCAGCTCCAAGGTCACCTCATAACATTCTTGAATATCTGAAATGAGAATAACATTGTTATGTTTTTGTTTGGTGATTTGTTAAGCTTCAAAGATTGGCTCCTCTAGACCGGGCTTTTTCATTACTATGATAAACCACAGGCATATTGTATGATACCTCTTAAAAGACAGCTATTACATGGCTTCTTAATGAAGCATTAAATATCGCCATATTTACTGACAACAAACATACCAACTGTGTGAAAGGGCAGAGCAACTAAAATGTCAAGAACAAAGTCATAAACAAAGTCACGGCTCAACATGTGCATCAGTCTTGCCATTGTACGGCTCTATAAATATCTTCCGGCAGCTCCATCCAAAGTTCCTGCCCATACTGAGTTTAGATGGCAGCAGCAGTCACATTCACTAACAGAGAGCCCGTTAATGTGACTTACTGCTGATAACACTGAGAAATACACAGCACACTCCACAGCTGGAACATCATCAGTGTCAATACTGCAGGTCACAACCACACTGGGGTCCATCAAAAACAGGAAGAACACTGTCTACTACCTCAAGATATCTCATGTTTATATTCATCTACATCCGTTTTGTAGATCTACGTACTTCTAGTATGATAGTCCTACATTGTACTATTTTATAAAATGCATAGAACAGGTGGGGTGGCACAATGGTTTCCTCCCAAAGTCCAAAAACTTGCAGAGTAGTCTAATTGGCCGTTTCAATTTACCCTATGTGTGAGTGTGAATGGTGGTATGTGTGTTAGCTCTGCAATGGCCCTGCAAGCTGTTCAGGGTGTACTATGCCCTCGCCCAAAGTCGGCTGAGATAGGTGCCAGTGTCCCTAATTAGGATTAAGTGGCTTAGAAAATGAATTAATTAATGAATATAGAATAGGTAGGACACATTGAACAAAAGAAAATAATACAATCTCACACAGATACACAGATTTACTTCATAAATTACTCAAAAATAAATCTTCTCAATATTTCAATGTCCCAAACCAGAAAACTGGCTATTTTTATGAGTTATACCACCTAGACCATCAAGATAACTGTTTTTGATTAACCCGATTGCAAAGAAACAGCCATTAAACAAACTTGCTCTAATTTCAACCAATCAATTACATCTGAAGAAATACTGCGTGGGTCTGACTGTGACATCGTGCCCAACATTAACAGCTGATTCACTGCGATTACGTATATGCCAGCTGTGTCCATTCTACATCCTCAATGCACTTCTGTTGACTGATCAAACATGATGAGAAACCAACCAAAACCAACTTTTCAACCAAAAGACACACTCACCATGATGCCACTATGCCACCCTATACAAATACAACTGAACTGATTATTAAGGGGAGTCAAATAATAAGAGTGACTTTGCCCATGGGGACAGTGGTGACCAGTGATAGGGTGCTGGATTGCTGATCCCAAGGTTGGCTGTTCAAGCCCCACTACCAACGGGTTATTTGTCATTGCTGTCCCCCTAGTGCAGCTAACCGGGTTATCAAAGGCCAGCCATGCCTCTCACTGTGGTGAGAGGTTCATATAAAAGAACTATTGCTGACTTTTGTCAAGAGGAGCTGCACAGCCTCTTGTGTTTCTGCCTGGTGAGCTGTCCAGGGAGTACTCCGCCCTCATCCAGAGTCGGCTGGGATGGGTGCTAGCCTTCCCACGGCCCCGATTAGGATTAAGCAGCTCCAAAAATGAATGAATGAATGACTTTATCCGGATAACACAACAAAGCTGGCAAGAAACATGGTGGGCTCCTAATGATCGAGATATTGCTATATTGTTTGGTGAGTGAAATAAAATCAGGAAATATACAGTTTTAAGGCAAAAATGAGCAAATCCTATCTAATTTTCAAAATATTTATTCATTGTCAATACTCGAACCAATCCCAGGTGATTCCGGGTGAAGCAGGGTACACAGTGAACAGTTTGCAAGGCCACTGCAGGGCCAGAACACACACAATCATGCAGTCTGTCATTCCCACCTAGAGGAAATAAGAATATGCAAATTGACTAATGTGCATGTCTTTGGACTGCGGGAGGAAACCAGCGCACCTGGAGGAAACTCAAGCATGCACAGGGAGAACATGCAAACTTCAAACACAAACACCATCACCACCACCTCTTCTGTTAACATTCACCAGGAAACATGTTTATGAACTGAGGACAATAATGGTTGAGGACTTAAAGATTTTGTCCAGTTCTTGTTTAACATACGAGTTCAATCACTTTCTCTAGTCCAGGATCTCCACTGATAAACACTAATGCAGGCCTAGTACCCACAAATGTGTCTTTAACAAGAATGATATCATGGTGGCTTAAGCAATGGGTTTTATGTCTCCTAAACAACTACTATTGTGGGGTGTTCATGTTCAGGTATGCAGTGAAAAGTGCTTGCGAAAGATGGTCCACGTTAACGCAACCAGGGAACTGGAAGAGTGTCATGGGCGCCCAAGGTTCACTCACATGCATGGGGAGTAAATGAGAATGAGAATCAGAATACTTTATTGGTGCCAAAGGGAATTGTGTGCACACAGTTGCTCCAACAATACATAATCTAGATACATAAATATATTTGTATGTAAGTTTGAAATGAAAAGTGAGTGACACGTATATAAACAGGTAGAGAATGAATGGAGTAAGTGAGGGATATGTACAGTTTTATCACTATATTAAACAATATAATGTAAATGTGTAACAGTGGATGGGTTTTGTACAGTTTAATGTTCACAGGTACAAATGATTTCCTGTGTAGTTCAGTTGCGCATTTCGGTGGTATCAGTTTCTCACTGAACGGCTCCTGTGACTGATCAACAGGTTGTGAAGAGGGTGTGAGGTATTGTTCAATATTGTCTTTATTTTGGACAACATTTGCCTCTCTGTCATCACCGTCACAGAGTCCAGTTCCATCCCCACATCCAGCATAGAGGACAGCGCTGGCCACAACAGACTCATAAAAAACCTGAGCAGTGCCTGATATATGGTAAACGACCTTCACCTCCACAGAAAATAGAGAAGGCTCTGACACTTCTTATGAAGTGCAGGAGTGTTCTTAACCCAGTCCAGTTTATTGTCAATAAGAACTCCAAGGTATTTGAAATCCTCCACCATTTCAACATTGATACCTTGGATGGAAACACTGCTTGCTGGTGTTTTTGAGCTCCTAAAATCTGCAGTCAGTTCCTTTGGCCTTGTCGCATTAAGCTGCAGATGAGTCTGCTCACACCATGTGAGGACCTAATCCACCGCAGCACGATACCCCATCTCATCACCTCAACTGATACATTCAAGTATAGCAGAATCATCAGGAAACTTCTGAAGATGGCAGGTCTCTGTGCAGTGTTGCGTAGAGGGTGAAGAGGAAAGGGGAGAGTACTGTCCCTTGTGGTGCTCCGATGTTGCTAACCACTGTGTCCGACACGTAGCGGTGCAGGCGCACATACTGAGGTCTTCTGGTCAGGTCGTCCACAATCCAAGACACAAGAGAGGCGTCCACGTGCATGGCGTCAGCTTCTCACTCAGGAAAGTTGGCCTGATGGTGTTGAATGCACCAGAAAAGTCATAAAACATGACCATTACAGTGCTGGCCGGATGATCCAGGTGGGTCTAGATACAGTTAAGCAGGTAGATGATGGTGTCCCCGACTTTGAAATGATGCTGGTAGGCAAACTGAAAGGAGTCCATACGTTGTCTAACCATGGGTTGGAGTTTACCCGGTATTAGTCTTTCGAGGGTCTTAATGAAGTGTGCCACGGGTCTTAATGAAACGGGCCACTGGGATTTGAAGTCTTTGTTACAGGAACGAGGCATGATGTCTTCCATTGCACTAGTACCATCTGTAGTCTCAGAGTCTCGTTGTGAAGATGCACCATTTCTCCCTGGCCATAAGGTGCACCGAACCATAAGGAGTTAAATACCAACGAATGAAGACTGAACAACCCGTCCACAAATAAGGCGCACTGGATTATAAGGCACAAAATAGCAACGAACGACGATAGAACGGCCTCTGCAAATGCACAAGGCACACCGGATTATAAGGTGCATTAAGCAAAACAAAAGTCAGATAAGTCAAACTTGATTCAACTCATTCACAATAACGTTGTGATATAATAAACATTGTTCAGTTATACAATATAAAACAATAATCTCACTTTTTCAGTTCATTTCTTTTTCACAAATCCATGAAATTCTTCATTTTCAGTGTCGGAGTTTCACAGTTGCACAAGTTGGACATAAAGCCCGGATCCCTCTATTATTTTTGTCATTATATTATATTATATTATTGTATTTTATTATCTATTATTAGAGTGGCACCCGCAGTCATTATTAGAAATAAAAAAAAACATGATGGCAAACAGAAGTAACACTGTCCCTAAAACAGCTTCCACCACAGACCAAGACCCATTGGGTTTCCATGACGACTTGTCCCCAAACCTGCAAGGGACGAAGGAACAAGCCCGATGGAGGTACCTATATTGGGAGAAGACTTGTCAACTGCAGGAACACCACAACAATATTAACGCTTAATGCCAGAACAATTAAGGAAGCAAGATGCAGAAAAGAGTTGGCAGCCAACCTGAGCTTGTATGAAAAACGATGTTCTGGGAATCCAGGAGCAACGCATTATGCACAAGGAAAAAGTCAAATACAAAGTTATCAATGGCAACATGCTCATTACAACATCTGCAACTAGGAACCAAGCTGGAGCCGCTGTTGGAGGAGGAGGGTTTCTACTTATCTATAGAGCAAGCAGTTCACTAGCCAAAGTTACACTGAACTCAGAGAGGATACTAACAGCAAGCTTCACCTACTGTCCAACCAACACGACAGATGAAGACACAGTGAACGACGATCTGTCAAGAGCAATTGAAGCCATTCCAGCCCACAACCTAAACGGTAGACAGCTACTGGATGTGGAAAGCCAAAAGGACCTAGTCACCTCTAGCATCAACTTTAGGTAGAAGGTAGGTAAGCTTTAGACCTTCATCAGCCCAGAAGGCATCAAGTGCCAGCTAGACTATGTCCTTATACGTAGAAAGTGAGATAACAGCTGAGTGTAGAGGCATACAGTTCCTTTGGAAGCATCAGCTCGAATCACAGAACCGTATTTGCCAGGGTAAGACTGAGCTTGTGGAAGCTGAAAGCAGAGCCAAGGAAACGGTAGTAAAACTGAAATCTGTTCAAAAACCAGAAGAGACATGCAAGAGCAGTACACAATCCAGGTACACAATAGGTTTCAGCCACTACAGGAACTTGATGAAACTGCTACGGACCGATACGAGAGGTTCATCAAGGCTACTGAGGAGGTAGCAGAGAAAGTAGTCCCACTCAGGAAAATGGGAAAAATGACAAGGCATTTGGAGGATCCCAGGGTGATGAAGGCTAGAGATGAGCTGAATGTTGCATATGGTCAATACAAGAAGGATACAACCGAAGAGAACAGACAAGAGAACAATCAAGCCAAAAAAAAAGCAAGCTACAAAGCAGTTGAGGAGGAAGATCTTAACAATAAGATCAGAGAGGCGGATAGAGCCCATTCAAACTGCAAGCATGGACAGAGCTGGAAACTCATCAATGACATCACTGATAGAAAGACAACTAGAAAGGGACAGCTGGAAGGAAACACACAGGAAGAAAGGATTGCGAACTAGTACAATCATTTCAAAACTCTTCTTGGAAATCGCCCTAGTGTCATGGAGGAGGATGAGGAAATTTCTACTGTGTACGAGGAGCTCAACATCAAGGAAATCTCTGTTGGAAGGAAAGGCTAGTGGGGAGGATGGAAGTCCACCAGACGTTTTGAAGAGATGCGAGGGGCTGGACAAGATCATCCTGGATTTCTGTAACAGAGTACTGATTTAGGGAAAAAAGCTGGAGCAGTGGTCCCTGTTAAACATCATTCCCATACCTAAATCTGGTGATCTTAGACTAGGGAGCAACTACAGGGGTATCAGCCTGAGATCACTGGTGGCCAAGGTCTTTAACAAGATGCTGCTAAACCGTATAAGGCCAGCTGTGGACGGACGACTGTGATGTAACCAAAATGGGATCAGAGAAAAAAGATATACAGTTGGGCACATACTTGCATTACGCTGACTGATAGAGGGAATAAGAAGACATACCTACCTGCCATAATCATCTTCATAGACTTTCGGAAGGCGTTTGATACCATCCACAGGGGCAAGATGCTGAAGATTTTGAAAGCTTATGGCATCCCAGGGCAGATCGTCCGTGCCATTGGTTGTATATACGAGGACACAAAGTGATAACTCCAGACGGGAACACCAGGCCTTTTGAGATACAAGCAGGAGTCCTGCAAGGGGACACCCTGGCACCATATTTGTTCCTAATAGTACTTGACTATGTACTCAGAGTGGCCATAAGGGAGAGAAGAGGAACTAGGCTTCCAACTGGTGAAGAGAAGGAGTAGGAGAATTGAGCCTAGGGCAATGATGGACCTGAACTTTGCTGATGATATAGCACTCATTTCTGAGGTAGTCCAGCAAGCCCAGCAGCTACTCTGGAATGTAGAAACCTCACTTGCAAGGGTAGGCCTACAGATGAATGCAGGGAAAACCAAGTTCATGGCCTGGAACCAGCAGATGCCAGTATGTTTGAAGACCACAAATGGATCTACTCTAGAGGAAGTGGAGAACTTCAAGTATCTGAGGTCCCACAAGAAAGGACCTCCAACAAGCCTGTAACAAGCTTGAAAAGATCTGGAAGTCAGACCTGCCGAGTAAACTCAAAACACGCCTCTTTCTTTCAACAGTGGAGCCGGTACTTTTGTATGGCTGTGAGGCGTGGACGGTCACCCATAAACTGGAGAAACAGCTGGACGGTTGCTGCACAAGGATGTTACGGTGCGTCCGCAACATAAAGTGGGAGCAACACTGTACAAACGAAGAACTTTACACTGGTCTTCCAAAACTGTCAGGCAAAATACGAGCCAGCGTCTAAGATTCGCCGGACACTCTTTCAGAAACAGCAAGGAAGTAGTCTCCAACTTCATGCTATAGTCTCCAGCACATGTGAGAAGGAGGTTTGAAAGACCACCCCTCACATACCTAGATGTGCTGCAAAGAGATACTGGTCTACAGTTTGAAGATATGGGAAAGGCTATGCAAGACAGGAGTTTCTAGGCAGCCATGGTGGCTTGGGTGGCAGAAGAGGAATGGCACCCGACATAAGTCAACTATCTATTATTCCCTTCTGCATGGAGTCAGGTCAATAGAGATGGAGATTCTTCTTGGGTCGTGACTTAAACTTCTCTCAGCCACTCCCTCCCTTAAAGAGACAGTGCATTAGTATTGTGTTCATTACAGAACGGAGGTCATTACTCTTAACTCTGGCAGTGCCAAAGCCAAAAAAAAAATCATTTTTGGAAAGTAAAAATTTTTTTTTAAATTTTTTGGAAAGGCCTCTATAATCTTCATATAACATATAAGGTTATATAATGCTATTTATTTGGTATTTTCTACATTCAATATATTAAAAAATAGTAATAATTTCACTAAAAAATGCATGGCATTTTGAGCTTTAACATTGGGCACTTCTAGGGTTAAGGAGCAGTGTAACTTTACATTCAAGTAGATCAATCGGAGGTCTCAAGAGGACACCTGTAGCAGTGCTTTATCCCGGTGATGAACATGAGACTCTGATTAAGCCAGCTGAGCGCCTGTGTTTGGACATAAAGCCCAGATCCCTCTAACTTATGACCTGTTGACACCAATATCTTGTGGCAGGCTAGACAGTAAGCTCTGAATTAGTTTGCTTCACTTGGGTTTTGACGGTGTCAGTGAGGAGTCGTGCGGCTTCATCCACACATAAGGCGCACCAGATTATAAGGCACACCATCAAATTTTTAAGATTAAAGGCTTTTAGGTGCGTCTTATGGTCTGAAAATGCTGTGATGTAACAATCCACAGAGCTGGGGGGTGCAGACTTTAAGGAAACGGGGATCACCCTGTCTGGTCCTACTGCCTTGTCTGAGTGGAGCCTTTTCAGTTGTTTCTTGACCTGATTATTAAGTTGACAGGTGGGAGAAGGGTGTCAGGTCAATCTCAGGAGGCAGAGGTGCAGTGAGGAGAGGGAAGGAGAGACAGTGCTGTGGCGGGGGGGGGTTCAGGCTTGCTCCTGATGAGTTAGAGGCGTGCAGTGCAGTAGCAATGTCGGTTAAACTACATATTTAGCCTCATTGGCCCTCTCCTCACTGCCCTCAGCTCCTCTGCTGATGAATGGCCTAAAACCAGTGATGGTCCTCATACCACTCCAAACCTCTCATGTTGTTCTGCTGGAGTTTACACTCCAGCTTTCTCCTGTAGTTGTCATTCGCCTCTCTGATCTTGACTCTAAGTGAACTTTGGAAGTTCTTACCTCATCTCTGTTGTCAGCATTAAATGCCATCTTCTTGATGTTGAGCAGGGATTTAATGTCTTTAGTCACCCACAGCTTGTTCTTTGGGTAACAAAAGACCGTCTGACCTCGGACAATGGTGTTGGGTCAGAAAATTAATGTCATGTTATTTATGTGGCAGTAAGCCCATCGATGTCATCACTGTATGGCTCACAGGGCGCGGGCCAATCCGTTGTTTGAAATGTGTTTTTGGAGTTCCTCCATGGAATCCTCCAACAATCTCTAATAGTCCTTCTAGTCATGGGCTGCCTCTTCATAACAGGCACATAGCATGAAGAAAGAAAAATTAAGTTGTGGTCTGATCTGGAACTGTAGGCATCCTTGGTGTTTGCATACAGCCTATCTAAAGTTCTTACCTCTTTATTGGGAAAGCCCACATACTGCACTAAGTATGGCAGTGTACTATCTATGGTGACGTGATTGGAGTCACCCGAGATCACAATGAAAGCAATCTGGTGCTGAGTCTGTAACTAGGTTATGGTACCATGAACAGTGTCACAAGCAGCTGTGTGGTTGGAAGAAAGAGGAACATAAACATAACCACTAAGATGACATGGGAAAATTCTCTACGCAAATAATATGGTCTGAGTCAAACAGCACACAGTTCAATGTCTGGTCCACAACTCCATGCTGATGGTTATGTGGACGGGGATACACCACCGGCTATTGACAAGAACGGCATGCCCCCTCCTTTCTGCTTACCACTCACGGTGCACTCTGTCTGCCCAGTGTGAAAGCCCATGATGACACAGTTATCAGGAATATCCTGATGAAGCCATGTCTCCACGATGCACATTAAACGACACTTCTGATACTCCCTCGGACTCTGGGCTATCGCTGTCAGCTCATCCGTTTTATTTCCCAGTGACCTCACATTCCCAATTAGAACATACGGGAGACTTGGCTTGTACCTTTTTCTCTCTGTCAGCCTCTGCTGTCTTGTTGCCTCCTTCCTTCTCCTATTCTGTCCCCCATATTTGCATCAACTGTCTGTTTTTCTCCTGATTTCAGCCGTTAAGTCTATGGATCTGGCCGCTAATCCGGCCAATTTAGGGTGATCCGCTGATCCTTGGAGTAAACAAAGCAGGTGTAGTTGCTGTGCTGCAAAAGTTAAAGTTCCGTAGCGATAAAAAGAAAAAACCTCTCTCAACCCATATATTGAGAGAGCTGCTACTTTCATTCGATGCAGGTAGGCTAGCGCCATTCTTAGCCGTCTCTGGGTGAAGGCAGAGTACACCTGGACAGCCACCAGACAATCAAAGAAGCAACACTCACACAAACATTCATACTCCCACTTAAATCTATGAGCGATTTGGAACAGCCAAATAACCTACTGTGCATATTTTTGAACTGTGGAAGGAAACCGGAGTACCCGAAGGGAACCCATGCAAGCACGGGGAGAACATGCAAACTCAACACAGAAAAGCCTGAGTTGGGAATTGAACCTAGGCTCTTCTTGCTGTGAGGCAGGTGTGCTCACCACTAAGCCACCGTGCTGCCGGCTGCTACTTAAAAACAATAAAATAATAAGTATAATAAAAAAGTTAAGGTAAGAAAAAGACAGTTAAAGGTACGGGAAGGGCAAGAGCAGCTGCAACAGGCTGCATGAGCTTTCACGCATGCACACTTTAGAATGTCTGATCCCACAGAAGAGCCACTTTAGCACAAACTGCTCAAACTGTTAACGTGGGCTCCCGAGTGGTGCATCAACAAGGTGCATGACTATTAACCTGGAGATCACAAGCTTCAAATTCTCAGTCATCCGTGACCGGGAGTCCATAGGAGAAAATTTGCCGAGCTTTCACGGGAGAGGGATGACGTATGCTCACCTCCCTGTCACTCACGGTGGCGTTTGTGAGCTCATTCGTACAAGGGTGTGAATATCACTTTCCCACCGAGTGTGTTAGACTTCCCCCAAATGCACATGCACCGCATTTCGAAAAGAGGTGGGTGGCTAGCAATGCATGTCATAGAGGGGGCGTGTGCATACTGTCTCCCCTCCCTTTGACTATATCTCTAGAGGGGCCGTGTTGGCCTGGTGGTAAGGTGCTGGATTACCAATCCTAAAGTTGGGGCACTCTCAATGGGTTGGACCCCCCCATGCAACTAACTGGGTTATGAAAGGACAGCCATGACACTTACCTTATACAGACTTATGGTCTGAGGTTCATGTAAACAAGCCATTGCTGACTTTTGAAAAGAGTAGCTGCATAGCTGTCAGGGTGTTTCTGCTCTGTGATGGCCTGGCGAACTGTCCAGGGTGTACTCTGCCCTCGCCCAGAGTCGGCTGAGATTCGCGCCAGCCTCCCTGTGATCTGAATTAGGATTAAATGGTTCAGAAAATGAATGAATGAATTCATTCTGTAATGAAATCTGACACTTCTTCACCTCTCCTGTCATTATCCATCCATGGCGTGTAGCCAACAATCATTGACTCAAAAGTACAAAGCCACACACAGAGCTAATGATACGGTGTTGCTTGCTGCTCTACTGTGTTAAAGTAAAACATGCTTTCTTTACTACTCCCATAAATATGTCTCATCACAAAAGTACCTTCAGAAAGAGGGTATCATTTGCATAGAAGCTTAGCCAGCTTGTGGTGTATGTTTATTTGTGCATGAGCGGGTATTACGGGCCGTGTCGATGTCCCCCAGAGGTGCATTAGGAAAGACAGTAGAAGAATGGGGGCTATGTGACTCATCGTGTCTATGTAAGTCTGTGTGTGGGAAGAGAACACTGTGTAGGAGGTAGTTATGTTGCCCGACTGGCCAGAGTGAGATGAGAGAGGGAGAGATAAAAGAGACAGAGACACAGTAAAGAAAATAAACTACAACCTAAATGAGCAGGGCTCATCTCTAAACAAAGCATGATTAAAACATTTAGCTTTTTTATGAATACGCATGTTTAAACGGATCACAAAGAAACAAGGTGTTGAGGAAGGTCGAGGAGATGTCTTCGAACATTATGTAGGCGGTAATGATCCACCAGGATGAATGAATGAATACACCAGAAAAGAGCACATCAAGAATGAATTCAGTTCAAATTGAAAAAGAAATGGAAGGAAGTCCCTACCCAGGTCCTTGTGAGCTCATTTTCTAAATTCTCTAACATTGCTTCTAGTGTCGGTTAAACATACAAAAAAAAAAAAAACAGCACACTTTCCTACTTGTTAAAAACATGTAAATTTAAAGTATGAGCAACAGATGAATGTGAAATGAATGCGTTCTGCATTGCTTATCCAGAAGACTGTGACTCACAGAATAAGGTGAGCAATCTCTCTGAAACCATATTTCCGTTCCCAATTAAAACCACACACATTACGGGACACAACCCAAAAAGTCTGTGATGTCTCCCACATTAATTAATCAATCCCAGTTCCCACCACCGCAATATTTAAGTAGATCTACATTATTTGTGTAACGCTTGTCCTAAAGCCTGGTACACACAAGGTAATATTAGGTCTTCTCAGTCAAAAGATGACCAAAGTGGAACAATTAAAGCGATCTGCATTGTTGTGGCTCCTAAATACTGATCCTACATCTGAACGTGAGAGAGGTTCAAAGAAAAATCGATGTTGCAGTCTTGCGACCAAAGATGAGATGAGATTTCCTTTCGGGTTTTCCCTTTTTTTTCAGTGGTCACCACAGCGAATGATTCGCACGTTTTATTTGGCAAAGGTTTTTACATTGGATGTCTTTCTTGACACAACCCTTTACCAAGGGACAGAAACACACTGACGGCTTTGCAGCTACTCTTTACGAAAGTCAGCAATGGTTCTTTTACATGAACTTCTCACCATAGACAGTGAGAGACAGGCCAGCCTTTGATAACCCAGTTAGCTGCACTGGAGGGGACAGTGACAATCTTGTGGAGGGTGGAACTCGAACCCGATCAGCGACCCAGCACCGTATACCACTAGACCACCACTGCCCCCCCCCCCTTGCGACCAAAGATAACCAGTAGAAATTTCTGACACTGTCAGAAACTTTGGATGATCATCTCACAGGCTGTGTGCTGTTACGACCTACATCTACTAATCAGCAAATAAAAACTCTGCATGAAACAACGTTGTTACCAATAAAACACAATATGGAAAATCCAAGTAGCATGTAGGTGAAAAGAAGGACTGTAGGTATGTGGCATAGCTATAAGGATTATACAGTGTGTCTTCTATCCCAGCCATGCGGATCACTCAAGCAAGTGTGCTCTTAATGTTATGCCCAAACCGGGAAAAATGGGAGGGTTACATCAGGAACGGTATCCAACTTGAAACTTGTGCCACATCAAACATGTAGATTCAATCGGTTAAGGATGATCTGCTGTGGTGACCCTGACAGCCTAAAGAAGAAAAACAAGATACAATGTGTCCTCGTTTTGATTTTTTCTTTTTTCCCCCTGCAGGCTAATGATGTTTAAACCTACATAACTTCATATATCCTATAGTACAGTATACATACCTCCATTGCATAGCATACTTATCTTTGTAAATACTATTGTACAGTCTACATACAGTGTGACGTACATACCGCGTCCAACCACATAGTCTGGTTCAGAAGTTGAGCAATCTGTGCCAATCATAGCCCTCTCCTCTTCACACATGACTGTTCCCCCGCTCACACCAGCAACACCATCATCAAATTCGCCAATGACACTGCTGTCATAAGTTTGATTTCGGATACCAACGAGCCAGCCCACAGGAAGGAGGTGCGGCAACTGCGGCAATGGTACAACGACAACAATCCGGAAATTAACACATCCAAAACCAAGGAGGTGATAATGGACTTCAGGAGATCAAAACAAACTGAGCAGACTGCCCTCCATATTGAGTGCTTCATGGTTTTTGACTGAAATGTGTAATCTTAGATCCTACTGGACATTGTAGTTAATTAGGCCAAGTCTCTTTCATGCAGGAAATATGTGAATGCCCAAACAAGGGTTGCCACGGCACCTCTTTTGACAGAAATGTGCATTCCCCTGTATTATGCGTGTTTGGGAACAAAGAGAGGAGTCTGCTGTTAAAGAAACCTTTGTTCAGAATTGCTCAATCATGCAGACATCCCATCAGACATCCCAGCCAATCTGTCTACCTCCCACATAGCAAAGAGTTTGGTTTGTTATAAGTTCTCCAACACCATTACCATAATTACAGTGTCATCTATGAGTGAAGGTTGTATTAAACATAAAGAAATGCACTGTGTTAACTCCTTCAGAACTCGGAGGGTCCAGACTTACTGATAGATATCTACAGTACATCCGCTAACAGTTTCATTGTAGTTACTGAATAATTCATGAATTATTCATAAATTCACCTGAAAGGAAATAATAAGCCTGAACTTTAAATAAATGTAGCTCGTTCCTGTAGCAAAGACCCCACGTCTCGATGGTCCCCAGAATAACAGACCTGTGGCACGAACTTCACATGTCATGGAGACCCTTGAGAGACTCATAGTGTATCATACAATTCTGACCCATGGTCAGACAACATATGGACGCCCTTCTGTTCGCCTACCAGTCTCGTCTTGGAGTCGAGGATGCCATCATCTATCTGCTTAACTTGTCTATACCAACATGAACCAGCAGGCGAGCACTGTGAGGGTCATCGTTTTTTTACTCTCCAGTGCATTCAACACCATCAGGCTGACCCTCCTGGGTAAGAATCTGACAGTGATGTAGGTGGAGGCGTCTCGTGTGCTGATAGTGGACTACCTGACCGGAAGACCACAGTATGTGCACCTGTAGCACTGCTTGTCGGACACGGTGGTCAGCAACATCTGAACACCACAGGGGACAGTACTCTCCCCTTTCCTCTTCACCCTCTACACAACACTGCACAGAGACCTGCCATCTTCAGAAGTTTCCTGATGATTCTGCTCTACTTGAATGTATCAATGGAGGTGATGAGCTGGAGTATCGTACTGCAGTGGATTAGGTCCTCACATGGTGTGAGCAGACTCATCTGCAGCTTAATGTGACAAGGCCAAAAGAACTGACTACAGATTTTAGGAGATCAAAAACGCCAGCAAGCAGTGTTTCCATCCAAGGTGTCAATGTTAAAATGGTGGAGGATTTCAAATACCTTGGAGTTCTTATTGACAATAAACTGGACTGGGTTAAGAACACTACTGCACTTGACAAGAAGTGTCAGAGCGGTCTCAATTTTCAGAGGACGTGAAGGTCATTTAACATATATCGGGCACTGCTTAGGATGTTCTATAAGTCTGTTGTGGCCAGTGCTGTCCTCTATGCTGTGGCATGCAGATGCAAACATACTGAATAAACTGATCCACAAGGCCTGTTGTGAGGTGAAGCACTGTGTTGTAAGACTGAGTGAAGGCAGGGTACACCCTGAACCACTTGCTAGTGCATCACAGGGTCAACACAAACATTTATACTCACACTCACACCTCGAGGCAATTTGGAACAGCCAATTAGCCTAATGCTAAGTGCATGTCTTTGGACTGTGAGAGGAGATTAGAAGATCCTGTGTAAAACCCACACAATACTGGGAGAACATGCACACTCCACAAAAACAGGAGCTTCTTTTTTCGACACAGATATGTTAGCTACTATGCCCATGTTTGCTCAGTAAATATAAAATGCTTTTGAAATGGTTCTCCACTTGTAAAAATTAAATCTTCAGAAAAATTAACATCAATTTAATACAAAAAAAGAGCTTAGTGACAAAGGTTTATTTTTTGCCAGAACTATCAGTCAAGAATGCAAAAATAAATTAATTCCTTCATTCATTTTCTGAAACGCTCATCCCTAATCAGGGTCATGGGGAGTCTGGCACCCATCTCAGCTGACTCTGGGTGACGGTCGGGATACACCCTTGACAACTTGCCAGGCCATCGCAGGGCCAACACTCACACAGCCATTCAATTCAATTCAATTCAATTCAGTTTTATTTGTACAGATGCTCCCCGACTTACGTTCATCTATTTTATGTTTTTTTTCAATTTTAGTTTTTTTTAAAGTTGAGTTTGGACCTCCGATCTATCAAACAGGGAATGCGCTTTGAAGTCCACGTCTTAAAATGCTCTGGCGTCCTGCTTGTGGGCGTGGCCCGCAGCCCCACAATAAATATTTAATGTGTATACAATTCAATTCAAGTCAATGTGTACTGTATTGTGTGTGTGTGTGTGTTAATTAAAAATGTTAAATGATGGTTTAATTAATAATTAAAAATTTCGGCTCAGCTTCATGTAAAGTGACCATCCGTCGACCATCGGAACCATTTACAAGCAGAAAGATCACATCATAGAGAATGTTAAAGTTTATATTTGATACAGTATTTGATATTTGATGAGTGAATTTGATTAAAATTTATCTATTTGAAATTATTTTGCTTGAATTTAATTTATTTGAAATTAATGTTGCTATTATTTGATATATTTTATATTATTTTACAATGTTATATTTATTAATAATTGATTTAAGGGTGTTTTATGAGATACGGTAATGGTATTTATGAATGTATAGTGCAGTATGATCGTCATACGTCACTGTAACAACTTACGTTCACTTTCAACTTACGTTTGGCCGTCCAGAACCAATTAAAAACGTAAGTCGGGGAGCGTCTGTATAGCACTTTTTACAATTGACATTATCACAAAGTAGCTTTACACAGATTCACAGCTAGGGGAGATTTGGAACATCCAATTTACGTACTGTGCATGTTTTTGGACAGTGGAAGGAAACCAGAGTACCCAGAGGAAACCCATGCAAACACAGGAAGAACATACAAACTCCACACAGAAATGCCCAGGCTGGGAATCAAACCCACAACCTTCTTGCTAACTACTATGCCACCATGCCACCTGCAAAAGCACAGTATTAAGTAAAGTAATGACTGTGTGTGTGTGATAAAAAATGGCTGAGTGATATGCATAGCAAGGCTTTGGCCTGGAGTAAAGTATCAAAACTCCAAATAAAGGAAAATATCATTAAAGGTAACATTATGTTCCATTCCTGCTCCCAACATGACACCAGTCCAGAATC
Organism: Plotosus lineatus; assembly: GCA_024760905.1. NCBI lineage: Eukaryota > Metazoa > Chordata > Actinopteri > Siluriformes > Plotosidae > Plotosus > Plotosus lineatus. The sequence goes on along the minus strand of CM045733.1, from coordinate 56,737,197 downwards.
TGCAATGATTAAAACCACATGTTTCTTACAGCCAAACCTAATCTGACCCCATTCTCTTCCATGCCGAAAAAACAACGTGTGCTCTGCTCCACACTATGAGACAATCTGAAAACACACCCTGTGTGAAGATAAGATAAGGTTTCTATCCTTCTTATGGAGAGGGACAGTCATTTTCCATTAAAAATTCAGACTGTGGTTTTTGTGTCAAATATTTATATGCAGAGAGGAACTTTTCAAGGTTTGGACAGCAATTATATTCTGTTGTTTCTAAATCCTTGATTCAGCTATGGACAGAATAAATAGAGCATTGTTAAACATACAGTCCATGTAATTGCATGACATCTAAAAAACAAAAGAGCACTGAGCACAACAGAATTTATTATAAATACTCGATTAGAAAAGTATTAGCCCTATACCCAGTGCTATGTTTTTCTTTAGCTTATCTCACAAGGATAAAACGCATGTAATATATAGATTTAGGTATTGCCTAACAGCACAGCTCCTCATAGATATTCCAAGTGATGTCCAAGGCTTTTGTTATAAGAATAGTGTAGATGTTCGATTCCAAAATCGTTGATCGGTTTCAGTTCGGTTTCCAGCTTGAAACTCGGTTCTCCCAATAAAAAGTTACAACATCTACACTAACTCTACAGAACTTTTAGATATTATTATTGGTAAAAGGTTGGCATTGTCGGAGCATCAGTGAGCGATATTTAGTACTTCTAAAATTTACACAACAGTACTTGTTCCACTGAAATTTAGTCTGGAAAATTAAAAAAAACGTGAATGCAAGTGTTACGTGATTTATGCATTTTTTTAATTATGAAAATAGATCTATTATATGCTATTAAATTTAATTTAACAAGTAAACTTTTAACAAGTACTGTAATAATGTAGACATTATGCATTAACATTACCTTTTAAAGATTATATCTTTTCAACCACTAATCAATATCAGCCATAAATTACGAAAATTACTAAATACCTTGAGTAGTGTTATACACACTATTAAACAATAGGCATAAATCAGGGGTCGGGATATATGCATGTATGTATACTCACAACCTCCCATTCATGAGCCCAGTGCTCTAACCACTATGCCACCGGCCCCAATCCTCCATCGGGGCCGGTGGTGTAGTGGTTAGAGCACTGGGCACATGTTCAAGAGGTTGTGAGTTCAAATCCCAGTTAGAACCCCACTGTGCTTAGACCCCTGGGCAAGGTCTCAACCACAATTGTGCCTCTGTTCACCCAGCAATATAAATGGGTACCAGTAAAATATACTGGGAAGGTAACCAGCGATGGTCTAGCATCCCATCCAGGAGGAGTTGAACTCCGAGTTGCTTCATGCTACAGAACCCCCGGAATAAGCACCGGCCTGATGAGCCACTAGGCTCGGGTGTAAAAAGCTCAACAGACTTTACCTACCTACCAACCTCTGAGAGGATTAGATTTTAAAAGATGTCTTTTTTTTTGGCTCTCTTAGTCAAAAAGGTTCCCGACCCCTGAACTAGACTCTACAGTCAAAACTGTTACTGCAGAAATCCGTTTATAGCGTTTTTTTATGCAGTCTCGGTTTCCGGTCACGGTTTTAAAGGCACAACCGAAACCAAACCAAATTTTCGGGAACCGATCCATCTCTGAAGAGTAGCACAGCTATTTTAAGCACTGAATCAACTTCAGTCCTGAGAGAAATAAATAAATATAGAGATACCTTACTTTCCGTGGTTAATTGGGACCGAGATCCCCACGCAACCATCGAATTCCATGAAGTAGGATCACCCCCCCAACTCACGTTAGAAAAAGAGATGGCTATTATCAAGAAAATTGATGATGGTGAGAAACATGTGAATGTTGCACGTTTCTTCCAAATGGCTCCGTCGACCATCGGAACAATTTATAAGCAGAAAGATCTCATCATAGAGAATGTTAAAGGTTATATTTGGTACTGTATCTGATATTTGATGAGTGAATTTGATTAAAATTTATCTATTTGAAATTATTTTGCTTGAATTTAATTTATTTGAAATTAATTTTGATATTATTTGATATTATTTTACAATGTTATGTTTATAATAATTGATTTAGGAGTGTTTTATGAGATACGGTAATGGTATTTACGGATGTATAGTAGAGTATGAACGTCATACGTCACTGGAACATACAGTAAGTACTTACGGTTTTTTTCACCTTACGTTCGGCTGTCCGGAACCGAACTAAAACGTAAGTCGGAGAGCGTCTGTATACAGTATATTTTTTCACGACCTGCTTTCCAGATTTATGTATATTACCTGTCTTGTTAGTTTAATTATCCGCTTATGGGGTTACTGTTCTGTGCTCCCTTTCGCACTTTTTGTTTTGAAAAAATTTGTCTATCTACCAGAGTGTGTGTGTTTCATTCTGTGCGAATCTGACTGGTGGTGTATGATCCTCCATTTTTGGCTTTCAGTTTTGGAACGATTAAATCTATTCGTGTTCGTGTTGCTGCCCATCATGATGTAAACCAGAGATGCATAACGGCCAATGAGCATCAACTTAGGCACAGACCCAGGACAACCACTGAAGTTAGGTTCCATGCATATAAAGAGCACTGCTATTAAGCCTGTTAAGGTTACCTGAGATTTGAATGAAGGGAAAACCTGTCTCTTACTTCACTGCACGCTCATACCAACCCATACTAAATTGAAACAATGCCCTGTCGGTTTTTCCCTAATAGGAAATTTTCATTAGTTTATAAACATATAGCATGATTCTTAAAGTGCACAAGTTGACGTATTATACTTGTTTTTGTCAAGATGTAACACAGCAGATTGATCGAGGAATTACCAAAAAAAAAAAGTTTCTTGTTCCTGTTCTTGCTCAAATTACAGGAAATTTTCATTTTGCTTAGTTCATGCATACTGAAGAGTCAAGCCTGAGGTGCCATGTTAGTCTTATAATTATTAAATATAATTTAAAAAGAAAATATTTTTCAATATTAAATCATAAAGATATCCATCTATTTGCTGAACTGTTTAATTCAACTAGGGTTGCAAGGAAGTTCAAGCCTATCTCTGGGTGAAGGTGTGGTAAACTCTGAACAACGGCAGCCCATCACACGTGCATGTCTTGGACTGTGGGGGGAACCCGTAGTCCATGAAGGAAACCCATGCAAGCATGGAGAGAACATGCAAACCCCACAAAGAAATGCCCTTACCAAGCATGAGGATGAAACCCAGAACCCTCTTGCTGTGAGGTGGACATATTTACCGCTACGCCCAATCCAAAAAAATTAGCATTTAATGTGACCCTCACTCAGAAACTCCATTGCTGGGCATGAGACTTGAACTGACTGCTAATCACTACTCCACCACATCATCCAAACAGTATATTCAGTGAAATACAATACATAACAATTTATTTAATGTTTAAACTGATTAACTTTATTGGGTTCTTTTAACAGCTCACCCAACCATCGCAGGGCCAAAACAAACACAACTATTCAGAGTCACAAAAACACAACTAAAATTTAAACAACAGGTTTGAGGTTTTTCAGTACATACAAACCGGATTTCAAAAAAGTTGGGACACCATGCAAATTGTGAATAAAAATTGAATGCAATGATGTGGAAGTGCCAAATTTCAATATTTTATTCCAGATAGACCATAGATGACAGGGTCAAAAGTTTAAACGGAGAAAATTTATCATTTTAATGGAAAAATATGTTGATTTTAAATTTCATGGTGTCAACAAATCTCAAAAAAGTTGGGATACGTAACAATAAGAGGCTGGAAAAGTCAATTGCGCTTATAATGAACAGCTGGAAGAACAATTACCACTAATGAGATCCAATGGCAACATGACTGACTATAAAAAGAGCTTCTCAGAGTTGCAGTATCTCTCATAAGCAAATATGGTAGAGGATCACCAATTCCCTCAATGTTGTGCAGAAAGATATTGGAGCAATATCAGAAAGGTGTTTCCAAGTGAAAAATTGTAAAGAGTTTGAAGTTATCATCACCTACAGCCCATAACATCATCCAAATATTCAGAGAATCTGGAACAATCTCTGTGTGTAAGGGTCATGGCCGAAAAACCATACCGGATACCAGTGATCTTCAGGCCCTTAAATGGCTCTGCACCACAAACAGGAATGCTACTGTAAGGGAAATCACAGAATGGGCTCAGCAATATTTCCAGAAACCATTGTCGGTGAACACAATCCACCGTGCCATCCGCCGTTGCCAGCTGAAACTCTACAGTACAAAGAAGAAGCCATTTCAAACCAGACACAGAAGCACAGACATTTTCTCTGGGCCAGGGGTCATTTAAAATTAAGTGTGGCAAAGTGGAAAACTGTTCTGTGGTCAGACGAATCACAATTCGAAGTTCTTTATGGAAAACTGGGATGCCATGTCATCCGGACTAAAGAGGACAAGGACAACTCAAGTTGTTATCAGCGCTCAGTTCAGAATCCTGCATCTGTGATGGTATGGGGTTGTATGAGTGCGTGTGGCATGGGCAGCTTACACATCTGGAAAGGCACAGTCTATGAAGAAAGGTGTATTCAGGTTCTAGAACAACATGTGCTCCCATCCAGACACCGTCTCTTTCAGAGAAGACCTTGCATTTTTCAACATGATAATGCCAGACCACATGCAGCATTAATTACAACATCATGGCTGCGTAGGAAAAGGATCCGGGTATTGAAATGGCCAGCCTGCATTCCAGATCTTTCACCGATAGAGAACATTTGGTGCATCATAAAGAGGAAGGTGCAACAGAGAAGGCCCAAGACAGTTAAACAGTTCAAAGCCTGTATTAGACAAGAATAGGACAGCATTCCTATTTCTAAGCTTGAGAAACTTGTCTCCTCGGTCCCCAGACATTTGTAGACTGTTGTAAGAATAAAAGGGGATGCCTCACTGTGGTGAAAATGGCCTTGTCCCAACTTTTTTGAGATTTGTTGACACCATGAAATTTAAAATCAACATATTTTCCTCTTAAAATTATACATTTTGTCAGTTTAAACTTTTGACCCTGTCATCTATGTTCTATTCGGAAAAATACTGCATTGAAATTTGGCACTTACACATCATTGAATTCAGTTTTTATTCACAATTTGTATAGTGTCCCAATTTTTTTGGAATCCAGTTTGTAATTAACAAACAGACAAAATGTGGGATGGAGGTGTAGTGATTAGCACGATCGCCTCACGGGAAGAAGGTTCTGAGTTTGAGTCCTGGGTTCAGTGAGGGCATTGCACTGGAGAGTTTGCATGTTTGCACTATGCTTGTGTGTGGGTTTCCTTCAGATACTCCAGTTGCCTTCCACTGTCCAACAACATGCACATTAGGCTAATTGGCTATTGTAAATTGCCCCTAGATGTGAATGAGAATTGTGTGTGTGTGTGTGTGTGTGTGTGTGTGTGTGTGTGTGTGTGTGTGTGTGTGTGTTGTCCTGCATTCAACCGGTGAACTGTTCAGGGGAAATCCTGCCTTTGCCCCGAGGCAGCTGAGAGAGCTCCCAGCCTCCTTACATATCAAGAAGGATTAAGTAGTTCAGTAAATGAATGACTGAGTCATTGATAAACAAAGAACTATGTTGAATGGTGTTGGATAATAAGGTAGACTATAAAGGGTAAAATCTAATGATTTACATTTTATTAAAGTAATGATTTACGTTCAGTTTAACTGAGTTGCTTTTTCAAAGATAGTGAGTTTTTAAAAGGGATTGTACAAAAAATATTGTTGTTAAATTAATAAAAGCATTGCACTGAACACACTGACTTCCAGAAACGAGTCTTAAGTTCGCACTGCTTTTGGTAAAATTGAGCCTTGAGTCAGTTAGTCAGTTTTGAAACAAATAGAATACAACTTAATTTTCTTCTTCCCATCTTTGGGAAATCTCTACTCAAATCCTGATGGCTTCATACTGAACATGTGACTTGTGGAATATTCCAGATATTTTGAAAAGGTGAATGAGGTTAGGTAACAGGTTTGAGTACACTACATAATCTAAATGTCAGCCTTGTGAAATTGAATACAAATATATAAATGTATAGCTATATATGAAATAATTTAAGGATTCAATTTTAAAAGGGGGCACAGTACAGCAATAATTTCTGCTGTTCGAGTCCCAAGCTCAGCAGGATGTTTCTGGGGGAAGTTTGCATGTTTTCCCCATTCTTGTTCCAGTTTCAGTCCAAACACATTCTCATTTGGTGAACTCTCTATCCCAAATTGCCCCTAGGTGTGAGTGTGAATAGTTGTATATCTGTTACCCTCTGATGGATGGGTGAGCTGTTCACTGTGTACCACACCTTCACTCCGAGACGGCTGAGATAGGCTCCAGCCTACATGTGACCCTAATAGGTTAGCGCAGTGTTTAGAAGAACAAGGTCAGGTGAGTATGCTGTGTTATAAGGGCTGTAGATGTGTTTTCCTAATCTTAATCCTATTTAATTGTTGTTTATGTGCACACAGGTTGTCATAAATGGTGGCACGGTAGAGGAGTGGTTAGCACGTCTGCCTCACAGTAAGAAGGTCCTGGGTATGATTCCCAGCTCGGGCGTTTCTGTGTGGAGTCTGCATGTTCTCCTCCGGGGTACTCTGGTTTCCTCCCAGTCCAAAAAACATGCACAGTAGGTTCCAAATCATCCCTAGCTGTGAGTGGCGGTATGAATGGCTGTGTGAGTGATGGCCTGGTGAGCCGTCCAAGGTGTACCCCACCCTCGCCCTAAGTCGGCTGAGATGGGCGCCAGTCTCCCTGCAACCCTAATTAGGATTAAGCAGTTCAGAAAATGAATGAATGAAAGGTTGTCGTGAAGCACACTGTGTTTTTAAAGGACTTTAGTACATGTGTAAATGTAATACCAGTGGGACACCCTGATCGTGGAAACGCCCTGAAGAAATATTCAGGAGAATGGGTGATATGTGGCATGCCCTTGGGAACTATGGCATATTTGGCAACTTTTAGAAAGCCAGAATGGGTTTTTGAGACAGAATGATTACACGATAACTAATATACAGGGTTGAGGCCCAGACCAGAATGTAATAAAGAAACAGACTGTTGCAAAGCCAAAAGTTTTCTTGCTACTCAATGATTTCTCATAGAATGTGCTGGAGTCGGTGTTGTCCGGCACGAAAATGATAAGCCTTAACGTATCCAGAGACATGATTCACTCAGAAACATATCTTACCCAACAAAGCCTTAAAGAGCTGGCTGCCAAAGATAGCAGAAACCTTGCCCACACTGGTCTTTAGAGCCTGTTCCTCTGGGCTGGTCAGACTAGCCTGATACTTCCCCAGCAGCCCAACAGCTCTCTCAGTATCTGCAAATACAGGGAAAAAAACTTGGCTATGTGTTGCCTGCTTATAGCTTCAGATTTATAATATGCTGCTCAAAATTCAGTTCATCATGTCATTTCACATATTGGTTAACCCTTTAACGCCCAACAGGACCATATGGTCCTCTTTCAACAGACGCTACTAACTACTAGATACATTCTATACATGTTGTGGTGTTGCCTGATCCAACACAGTGCCTCAGTCAGATGTGAGATGACCTTGAGTGTGCAGGATTGTGTTGCTCATCAATCTATGAGTGTCATTATTTGGTATTATTATAATTTTCTTGAAAGAATTGTGTTCGGGGTGTTTCCTTGGGCCTTTTTGATTAGGAAAAACCAGTGATACATTTTTTTTAACTGCAAAAAAAAAATAGAGCGTTAAAGGGTTAAGTAATATTTACACTGAATGGTTTAAAGGAGCCTGTTCACTTCCCAGGTACATTCCATGTACTCTTGGACCTAAAACACAACCTGCCCTAAAGATGTCTTTCTGAAACCATTTGCTTCCTCCTGTATGTGAGAGTCAATGACTCCTGCACCAGGTGTGATATTAGTAAACATTGCCATCTTTTTATTTATTCATTCATTCATTAATTTTCTGTAACCGTTTAATCCTTGTTAGGGTTGCGGGAAGGCTGGTGTCCATCTCAGCCGACTCCAGGCGAGTGCAGAGTACATCCTGGATGGCTTGACAGGCCATGTTAGGGCAGAAACATGCTGACGGCTATGCAGATACTCTTGTCGAAAGTCAGCAATGGTTCCTTTATATAATCATCTCACCGTAGACAGTGAGAGACATGGTCGGCCTTTGATAATCTAGTTAGTGCACGGGGGGGGGACGGCAGTGACAACCCGATGATAAAAAAGCTTGAACCCCCAACCTTGGGATCAGTGATGCAAGTACCTTTACCACCAGGCCACCACTGCCTCGCCATCTTTTTATTTCTATTGAAATCGTATCCCTTCTTCTATTTCTTAACACTTCATTGCAGACATTTTTACTTTTTAACAAATAAGTGTACGCTCGCTCCCGCACTACTGTGCTATTGTAAACAGACACCGAACCAAAGTTATGATTCAATTCAATTCAGTTTTATTTGATCACGTACAGCGCTTTTTACAACTGACATTGTCAAAGCATCTTTATGGGGGCAGTGGTGGTTTAGTGGTATAGGGTGCTGGATCGCTGATCCAAAGGTTGGGGGTTCGAGTCCCACTCTCCACAAGTTTGTCACTGTCCCCCTCCCAGTGCAGCTAACTGGGTTATCAAAGGCGGGCCATGTCTCTCACTGTCTATGGTGTGAGGCATGTAAAAGAACCATTGCAGACTTTCGTAAAGAGTAGGCCGCAAAGTCATCAGCGTCTTTCTGTCCCTTGCTAAAAGGGTTGTGACAGGAAGGGCATCCGACGTAAAAACCTCTGCCAAATCAAATGTGTGAATCAGATGATTCGCTGTGGCGACTCCCGAGTAAAAGGGGAAAAAGCCGAAAGACAGACAGACAGACTTTACTCAGTCAAACAGTGAAATTAGAGGCCTGCAAAGTATCAAATAATTTAATAATTTCCAACAACCCATGCACATCCCTGATGATGATGATGGACAGGTCTAGAACACATGTACTGTACTAAGAATGTGAGTTGAAGTGGTTTCACCAAGAACCCTTTATATTCCTCCATGATGAAGTGATCAAAGAATATACTAAATTAAAGTCTTCACTAGTAAATCATCCCTTTTTAAAGTTCTGACCTGTGCTGCAGGTACACATCAGTACCTGTGTGTCCAAATGCACGAGTCAAGCTACTGCAGCGTTGTTTAGTTTTCACACACCTTGTGTTTCACTCTTCCTGGTGTTTCTATTGACTTGGAGGATACACAAGATGAGTGACAGCGTGGTTCTTACAGAAAGTGGGCGTGGCTAATAGACTGAAATACAAACATCAACACTGAGCCCCAACTACCATCTGTCAGCTGCTTGATCCTGAACTCCTCTGGACTGTAATATCGCTTCTATAGGAAGCAATTCTTTCCCCACTTCCTGTTTCCCACTCAACAAATTCCTGAAGCGCAAAATTCTTACAACAACAGCAAAAAAAAAAAAAAAAAAAGAAAAAAAAGAGAAAAATAAAAATGTGCTGAGAGAGAGGAATTAAAGGTGGAGTATAGTAACACTTATTCTTAAACACCTCATGTTTGGGGTAGAAGGAGATTAGCAGAGATTAGCGAAGGAAACTTACCATATTTATGGACCATGGTGAAAGAAGAATCTCCTGACAGTTACTCAGCATCAGCGCTAATGTTCCCAAATCAACCCAAAGTTTGGTCTGAGTCGGTTAAACACCGGGCTTTCTCTCAATTTTAACTTTCAGGGAGTTTTTGAGGCCATAAACTCGCTCTGGCCGCTTCACGGACACGTAGGTAGGGGCAGAGCTCGTCGCTGTGCGTGCTTGCGTGCGCGCGCGCGCGTGCGTGTGTGTGTGTGTGTGTGTGTGTATATGTGCGCGCGCGCGCGCGCGTGTGTGTTCATGAGGGTGTGTAATGTACTGTACAGAGGTAGTGATGATACATGACCTGTTAACTCCGGTTAACAGCTTCACTCGTCATATTTCAAGGCCAAATTTATGCTTATTATTTATAGTTTGCACAAAATTGTACTTTGCCGAAAGACCTCAAATTTCAAATACTAAGCATGTTCTGTTTTTTAACCTTTCCCTTATTTACATACTTGATGAGGGGGAAAAACATCTTTTGGTGTTATAACTGTGACGCTGAATTGAGGGTGTAACTTTTTTGCCGTACACGTTACAGGTCGATTTATCAGGCCACAGTCGCCATCTAGTGTTGAGAAGCAGTTACAACCGTTGTTGCCTAAATTCCATCATTAATTCATTAGTTGTTTTTTGTTTGTTTGTTTGTTTTAAGCCCGCTTAATCTTAATCAGGGTCGCAGGGAGGCTGGCGCCCATCTCAGCCAATTCTGGACGAAGGAGGGGTACACACTGAACAGCTCCTCGGACAATTACAGGGTCAACACACATATAACTACTTGCACTCACAGTCACATTCACACCCAAGGAGTACAGTACTGTATTGTAAAGCTGCCCAATAGCCTACTGTGCATGGGTTTTTGTATGCTTGTTTGTTCATTCATCAGTTCATCAGTTCATTTTCTGTAACCGCTTAATCCTAATTAGGGTCGTGGGGAGGCTGGCGCCCATCCCAGCCAACTTCGGGCGAGGGCAGAGTACACCCTGGACAGCACGCCAGGCCATCGCAGGGCGGAAACACGCCGACGGCTTTGCAGCCTACTCTTTACGAAAGTCAGCAATGTTTTTTTTACATGCCTCACACCATAGACAGTGAGAGACATGGCCGGCCTTTGATAACCCAGTTAGCTGCACTGGGGAGGACAGTGACAACCTTATGGAGAGTGGGAATCGAACCCCCAACCTTTGGATCAGTGATCCAGCACCCTATACCACTAGACCACCACTGCCCATGCTTGTTTGTGTTTTGTTTTTTTCCCCTCTTTTGTTAAACTTCTTCTTGTTTGAAGACCGTTATCACGTTCAATGGTTATCCGGTGGTGAGGGACAACAGCAGTGTGAAGAAATGAAAATACACTCTAATTAAAATTTTTGGTTCTCAGAAGGATATCATGGACTTCAGAAGGATGTGTATAAAGAGTAAACACACACACACACACACACACACACACACACACACACACACACACACACAGAGAAAGTAAACTCTGCTAAAGCTTGGTTAATTCATCAAAGCCTTGGTCTGGAATTTCCTTGTACTGACCTCAGACTCAGTTAATAATTATGATGTATTTTTCTCAGAAGTGATGAGGGTCAGGTGTTGAAAATGATCAGTCATCAGAACAGGAAGATAAAAATTTAGAAGACAGCACAGCTGATTATTTATTTAAAGATTTAATTATTAAAATACACTTTTTTATTTTGCATCTGAATGGATTCTTTTTTGAATGTATATTTTCAGACATAAAATCAAACACCATGCATACAATAATTAATATGGACATGCGTTCACACATTGTATTCCAAGGATTCATGTTAATATTATTATGGACATATTAAAGTTATAAACTCTGATTCTGGGGCCGTGGTGGCCTGGTGGTATTGCTGATCCCAAAGTAGGGGTTTTTAGGCCCCACTATCAGCGGGTTGTCACTGCTGTCCCCCCATTGCATCTAACTGGTTTCTCAAAGGCCAACCGTGTCTCTCACTGTCTGTGTTGGGAAGTTCATGTAAAAGAACCATTGCTGCATGGCCGTCACGTGTTTCTGCCCTGCAATGGCCGTCAAACTTTCCAGGATGTACTCTGTCCTCCCCCAGAGTCAGCTGAGATGGGCGTCAGCCTTCACGTGACCCTAATTAGGATCAAGCAGTTCAGAAAATGAATGAAATCGCAAGGGTGAACAACAGGATGCTTTACAGTTTATATACAATCATAAAAACACACAGTCTCTCTCTCTCCCTGTGTGTGTGTGTGTGTGTGTGTGTGTGTGTGTGTGTGTGTGTGTGTGTGCGTGCAAGTGCATTCTTCTCAATCCTGTCCACACCGGGTTGTTTAAATGCAGGTTTTCACTTGTGTAGGATCTGTTGAATCCATCTGTTCCATCAGTTGAATGTGTGCTTCCAGGAATAATCACATCTGAATCCTGTAATCCACTTTCGAACTGCAAATACACAAAGCGGGGCAGTGGTGGCCTAGTAATAACAGTATTGGATCACTGATCCTAAGGTTGGGGATTCAAGCCCCACTATCCCCCCAGTGCAGCTAACCGGGTTATCAAAGGCCGGCCATGTCTCTCACTGTCTGTGGTGTGAGGTTCATGTCAAAGAATCATTGTTGACTTTCGTAAAGGGTACTCTGCAAAGCCGTCGGCGTGTTTCTGCCCTGCGATGGCCTGGCGAGCTGTCCAGGGTGTACTCTACCTTCACCCAGAGTCGGCTGGGACGGGCGCCAGCCTCCCCGTGACCCTAATTAATATTAAGCGGTTACAGAAAATGAACTGAACTGAATTCCACAACGCATCATCAAGCCTGCATTTACTGTACTGTATTATATTGTGTCTGCTATAAAGATTGTACATATGTATGTGCAAATTGTGTTTTTTGTTCAAAAGTCTCAGACTGGTACAAATGCAGGCATTAAAATTTTTTAATTTTACATTTTTAAAGTATAGGTTTTGCCTTGCAATGGCTTGATGAGCTGTTCAGGGTGAACTCTGCCCTCACCCAGAGTCAGCTGTTTTTGCACCAGCCTCCCTGCAACCCCAATTCTAATGAAACTGTTCAGAAAATGAATGAATGAAATATAAGTTGCTCTGGATAAGGGAATCTGACAGATCTTTTTCTGACTGTATTAATTCTGTTAGGAAAATTATTTCCTCTACATTTAACCCATCCAAAGTGAACACACACACACACACACACACACACATTTGAGGTGCCCAGAGAGCAGTTGTGGGTTAGGTGCCATGCGCAAGGAGACTTCAACGCTTTATGTGGAGGAAGCATGTTGTGCACCCCACTCACCCCAAACCTGGGATTCAAGCCAGCAACCTTTCATTCCCCAACCTGCTTCTCTAGCCATTAGGCTACAGCTGCCCCCACAACACCGACAAGACCTGCAGTCAAATGCTATAAGTGTAAACACCACTTTATTAATCAACTATAAAATAATTTGAGGGTTCTGTGGCTACTCAGCCCCATACACAGCAGGCTGCAAACCCTAGTTTGTTCTTGTAGATCTTCTGTAGGATCAGACCAGATGTATTTGCCTTCACTCCCAATACATGCATCAATAAGTCTTCGATAACTTTGACACCTTTGCCAGGTCACTGGTTGTCCTTCTTTGAACAACAATAAATGTATACACTGCATACCATGAACACCTGACAAGATCTGCCCGGCTGCAGACAAATAGGCCCAGTCATTTAGCTGTCACAGTATGGTACTTTTGATCTTACATAGGTAGTCGTCTTCTGTTCCTTCTGGTTTTTTTCCCTTTTTCAGGGGTTGCCACAGCAAAGCATCTGATTCGCACGTTTGATTTGGTATAGGTTTTTACGTCGGATGCCCTTCCTGACTCAATCCTTTAGCAAGGGACAGAAACACGCTGACGGCTATGCAGTTACTCTTTACGGGGGGGCAGTGACAACCTTGGCGAGAATGGGACTTGAACCCCTAACCTTAGGATCAGTGATCCAGCACTCTTTACCACCAAGCCACTACTGCCCTACCTTACACAGGTAGTCTATATTTTTTATTTTAAATTGATACCTTGGTAGTGAAGCAGTGCACCATTACATAATTGCATGGCTTTAGCTTTTTAATTTATTTACCAAAAAAAAAAAAATCAAAATCTGTAAAAAAATTTTATTATTTAAAACTGTGTTAAAATTTAAATCCCTTTTAGTGTCTCAAAGCATCCATCACAGAGTGAAGCTCTGTACTTCAGTGAACATGGTAATGTACTAACTTTATTTTTCATGGCATGCATCCACACATCATTATATATGTTTTCCCCTTTTGGTCCTCACGTTTTCGGCCTGTGTGTAACTCATTTCTTTTGGGCGCATACTGGGCTATCTGATCAACTGGTCTTCCCCCACTGTCCCTCTTCTTGCAATGTTATCTCCACCCTTTCTGGTTTGTCTTGTAGTGTCGAGCTTTACTTTGCCAGGCGTTGTCATGGCTCCTAAGAAAAGCTTCTTCAACTACGAAAGAAAACAAACCTTGGTTCATTTTCCCACAGAGTAAATGACAAGGTCACAACTGTAACCAAATATTCATGCATACAAACGGAGAGATGAGACCTTTTGTTGACATGTGTCTTCAAACATGGAACAATAGTGCCCTAAGCAGGAACAGGCATTAATATTCAGAATTCTTGTATACTTTAATAAGCTGTATCAGTACGAATGAACCAGCTGGATTCAATTGCTGGTACAGTATATCCTATAATATTGTTTCAACAACCCAAATACAATTATGTGCATGCATGCATGATTAATGACGATTTACTACCATAAAAAGACTCCACTTAGCATGGTATGTGATAGGAAATTTTTTTCAGAAGAATAGTTTATAAAAAGCCATTCCACAAGATATGAAGACAAATACACACATTGATGAGGATTAGGAGTTTGTCAGGAACTGGCAATGAAACAGCAACATAAGCAGGGAAGAAGTCATCTCTTCTGAAGAGGGGAAGGAGGAGCATTTACCTGGCTAACAGAAAATACAGAACTAATGAGACTACATAAAAGGGAGAGAAGACCCTCAGGGACAAAACAAAGACAGTGAGTCAAAAAAAAAAAAAAAAAAAAGTTGACTTGGAGGATCCAATGCTACCAACCTGTGGCAAAAAACAACAGGCACACAGTACAAAGACAAAACATAGAGAAGGAACTTAAACACTCAACATTGAAGTTAGCAGCTGGTCTTGCGTGGTTCCCATCCAGCAAAGCATAAACAGGCACTTTGGTCAGAGTGGGGGGTACATGCCACAAACTATTTGACAGAATCTCCAAGCAGGAATGCCAAGGTGGTTTGCTCATCCAATTCCTTGCAAGTGTGCTAAGTGCATGGGATAAAAGACAGAGTGTGAAGGCGGTCTTGCTACCCTTCATCTATAGAAATGCTGGCTCTCCCCCTCCCAGAATTTCAAGGGAGACTCTCCTCATCCATTGTGTCCTGAGTTGTTAGAAGTTTTTGTCACAACCTAACAATGGAGACATACAAAAAACACTCACAAATTGGCAACCAAACCAGGAACAAATACCTGAAGCGGGCTAACACAGGACAGAGAACCAACAAGGGACAATTGGCACTCAAGAAAAAACAAAGACTGTGAAACAGAAAAAAAACAGACCTGTGATGTCCATGACATGGTGTAACATTCCACTGCTTGGTGCATACAGGACTTACTCTCTCTTCTTTTTCTCCAGGTGGGAAATAAGACTGCAACATGGCAACTCCATGTGAACCAGTCCTTAGCAAGTTTTTGCACCTCACCACAAGCCACGCCCATTTCATGAAACTCAGCCTGGACCGTCCTTCATTGGGTTTATTTCGGTCGCCCATTCTGTCTCCTCCCAACAGTGGTCTACTGTAGAGATGTTTTTGCTATCTGACCTTGTTTCTTCCTTAGAACATAGCCAATCCATTTCAGGCAGAGGTGCTTAATCTCTAGCAGGCTATTATTGCTGTTCTGGGAAGCTCTCTGGTCTTGGTCATGGTGAAGACTGCAGTCTGACAGTTTGAAGGTGTGTGCAGGTGTCTCTTATGCATCTAATCAGTTCAAACAGGTGTCATTCATACTGTTAACGAGTGGGGGCCGAAATAATGTTTGTTTTCTAGCTGCCCAATACTTATTGGCCTCCCATTTTCACAAATAAATTGTTTAAAAATCATACAATGTGACAATGTGTGATAGCTGGGTCTTCCAGCATGATAACGATCCAAAGCACACAGCCAAGAAAACCAAGGAGTGGCTCCGTAAAAAGCATATCAAGGTTCTGGAGTGGCCTAGCCAGTCTCCAGACCTCAACCCAATCGAAAACCTGTGGAGGGAGTTAAAACTTCGAGTTGCCAAGCAACAGCCCTCAAACATCACAGCTCTAGAGAAGATCTGTGCAGAGGAGTGGGCCAAAATAGCAACTAAAGTGTGTGTAGACCTGGTCAAGAACTACAGGAACCGTTTGACCTCCTGTCATTACCAACCAAGGCTACAATGCAAAGTATTAAAATTATTTTTTTTGCTGGCTGCCCAATACTTATTGGCCTCCCATTTTCACAAATAAATTGTTTAAAAATCATACAATGTGATTTTCTGGATTTTTTTTACATTCTGTCTCTCAAGCTTGATGTGTACCTAAAATTTTAAATGGGTGAACTTGCACATTTTTACATTGCCTAATACTTATTGGCCCCACTGTAATTGAAAATGGGTCTGAAAAAGTATTAAGGGCAGTGGTGGCCTGGTGGTAAAAGGTGCTCGACCACTGATCCTAAGTTTTGGTGTTCAAGTCCCACTCTCCACAAGGTTGTGCTTCCCCCCCACGTGGCTAACTGGGTTATCAAAGGCCAGCCATGTCTCTCACTGTCTATGGTGAGAAGCATGTAAAAGAACCATTGCTGACTTTTGTAAAGAGTAGCTGCAAAGCCGTCAGTGTGTTTAAAAGGGTTGTGTCAGGAAGGACATCCGACGTAAAGACCTATGCAAATCAGATGATTCACTGTGGCGACCCCTGAAAAAAGGGAAAAAAGCCAAAAGAAAAAGAAGAAGGTTCTGAAAAAGTATTGCCACTGATGATGACGCTGCACTCAGACTGGTTATAGAACAGGTTGATGAGTGTGCAGATCTTGCTTCGGATCCCATATGATTCGAGGATCTTCCAAAGAGTCTGTTTATTCACACTATCAATCATTTTCCTGAAGTCTATAAAGTCGATGCATTGAGTCCTTCCACTCAAGACACTGCTCGATGATGGAACTTAGTGTGAAGATCTGATCTGTGCATCCTCGATCCTTGCGAAAATCAGTATGGTCCTGTCTTAGCCTGCTGTCGATGGCTGGACCAATTCACTGAAAAAGAATTGTACAGAAGATCTTACTTTTGAATAGACAGGAGACTTATGCTACACCAGTTATCACAGTTTTGCAAATTACCTTTCTTTGGAAGTTTTATGATGAGACCCTTGGTCCAGTTACAAGGGATGGTGTTTGTGTTTCAAATCTAGCTGAAAATCTTGCCCAGCACAGTTGTTGCAGTGCCTAGATCAATTTGAAGCATTTCCACATGGATGGAATCAGTCCAAAATGCTTTGCTATTCTTCATGTCTCCAATAGCTTATCTAACCTCTAAAGCCATGGGTGGGCTGCTCAATATAAAGTATGTCTAGCGATGAAATGGGGCTTGCTGGCCCATCTGGTTCTGGATGACTGAGAGCTTCCTTGAAGTGTTGAACCCATTTTGCTGCCTGCACACTCTTAGTTGTCAACATAGAAGCACTCTTAACTCTAACCGGTGGTGAAAGGCTGGTGAAACTGCCACTAAGCTGTTTGGTGATCTTATAAACAGTGCTCAGTTCTCCTGTCATTGCAACAAGCTTGGCCTTGCAGGCTTCAATGAATTCTCACTTTTCTTTTCTGGCACTCCTTTTTGCTTCTCTGTCTTTGTACGTGTAATATCCATCGAGCCTGTTCTTGTGGACCAGGTGACTTAATGTTGGTCATCTTCTGTTTTATTTGTTTCTATTCATCTATCTTCTTCCATGTCTCAGTTGATAACAATTTCTTGTTTATTTTCTTCTTGTAACCTATTGTGCTGGCTGCACCTTCCTTGTAGTTGATCTTAATTTCATTCCATTTGGTTTCAACTTTGGTGTCTTCTTCAGAAACATCAGCAATGGCTTAGAAGTGGTTTCTTACTTCTAGTACAAACTGCTTTTAGATCTCAGAATGCTTCGGTTTGATGATATCAAGTTGCTTTGTTTGCTGGTCCTGTTTCATTACCTTTCAAAGTTTTAGCTTCAGTGTTACAATAAGGTAGTCGTAACTCAATACATGGGTTCCTCAAAAGACTCTTACATTTTCAAGAGATCACAGCCATTTTCCGTTCATGATGGTGGTCTAGTGGTATAGGGCGCTGGATCGCTGATCCAAAGGTTGGGGGTTTGAGTCCCACTCTCTACAAGTTTGTCACTGTCCCCCCCAGTGCAGCTAACTGGGTTATCAAAGGCGGGCCATGTTTTTCACTGTCTATGGTGAGACATGTAAAAGAACCATTGCTGACTTTCGTAAAGAGTAGCTGCAAAATCGTCAGTGTGTTTCTGTCCCTTGCTAAAAAGGGTTGTGACAGGAAGGGCATCTGACGTAAAAACCTCTGCCAAATCAAATGTGTGAATCAGATGATTCGCTGTGGCGACTCCCAAGTAAAAGGGAAAAAGCCGAAAGGAAGACAGACAGATGACATAGTCAATCTGGTCAAAAGCTCTTATGTCTGTTGACTTTTAATTGAGCTTGCGGATGTTCTTGTGAAGGATGAGGGAATCTCTTGTTACAAGGTTGTTGTTGAGACAGGAATCAGCAAGGCCATTGTTGTTCATTGTGTTACAGCTGTGTTTGTCCATAGCTCTTTCATAGTTGGCGTTGTCTGATACTACTTGGGCATTTACAGTTTTGTTCAAAATAATAGCAGTCAGATATCCCTAATTTATCCTATTTATCACATCCCAGGGATCATGGATCAGTTTGAAAACATCATTATATTTGAAGAAGTCATGCTGTCTTATGCTGAAGAAGAAATCCAGGAGATCTGTGGAATGTAATCCAATCATCCTGGGCTGGAACACCTGCTCACAGGTAACAGAAGTTGGTTGACTCCACGTAATAGAGATGTGCAGCAGGACTCAGAAACAGTGTTTATACAAATAAATATTAGTTCCGAGATTCAAAGCCAAACAAAAACTTGAAACCATTTTTCAGTTTATACACTGAAGGTTTGAGTTTGTAAAGAAGAAGCAGCCACTACTATTTTTAACAGTATAATATTAAATTTTCTTTAAAGAAATAACACAAATTTGATATATTTTCCCTCATGTTTTCATTTGGAGCAGAATGTGTGGTGTTGCCAATGAATTTGTGTGTCTGGACATAAAAGTGATTTTAAGGAGTTTCGGCTTTATTCACTTTTTTAAACACATTATCTTGAACAGGACTCTATGTCGCCAATAATAAGAAGTGTGTCATGGCTGGAAACCTTGGGTTAGATGAACTTGGCTCAGATGGTCATACCAGTCATCTTTTGCCTCATCACCAGCTTCGTCTGTTGATTCCCATTCTGATTGGTTCCCATTCTAATGAGGTCTTAGCATGTTTCATGGCAATAATCAAAGCCACACCATTAATTTGGATGTTTTAGTGGCCTGATTGCAGTATGACTGGAATCCATACCCTGTCCAGTGGCACTCACTAATGCCAAGAATATCTAAATTAAACTTTCTCATTTCTCTTAAAACATGGGCTGATTTTGATGTTTCGTATGTGATGCTGACAGTCCATGCTCCTATTCTAATTCGTGCTTTTGGACTGAGTAGAGTATCCCGCACAGCTCTAAGGTCACCAATAAGGATCAGAGATCCTTAATCAGAGATGGACATACAGCCACTGATTTCCTGGCTTAAGTTTGCTTTTGTGCCTGCAAATGTTTGCATTTGACTTGTCGTAGTTTCTGTAACAAATACATTTTTGCGGAATGGGGAAGTTGGCCCTGTGCCCGCCCCCAACCTGGAGGACCAGGGAGGATCATTCTTTATCTGGCCCCTACTATTCAACCTGTTCAGCATGGGTGACCCTTTCAGGAGTTCAAGACTCCCACCAACACAGCTCTAGAGGTCATTAGGACACCAGCCCACCACAATGAGGTGGTGATCACAATCAGGGGCGGATGTCGGAGGGGATTCACTTTCTAATTGTATTCACCTTGTATTCACTTTCTAATTACACTAACTAATGCATACTACTGCAAGAGTGCTCCTCACACTGACCTCATGTAAATAAGATATATATAAGACTTAATCATAATTATTAGAATTCATGCTGGTTTGCAGTCAGAGATGTTAATATTTACATTAAAGTGATCTCACCATCAAGGTATTATGATGAAACAACAACTTAGAAGTAATACCGAGAAGGTTAATACTTTTGTAAGCCATTGTACACAAAGTTTGAACAAAATCTCAAATGTTGTTCTATTTGGCACAGCCTTTGACCCAGTGAGTACCTTCTTTTTTTCTTAAATAACCATGTTGGTCAGGTTGTGATGTGAATGTGTACTTAAACCAAGTAAATAAAACAAACCATCCAAATTGCTGAAATTACTAAAATCTGAACCATCCAGCATGTTATTAAAACTTTGAAGGACAGTGAAACCTTAACCTAAAGCAATAATTATAGTCACAAATAGGCAGTAGACATGTTTAGTACATCTGCCTTACACCAATATGATTCCCAGCTCAGGTATTTCTGTGTGGAGTTTGGATGTTTTCCCTATGTTTGTGTGGGTTTCCTCCAGGTACCCCGGTTTCCTCCCACAGTCCAAAAACATACTCTTTACTGTTCCAAATTGCCTGTACATATGTGATATGAGTGGTTGTGAGTGTTGGCCCTCTGATGGGTACCCCGATGAGTACCTGATGAGTGTACCCCGCCCTTGTCCAAAGTCGGATAAGATGGGCATCCCCGTGACCCTAATTAGGATGAAGCTGTTTAGAAAATGAATGAATGAATCATCAAAAACAATTCTGGCTGATTGTAATTGCAAATAATGCTAATCCATGTTAATGTTGAATCATGAAAAAAGATTGCCAGTAAAGCTCATGATGGTATTTAATGGTGAGATATTAGAGGATTTACACACACACACACACACACACACACACACACACACACACACACACAATTGAAATACAATGAGAATAATGGAAATTGACATGATTTAGCACCTACCTTTACATGGAAATGTGAACATGGGATATGCAGGTGGAGGGTTAAGGTAGTGGTATAAAGTAAATGGTGTATTCATCACTTAGAATAAAATCAGTTATTTGTATTAATGCTGATTAAAACTGATAATTCTTCACAACAGGAAAACTGTACACACCAGATTAACCCTTATCATCACCAAATGTATCGAGGGATTCGTCTTGTTGCACGTCAAGGCTGCAATCCCTGCTGAGCTCGATCCACTTCAGTTCGCATACAGAACAAACAGGTCAACAGAGGATGCCATCAATACAGCCCTACACACACCTGGACGGCAGTAATT
Organism: Plotosus lineatus; assembly: GCA_024760905.1. Classification (NCBI taxonomy): domain Eukaryota; kingdom Metazoa; phylum Chordata; class Actinopteri; order Siluriformes; family Plotosidae; genus Plotosus; species Plotosus lineatus. The sequence goes on along the minus strand of CM045733.1, from coordinate 56,716,000 downwards.
CCTGTGTGAGGATGCTGTTTGTAGACTTCAACTCCACTTTTAACACAGTTCAACCCCATAAACTGGTTCAGAAATTGGGCGATCCAGGCCTAGGGAGCCCACTGTGCACCAGGATATTGGACTTTGCCAGCAACAGAATGAGAACCTCAGAACATCAGGATAAGAGAATACATTGTGTCCACTCTCATCCTGATCACCGGAACACCGCAGGGATGTGTTCTTAGCCCCTTCCCCTTCACACACGACTGTCCCCCCACTCACACCAGCAACACCATCATCAAATTTGCAGACGATACCACTATGATTACGGATCATAATGAGTCAGCCTACAGGAATGAGGTACTGCATCTGTGATGATGGTGTTACAACAACAATCTGGAAAGGAATACTACGTACATCCAAAACAAAGGAGATGACAGTGAACTTCAGGAGATCAAAACATACTGAGCACTCTGCCTTCTACATTATTACAGAGGAGGCAGAGAGGATGGTGAGGATGGCTGTGCGAGTAATTAAAACGACACTACCCCCTTCAGTGACATTTACACTGACAGACTTCAGAGGAGTACCAGTGAAATTATCAGGGACCCCACACAGTCTGGACATGCCCTTTTGCCCTCCCCCCATAAAAGGTACAGGATACTAAAAACAAAAACTGATTATACCCAAGCTGATAAACATCTAACCACCACCACCATCTCACACACACTGACTGAGTATCCATCTTTCACACCATCTTCCTGGGAAGTGCAATACGACCTCTAAATACAATACTCATGTTCAGAGCAGGTAACAAACATCATAACATTTTAGCACCTTAAAATTAAATCTCTACCTCTTACGCGGAGTATATCTTGTACCACTGACATATAATTCACCCGTCTATATGTGTGAATAGGTAACTTTATGTATAGTGCAATGGTGTGTGTGTGTGTATATATATATATATATATATATATATACAAATAAAAGGACAGGACAAAGACTTTCTATTGAAACTCCATTTATCACTACAGATCTGTTTCGAGGGGTGGTGAAACCATCCTCTCTCTTCAGGTGATTATAGAAGAATGATTACAAAGTGTTGGGGGAGGTACTATGTCGGTGAACATGGCGTCCTCTAGATGGGGTGGTGTTCATTATGTATTCGGGGGCGGGTTTTTTAAAAATCGATACATGCATACATGTGCATACATTAGTTTTTCTCATGCCCGTGGACTCATATATGTACACACTTTTTATATATATATATATATATATATATATATATATATATATATATATATATACATATATATATACGTTCACGTGCGTAAGTACATACACACACATACACAAGTATATATAATGTTTTAGATACAGATTGATACAATCAAATACTTAGTGTACTTAAGGGGGTGTGTTGCATTATTGTGCAACACACCCCCTTAAGTACACTAAGTATTTGATTGTATCAATCTGTATCTAAAACATTATATATACTTGTGTATGTGTGTGTATGTACTTACGCACGTGAACGTATATATATATATATATATATATATATATATATATATATATAAAAAGTGTGTACATATATGAGTCCACGGGCATGAGAAAAACTAATGTATGCACATGTATGCATGTATCGATTTTTAAAAACCCGCCTCAATACATACATAATGAACACCACTCCATCTAGAGGACGCCATGTTCACCGACATAGTACCTCCCCCAACACTTTGTAATCATTCTTCTATAATCACCTGAAGAGAGAGGATGGTTTCACCACCCCTCGAAACAGATCTGTAGTGATAAATGGAGTTTCAATAGAAAGTCTTTGTCCTGTCCTTTTATTTTTGTTTATTTGCTCTACCAAAAAGTATTGAGCACTCTCCTACGGAAGGATCTACTCAGAAAATCCTATATATATATATCTTCTTCTTTTCCTTTCGGCTGTTCCCTTCAGGGGACGCCACAGCAAATGATCTGCCTCCATTTCTCCCTATCCTCTGCATCTTCTACTCTTACTCCAACAACCTTCATGTCTGCCTTCACTACATCCATAAATCTTCTCTTTGGTCTTCCTCTGGGCCTTTTGCTTGGTAGTTCCAACCTCAGCATCCTACTACCAATATACTCACTATCCCTCCTCTGTACATGTCCAAACCATCTCAATCTAGCCTCTCTGACTTTGTCTTCAAAACATTTAACATGTGCTGTCCCTCTGATGTACTCATTTCTGATCCTATCCATCCTCGTTACTCCCAAAGAGAATCTCAACATTTTCATCTCTGCTACCTCCAACTCTGACTCCTGTCTTTTCCCCAGGGCCACTGTCTCTAAACCATACAACATTGATGGCCTCATCACCGTCTTGTACACTTTTCCCTTCATTCGTGCCGATACTCTCCTATCACACATCACACCGGACACTTTTCTCCATCCATTCCAACCTGCCTGCACGCGCTTCTTCACCTCTTTTCCCCACTCTCCATTGCTCTGGATTGTTGAGCCTCAGTACTTAAAATCCTCCACCTTCTTTATCTCTGCCCCCTGTAACCTCAAAGTTCCTCTTGGGTCACTTCTCAAGTACTTCTCTGTCACTCCAGACTTCCTCATACAATACCACAGTTCTTCTCTCGGCACCCTGTCATATGCTTTCTATATATTTGGGTGGTCAGGAAGTGCTTCCAAATGACTGGACAACCACAGCAAATGTGATCAGGGACACGGGTAGGAGAGTACTTGGTGTGTCCTCTGGAAGGAAAGTAGATAAGGAGACTTGGTGGTGGAATGAGGAAGTGCAGGAGTGTGTACAAAGGAAGAGGTTAGCTAAGAAGAAGTGGGACATTGAGAGGACCGAAGAGAATAAACAGGAGTACAGGGAGACACAGCGTAAGACGAAAGTAGCAGTGGGTAAGGCCAAACAGAGGGCGTATGATGACTTGTATGATAGGTTGGATAGTAAAGAGGGAGAAAATGATCTATACAGGTTGGCACAGCAGAGAAATAGAGATGGGAAGGGCGTGCAGCAAGTTAGATTGATAAAGGACAGAGAGGGAAATGTATTGACTGATGACAGAAGTGTGCTGGGGAGATGGAAAGAGTACTTTGAAGAGCTGATGAATGAGGAAAATGAGAGAGAGAAAAGAGTAGAAGAGGTGACCATTGAGGAGCAGGATGTAGCAAAGATCAGTAAGGGTGAAGTGAGGAGGGCATTGAAGAGGATGAAGAATGGAAAAGCAGTTGGTCCTGATGATATACCTGTGGAGGTATGGAAGTGTCTAGGAGAGGTAACAGTAGATTTTCTGACAAGAACATTCAACAAGGTACTAGAGAGTGAGCAGATGCCGGAGGAGTGGAGGAGAAGTGTGCTGGTGCCCATTTTTAAGAACAAGGGAGACGTGCAGAGTTGCAGCAATTACAGAGGGATAAAGTTGATGAGCCATACGATGAAGTTATGGGAAAGAATAGTGGAAGCTAGACTAAGGGCAGAGGTCAGCATTTGTGAACAACAGATTGGTTTCATGCCAAGAAAGAGTACCACAGATGCAATGTTTGCTTTGAGGATGTTAATAGAGAAGTACAGAGAAGGTCAGAGGGAGCTACATTGTGCCTTTGTGGATCTGGAAAAAGCATATGACAGGGTGCCAAGAGAAGAACTGTGGTATTGCATGAGGAAGTCTAGTGTGGCAGAGAAGTATGTCAGAGTGGTGCAGGACATGTATAAGAGATGTAAGACAGTGGTGAGGTGTGCTGTCGGTGTGACCAACGAATTCAAGGTGGAGGTGGGATTGCATCAAGGGTCAGCTCTGAGCCCCTTCTTGTTTGCTATGGTGATGGACAGGCTGACAGACGAGGTGAGACAAGAATCTCCATGGACTATGATGTTTGCAGATGACATTGTGATCTGTAGTGAGAGCAGAGAACAAGTGCAGGAAAATCTAGAGAGGTGGAGGTATGCCCTGGAAAGGAGAGGAATGAAGGTTAGCCTCAGAAAATCAGAATACATGTGTGTGAATGAGAAGGACCCAGGAGGAACGGTAATGTTACAGGGAGCAGAGATAACCAAGGTGGAGGATTTTAAGTACTTAGGCTCAACAATCCAGAGCAATGGAGAGTGTGGAAAAGAGGTGAAGAAGCGTGTGCAGGCAGGCTGGAAAGGTTGGAGAAAAGTGTCCGGTGTGATGTGCGATAGGAGAGTGTCAGCAAGAATGAAGGGAAAAGTGTACAAGATGGTGGTGAGGCCAGCGATGTTGTATGGCTTAGAAACAGTGGCGCTGAGGAAAAGGCAGGAGGCAGAGCTGAAGGTCGCGGAGATGAAAATGTTGAGGTTCTCTCTGGGAGTAACGAGGATGGATATGATCAGAAATGAGTATATCAGAGGGACAGCCCACGTAAGATGTTTTGGAGACAAAGTCAGAGAGGCTAGATTGAGATGGTTTGGACATGTACAGAGGAGGGATAGTGAGTATATTGGCAGTAGGATGCTGAGGTTGGAACTACCAGGCAGAAGGCCTTGAGGAAGACCAAAGAAGAGATTTATGGATATGGTGAAGGAAGACATGAAGGTCGTCGGAGTCAGAAAAGAAGATGCGGAGGACAGGGTGAGGTGGAGGCGGATGATTTGCTGTGGCGACCTCTGAAGGGAGCAGCCGAAAGTAAAAGAAGAAGAAGAAGATATATATATATATATATATATATATAAAGTCCCACTCTTACTCTGAACAAGGTTGTTCCCACTCTCAACAAGCTGTGTCCCCCAGTGCAGCTAAATGGGTTATCAAAGGCGGGCCATGTCTTTCACTGTCTATGGTGAGAGGTTCATGTAAAAGAACCATTGCTGACTTTCGTAAAGAGTAGGCTGCAAAGCCGTCAGTGTGTTTCTGTCCCTTGCTGAAGGGTTGTGTCAGGAAGGGCATCTGACATAAAAACCTATGCCAATCAAACATGGGAATCATTCGCTTTGGCGACTGGTTCTTTAGTATGCTTCTCATCATAGACAGTGAAAGACATAGCCCGCCTTTGATAACCTATTTAGCTGCACTGGGGGGGGGGCAACCTTGTTGAGAGTGGGAACAACCTTGTTAAGAGTGGAACTTATACTTTTATATATATATATATGATGTGGGGATGTAAAACCAAATAACCAACCAAAAAATTACCACTGATTAGTGAAAAGATGATTTAATTTATTTCTTCATGCATTTAAAAAAACACATTTCATCACATTCAATATGACTCACGATGAGTTGTACAGCAAATCACCTTTTCATTAAAAAGTAAAACAAATGGTTGTGCATTACTTATTATGTATTTGTGTGGTACAGTGGCAAAGTGCACAGCACATCTACCTCATAGCACTAAAGTTCTGGTTTTTACTCATCCACAAAACATATGATGTAATTTAACATATACTTTACTTCCTATGGGCAGCATGTTGATGTCCATCTTACAGTGAAAAGGCTCCAGGTTCAAGTCCCAGGCTTCTGTGTAGGGTTTGCATGATCTTTCGGTGCTTGGATGGGTTCCCTCGGGTACTGCAGCTTCCTCCAACAGTCCAAAGACATTAGGCTGATTGGCAGTTTACACCAAGGGGAAATTTGGTATGGCCAATGAGCCCAATGTACATGTCTTTGGACTGTGGGAGGAAAGTATAGCATCTGGAGAAAGCCTAAGGAAGTACAGAGCGAACATGCAAACTCCATACAAAAGGCTGGGACTCAAACCCAGGACCTTCTTGCTGTGAGGCAGACATCACCGTGGTGTACGTTCAATGACGTATTCAGGTTTGTTGATCAGTAATTTAATTCCAAGTACTGCAGTTCTGTTAACCATGACACCACCATACCGCCCTCACTTTTCAAACATTCATTCCTTTATTTTCTGAACTGCTCAATCCTGATTAGGATCGCGGGGAGGTTGGTGCCCGTCTCAGCTGACTCTGGGTGAGCAAAGGGGGATCTGGACAGCTCGTCAGGCCATTGCAGGGCACATTTCAAATGGAAGTGATTGAACTCAATATAACCTTCTCTGCAAGTTAATTAAAACGAGAGACAAAAATCTTTCATTTGACTAATAATGTCAGAAAAAATTACAATGAAATTCTGGGACATTTCGACTCCAACCACTTTCAGATTCACATGCTTATCACAAATGTTTTCTGAAATGTTAACCATTACTGAGATGAGGTTCTTTCCAAAAAACAAAAGCCTTAAATTTTTTTAAAAAATTGCAACGACTCAATGCATCAGATACAGTATTCACAACACAGACTAATACATGATAAACTATCCATTTCCAGTTATTGTGTTAAAAAAATAAGTCCAAACTTGTTCAGTTATGTTATTTCACAGATATATCTTGTTCGTGGTTACATTTTTACAAGTTTTAGTTTAGTTAGTGATAGGTTTAGGACTAATAGAAATACTATTATTCAGAAATACAAAAATACAGTGGTACCTCACCTTACAAAAGACCCAACAAACGAAAAATCCAAGTTACAAAACGTATTTAACTAAAATTTACATCTCTGGATATGAAATTCAGGTTACAAAACGTGCCATCTTTAAAATTAAAAAAATGCATGAGTTGCTCTCCCATTGGGTATCTCCCAACACCCCGCCCTGCTGGCCTCCCATTGGCTAGGAGGGAGCTGTATCTCCATAATACCCATGATGCTTTTGGTGTGCCTTTGACCCATTGTTCGTCACGGAGATGCAGCTCCCTCCCATTGGCTATTATTGACCTACATCTCCATAATACCCATGATGCTTTTCGTGTGCCTTGAGTTACTGTTTTTTCGTGAGTTTTTCGAGTGTGCTCATTGAAACTTTATTTTTTGGCTCAGGCTTTTAACCTTGCATGAACATTTGTAAGATTATAACTCTGCTAAGAAGACATGTTCAACACACGCGCGCACACACACATGCGCGTGCACACACACATGCGCGCGTGCACACACACACACACACACACACGCGCGCGCATGAAAGTGATTCCGGTGTGAGTGAAAAGAAGTGGGCTCGAGGCATGCGGTTGAGTGATATTGCAAAGGAATATGGCCGAAACCCGTCTACCATCGGTACGATATTGAAGCAGAAGGAGGCCTTAAAGGTATACTTTTATCATTTTTAAAGGGTTTAGGGGGTAGTATTGGGGGCCTTGGAATGAATCAGGCCTTTTATATGTAAAATGCTATTCAGCTTATGAAAAAAATCAGGTTACGAAACCACTTCTGGAACGGATTAATTTCGTAAGGTGAGGTACCACTGTATATAAGTCTATTACAAGACACCCAAATCTTTTATTTCAGTGTTATTTAAAATACTACCAAACTTTGTGTGGTAAAAAAGCATTCCATAAAAGATTCAGAACAGTAACTTCCAAACAATCACTTAAAAACAGCTTCTAAAATAGATGAAATTGTCGTAGACAAAAATATATTAGTGCACCTTCTGCTAGCTAGAACTATGGAACTATTTTTATATTTATTTATTTAAAATGAAAGTATTTGTTGTCATGACTGTAGCATTAATACAGAGCAGTGATGTAAACATTAGTAAAGGTCTGCGGCCTTTGAGAGCCACGTTGGGCGTGAACACTGGTACATATACACAAAGTCACCACCCACCCACTTTATTAAGAACAGGTATAAACCTGTTCAGACAATCATGTGGCAGCACAAAACCTAACATTAGGCACATACAGGTCAAGAGCTTCAGTAATGTTCACATCAAACCTTTAAAATGATCATGCCTGTGGTTGAAGTCACTGAGATCACACTGTCGCCCCCATTCTGATGTGAACATTCGCTGAAGCTCATGACCTGCATCTGCTTGATGTGTTGTTATGCTGCCAAGTGAGATTACAAAATATTTACATGGCATATAAAAATGCAATCTTTTATAAATATATATATATATATATATATATATATATATATATATATATATATATATACACACATATATATATATATATATATATATATATATATATATATATATACATACATACACCACACACACACACACACAGTAATCCCTTGCAACTTCGTGCTTCAATTCATACAACTTCAGTGCATCGTGCTTTTTGTTTTAATATTAATTGAATTTAAAAATAATGAAATTAAGGAAGAATATGGGGGAAAGATAAGGAATATGCAGCAAAAACAAGGCCAATTATGCAAAAAAAAAAAAAAAAACCCTAAACAAACCCAAAACCTCCCATCAAAACAAGTTACATTTTTGTGAGGTATGCATCTGAGTGCGTGCACGCGCATCTGCGCCCGTGCGTGCGCATCTGTATGTGTGCATATTTATATTTTGTTTACATCCTATGCGTTATTTTGTTATGTTTAATTGTTATTATAAGCATTTACATTATTGAATATGTGTTTATTGATATTATATACACATATACACATACATATATACGGCAGTTGGGGGGGGTGATGCTACTTCGCAAATTTCGATATTCACGGGTGATCTCAGTCCCAATTAACCTCGGAAAGTGAAGGAGTATATATATATATACACACTGCACATTGATCTCATCTAACCCTAGGATATCAGGTCATATCCTGTGACCTGAATTGTCACTGCAGGAAAAAACAAATTAAAAAAAAAATAACAACAACAAAAAACTGTCGGTGTTCATTCAAGATAGATTCCATGAAAGGACTTGGAATCACAATATTTTATGGAGACAAAGTTATTTTTAATTTCAAGAATTAGACTTTTCCCCCCTCCCCAAACAAATGTGACTTATTGGCTTACTTTCTCGGAATAGGCCTACAGTCTTTGGTAGGACCAAACGCAAGGGGATTGGAGATCACGTCATGATGTCAGAGAGATGACGTCATACCAGTATTGAGCAAGTTAGAGGTGCTGCTCGCCAGTTAGCTATTATTCTAACCCCTGCTTCTTCAGTCTAGACTCAGACTTCAGTATTTGACAGCAAGCATTTTTTGATTTTTTTAAGGAACATTTTTCTCCAACAAATATGATTTTACTGATTTACTTCATAAACTGTCTGGGCAAAAAAAAAATCGCACACTAATATTCTCTTGGAGGTCATTCCTCCTTGATCACAGCATGTAATCACCATGGCAGCACTAAAATGGAGCAGCTGATGATCTGGATGTACTGAATGAGCGGATTATTACATCAATGCACTTTTCCTTCCCTGATTGCTCAGATATAAAATTTGAACTCGAATAATGAAAGAGAGGTTCAGGGGTCATGAGGAATCATTTTCACATATGTATTGGCCCCCCAGAGTCCTGACCTTAAGCCTGTTGAAAGTTTTTGAGATGTGCTGAAGAAGACTTTATGGAGGGGTTCAGTTTTTCCCTCATTGATTTAAGACTTTGGTGAGGAATGAACCTGACACTGGATGGATTGAAAGCAAAGTTAGTAGCAATGAACCGACAGTTTAAAAACCAATTTCTCAAACTAATTTCAGCTAAATATATCGTATATTTAATTGTTTTAAAATCATATTGCCAAAAGGGGACACTATAGCATAAAAATAATTTCCTCCGTTTTCATTTTTCAATTTGTCAATGATGTGTCTTCAGTTCTGTACTGAAGCTCTGAGGTGAATGTGGCTGTAAGGGTTTAATAAACTGGACGCTGTGAACTGGAGCCCTATTTGGGTGGGTTCTAGAGTAAACTATTTTGTTTCCATTACAGGAGCATATGAATGCTTTCTTCTGTGGTAAATCTTCTCAGATGTTTAGAAGAGGGGCAGTTCGTTCTGATTCCAGGACAAAAATCTGGTTCCTTGCTTTCCTGTACACAAAGAATAATATATATTATTTTACGAGTGTGTCATTAATTATTCTATATTTCTCACTAAAAGTGTGAAAACACAACAAGAAGAAATATCAGAAGAAACCAAAATGGCCACGATACTTATTCTCAATATTAGTATATTTTCTGTTGAAGTGCAGGTATGAAATAACTATAAAAACTAGAGAGAAAAGAATCAGTCCAATTTGCTGAAGAATTAAAACGTGATGTGTGTAATAAGTTTTAAAAATCAGTAAAAAAAAAAAAATCACTTGTCTTACCTCTGTATGAAAAACAGGATGATCATCACCAGCAATGACAATACATCAGCAGCAATCCATATAATTCTGTGCACATGAGGAGCCTGTGCAGTTTCAAACACACACACACACACACACACACACACACACACACACACACACACACACACACACACACACACACACAGATCGACATACATCATATCACAAGAACGTCTTGCATGACTTTACCTCCATTATAATGCTTTTTTTTAGAGAATTTTACGATGGAAACAGGAAGTAGAACAGATCAAGTGGAAATTACCAGATGCCAGTCAGGCTGAGACATGTCATTAAGGAGGTGACATGTGTTGGTGGTCACCGAGCTTGCCCCTGCGCACCACATTAAGGAGAAAAGCCAGCGCTCATTCACTATCCACAGGTTGATGGTAATATTGTTTTTGCTGCAGTTTCTGAGTATCATAAACAGGGGAGAATTAAAAATATATAAGCACGAGCTAAAGAATAAAGCATAAGAACTAAAATTTATTTTCATATTTCCACCACAAGGTTTTGATATATTCACACCAGTACAAATTAGATTTATATCAGAAAATACTGGGGAAATATTACGGTACTCTAAAACAAATCAATTTAATTAACTTGAATTAGGAAGATGTAATCAGCTCCTGTTAATATTCTCACTAATGACAAAGAACATCATGCCCCAACTTCAAGATTTACACACCGTACCTCTGATGGAATTTCCACATGGTGTCAAACTCCTGGCTTTCTTCAGCCAACATTCTGGGACTCATTAGCATCATGTCTATACTTGCCTCAGATAGTAAGCAAACACCGTTTTACTCACCTAATCTCCTTAGTACTCAGTTTATTGTATTTCAGATTGAGAAAGGTCCCTTGTTCCTTTAAAGTCGCATTGGTGTAAACCTGGCGGAACTCTGGAGCCAGCTTCTTAGCATTATCTCTACACTTCTGTGTTGGATTCGAAGGGAGCCACCATATCTGAAAGATACGATAGAGTCACATATACAGACCCACAGCAAAACGCAGCACCACAGGATTTAAACAGACTTGGCTTGCCTGTAGCCAGTACACTTGTGTATGTGTATTTTTAGTCGATTCATATCGCTACAGTATTTCTTGACACATTGTGCACTGAAATCATGTTGACATGACACCAAAACTTCTAGTTCCCTACAAAATAAAGGTGTTAATAGTGTGTTATATTGTTATAATTTCCTGGCGTTTTAGAAAGTTTAACTCCTCAAGAGCACTTGTAAGATAAAAGAATTTTAAATGTGCACATTCACTAGCGAATAGTCGATATAATTTATCTTCCATTATCAGTTCATTTTCTCTGAAAACATGATGAAACCACTATGTCTTATTCACATGTTTTACATCTTGTTTTGGTTCTGTATCCGTTTACAATAACAACAAGAATACTCAGCACAATAACTTGGCAACACAGGACCGATTTGTTGGATGTGCCCGGTGCTCAGTATTTGCTCGGTGCTTTGTTTAGGACTGACTGTTTTGCTGTCATGGCAACATGACATCACATTTTAGGGCTACATCGATTATCTAATGCGCACTGAACCTTGATTATTAAAGCGATTGAGAGAAGTGAGTTAGACAGAGGCCATGTCTTAAACTGAACTTACCAAATCATGTGAGATGCCAGATTTCAGTATGGTATTAACCGTCGTAATGCAGTCTTCATCACTTTCATTATTCTTTAAGTCAAAGATGAGAGAGATGTTGAACTCTTTTGCAAAATTTAGGAGCTGTTGCAGGGATGGCACTTTCTGTTCACGAGCAAGAGCCTTGTCTTCCTCCGAAAGTAAGGACATTGACCAAAATGGGTTTTCCTGCATGAAATACACAATATTCACTCTAAAAATTATCTAATGCTCACTTAAGTATGTAATAAACCATGGAGGAATTCCCTATTATACCTTAATAAACCATTTGCCAGCGTTTAACTTCTGTAGTTCCTCCCACGTGAAGTTCCTGCTTACGGAGTCTGCTCTATTTTGAAAGACATCTTGCACATCAGTTGTTCTTAGCAGAGAGTTTTTACCCTTGTCGTGCATTAGAAAAGGAACATTATCCTTGCTGGAGAGAGAGGAAGAGCCACATTAGGAGGTGAAACCAAGACAAAGGCTGTTTCTCAATTTGCTCGCTTCCCTGTACTTCTGCTTTTTTTGCAGACAAGTGACGGATCATTATTCACAGCAGAATTAAAGTTCAAAGTTCAAATACAGCCAGGTGTGCTCTTGCTCCTCCCATTTTACTGGGAAATCACTGGGTGGTGATTTCTATAGACTCAGTACCACCTAGTATCCAAAATATGTTTGGCACCAGCCAGCATAAGTGTTAATTTATGTCCTATTTTAAATTTATTTAACATTAATTTATCTTTTGTTTTGCATTTCCCGTCAAACAAAACTTCAGTCATTCAACACAATAGCCTCATACAATTTTTCTTCCTTCACTGGCTTTTTACATGCATGTTACAGGTCTTAGATACTCATGTGTTTGTTTTGTAAGCTGCTTAAGCCTAATTAGATTCACGGGGAGGCTGGTGTCCATCTCAGTTGACTCTGGGTGGAGGCAGGGTACACCCTGTACAGACCCTGACCAGGCCACTGCAGGGCCAACACACACACACAAACACACACACACACACACACACACACACACACACACACACACACACACAAAACCAGTTACACTCATTCTCACACCTAGGGGCAATCTGGAACAGCCAGTCAGCTTACTGTGGATGTTTTTGGAGTGTGGAAGGAAACCGGAGTACCCAGAGGAAACTCACACAAGCACAGGGAGAACATGGCGGAGCTGCCCGGCTGGGAGTCTCGCTTCTAAAAAGTTTTTCCGATAGAAAAATTGTAAACTTTAACTGAAAATTTAGCAGCTTGATTCTTGAAGTTTCCATGACCATGGGCGGAACGTTTTCGGTGGATGAATCTACGTCAATAGCACGGAGGATGGCCATTTAATAGTGAATGGTCAAGATGGCGCTTCCTAGAAGACGACATCGCGGAGTTCTCCGAGTTAAATTGTTTCTTAGTTTGTTTTAAATGTTGTTTTTGTTCATTTGCTTTTTTGCACTATCCTCGTCTATGACCGTGCGACCCTACTACAGCTATGAGAGCGCAGTCCTTTTGGACATTTAGAGCTGAGCACGCTCATCTCTTATCCTGAGCTAATATGCTACCGCAGCTCAATGCTAGCCACACCCCGGATAACAATAAACCCAGGTGGAGACGCGGCAGGTGAGGAGGGACTGAACGACGACTCCAGCGCTTGGTTATCAGTGGAAGGTTAGCACTCCCGGTCATACTGCTTGAAAATGTTTAGCCTCTGCGAAACAAGATGGACAAGCTTCATGCTCGGATTGCAGCGCAGAGGGATCTATAGGACTACTCCATGCTGTGATTCTGTGAAACATGGCTCAAGGACAGTACACCCAACGAGCCGACTACACCAGCTGGCTACACGGCCTTCAGAGAGGATCGGAGCGCAGCGGCTAGCAACAAGAACCGCAGCAGAAGAACGGCGGATTCTCGTTAAATAAACCTGGTCTACTGACTGACTGTAGATTATCTCTAAACCTTGTTCTGAGAATGGAGAACATCTAACTTTGAAGTTGTGGCCATTTTGTTCACCCAGAGAACTGTTCATTTTTTTTTCCAACAAAACAATGGGCATAGTGCAATATAAATATAAATATAATTATAATATAATATAATATAATTTAATTTAATGCAATTTCGTTATTGCGGTTATCTACTGAATTATTTATTGTATTATTATTATTATATTTACAGTAAAGATTTATATGCAGCAGAGAGGGCTCGGGTGATCCTGGCACAGTCAGGCTGGTTAGGCTCATCATCAGCTGAGGCCCTCACCCTCTCCACACGCAACCCAGACAGCGAATGGGACTTCTCCCAGGAAGTACTGCCTAATCAAACCCACCAAGAATTTTCCAGAGAATATGGAAACTCCCCAACACTGCAGCCTTCTACATTGCCCAGACTGTCAGAATGGCTATGCTCCCGATAGCAAACCCAGGCACACTCTTGATCTGTGTTAATAGATCAGGAGGTACCAAACCGAGGGCGCCGAGAACAATGGGAGTGGGACGACTTTGTACTTTGGATACAAGCGAGACATTTCAAAGGCGGGGTCCACATATTTTGCATGTTTCTCCTGAATCTTGTCAATCACATTGCTGTCAAAAGGGACAAAAAATTCAATAATATTAATAATTCCATTGGATTTATCAAAAAGTACAACATCAGGTTTGTTGGCTTCAATTCTCCTCAGGCTGTATATGGGCCAATTCCAAAGAAGCTTGAAATTATCATTTTCCATGACACCTTGGACACAATCAGGGTCATACCATGGATGGACCTCTGAGTCAAAACCACATGCATGACGGAGACGATAATAAAAGGAACGTGCCATGCCATCATGTCTTTTCAAATAAGCCATTTGTACCAAAACAGGACAACCACTGACAAGGTGTTGGACAGTTTCACTAAATTCACTACACAAACGACATTTGGGATTTACATTTTCCCTTATAATATTACATTGACGATTGCGTGTTGGAAGTGACTGGTCCTGAGCAGCAAAAAAAAAGCCCTCAGTTTCACTTTTCAGACCAGCCGGCTTCATCCAGGCAAAGGAGTCTGAAAGATTACTGTTCTGCCCAACACACTGCACATAAACACGATGTAGTGGTTTCCCAGAAAGTTTTTCCTTGAAGTGACAACTCTGAGCAGATTTTATGAATGACTTCACCTGGTTGACACACATTAATGTACCGTCCAGCAGTACTTCACCATCGACAAAATCAACATTAACATTGAGATTCTGTCCAGCAGCCTTGGCTAAAATAACTATGGAAGTCCTTGCTTTCATCGTGAGTCTTGATATGCTTCACAGCTAAATCAGGTAAATAAATATGTACAAAAGTACACAATAAAATACGATCATGAAGTGCCTCCACATTAATCAAACCTCGTCCCCCGGAATTTATTGATAAATATAAACGATTGATAGAGGAACAAGGGTGGTGAGCTTGGTTGTCAGACATGATCCTTCTTGTAAGGCCATCAAGACCCATGATGTCGTCCTTTGTCCAATCAACAACACCAAAAGAGTAAGAAAGGACAGGTACTGAGCAAGTATTTGTGGCTTTGACCTTGTTTCTAGCATTTAGCTCCAAACTCCAGATCTTTTTTAGAGGAGATTTGTACTCGGCCCGAAGTTTGTCTTTTATGTGGGCATTCTGGAGCTTGTGTCAAACTCACATCCCCAAATAGGTGTACAATTGGCCTTTCATGAGATGCTCAATCACTCCTCCTCCATGTAACTTAACATCATTGATTGCCTTTCCACGTTTTAAATGAAGAATGTTACATTTATCAAGTCCCAAAGTCATACCAATATCTTCTGAAAAGGACTCGACAAGGAGAATTTGTTTCTTCAAGTTGGAATCTCCTTTGGCAATCAGCTCAATGTCATCCATGTAAAGGAGATGAGTAAGAGGTGTTGGTTATCTGTTCTATGGAGGTCCTGGATGATAACATTCCTCCTTATTGAGCAAAAATCTCAAGGGATTCAGTGACAAACAAAAAAGCAGAGGACTAAAAGAATCCCCTTGGAATAGTCCTCTCTTAATTGAAACAGGTTCTGAAGTCTTAACCTGACCTTGCGAGTACATCTCAAGCTGGGTTGACCAGCAACTCATTAAAGACTTGAGTAAATGGAGTAATCGCTCAGGTAGGCCAACACATTGCAAATAGTTCAGAATCCATTCATGAGGGACAGAGTCGTATGCTTTTTTTGTACTCAATCCAGCACATTGAGAGGTTGTGGTGGTGAGGTTTAGCCTCTTCAAGTATCATTTTCTGGAGCAATAACTGATCCTTGCATCCCCAACATCCCTTTCTGGCTCCCTTTTGCTCCGGGTAAATAATTTCATTGGAGGCTCAATAGGATGACACGAGATTTGTCAAAAACCCTGTAAAGATTTTGTACATAGTATTCAGGCAGGTAATAGGGCAGTAATTTTTAGGATCTGTCAAGTCTCCTTTCTTTGGGAGGAGTATTGTGCGACCTTTACAGTACCAAGGAGGGGCATCTCCTGTGTCCATCACAGAATTAAAACAAGTGAACAGATGTGGTTCGACACAGAGGAACAGTTCCAAAACCGATTTTGAATGCCGTCAGGTCCTGGAGCTGTTAGATTTGGACATTTTTATTGTTTTCTCCAGGCAGTCCGAAGTAATGAGATACAGCAATGGTGAATTAACGTTTTCTGGCGTGGCTTTGCTGTATTCTTCCACCCATGGTTGTATTATTATTATTATTATTCGTAGTAGTAGTAATGCAGCCATGAGGCGGTGGCACTAACCAGTGTCTCTCCCCCTTATGCCGGTCCCAAGCCCGGAGAAATGCAGAGGGTTGCGACAGGAAGGGCATCCGGCGTAAAACTTTTGCCAAAATACAAAATGCAAACCAGAAAGACTAAAACTCATACCGGATCAGTCAAGGCCCGGGTTAACAATGACTGCCATCAGTGCTGTCAACCAACAGGGTGCTGATGGAAATTGGACTACTGTTGGTCGAAGACATCAAAGAAGGAGAGGTGGGAGGCGTGTCCGTAGCCAGAGAGAGAAGAGGAAAAGCACGAGTCTAGGACTGAGAGTAGGGACTTTGAATGTTGTAACTATACAAGGAAAAGATAGAGAGCTGGCTGACATGATGCAGAGGAGGAAGGTGGACATACTGTGTGTTCAGGAGACCAGGTGGAAAGGTAGCAAAGCTAAAAGCTTAGGAGCAGGGTTTAAGCTGTTTTATCATGGTGTGGATGGGAAGAGAAATGGTTTGGATGGGAAGAGAAATTGGGTTTGGGGTTTGGGAGAAAAGGAGGGGTTTGTCAGGAATGTTCTAGAAGTGAAAAGAGTGTCAGACAGAGTGATGAGTCTCAAGTTAGAAATGCCCCACAGACAGGATGTGAGCGAAAAGAGAAAGAGAGATTCTGGAGTGACTTAGATGAAGTGATGCAGAGTACTCCCAGAGGTGAAAGAGTGGTCACTGGTACAGACTTCAATGGAAATGTTGGTGCAGGCAACAGAGGTTACGAGGAAGTGATGGGCAGGTTTGGTATCCAGGACAGGAACACAGAAGAACAGATGTTGATCGATTTTACAAAAAGAATGGAAATGGCTGTGGTAAATACTTTCTTCAAGAAGAAACAGGAGCATGGAGTGACTTATAAAAGCGGAGGTAGGAGCACACAGGTAGACTACATCTTGTGTAGGCGATGTAATTTGAAGGAAGTCAGTGACTGCAAAGTAGTAGTGGGTGAGAGTGTTGCCAAATAGCATAGGATGGTGGTATGCAGGATGACGCTGATGGTGAGGAAGGTGAAGAAGGCAAAGGCAGAGCAGAAAACAAAGTGGTGGAAATTGAAAAAGGAAGAGGGTCGTGCTGTCTTCAAGGAGGAGTTGAAACAGGCTTTGGATGGTCAGGAAGTGCTTCCAGATGACAGGACAACCACAGCAAATGTGATCAGGGAGACAGGTAGGAGAGTACTTGGTGTGTCCTCTGGAAGGAAAGTGGATAAGGAGACTTGGTAGTGGAATGAGGAAGTGCAGGAGTGTGTACAAAAGAAGAGGTTAGCTTAGAAAAAGTGGGACATTGAGAGGACCAAAGAGAGTAAACAGGAGTACAGGGAGACACAGCGTAAGGCGAAGGTAGCAGTGGCTAAGGCCAAACAGAGGGCGTATGATGACTTGTATGATAGGTTGGACAGTAAGTAGGGAGAAAATGATCTATACAGGTTGGCACAGTAGAGAAATAGAGATGGGAAGGACATGCAGCAAGTTAGATTGATAAAGGACAGAGAGGGAAATGTATTGACTGATGACAGAAGTGTGCTGGGAAGATGGAAAGAGTACTTTGAAGAGCTGATGAATGAGGAAAATGAGAGAGAAAAAAAAGAGTAGAAGAGGTGACCATTGAGGAGCAATAAGTAGCAAAGATTAGTAAGGGTGAAGTGAGGAGGGCACTGAAGAAGATGAAAAATGGAAAGGCAGTTGGTTCTGATGATATACCTGTGGAGGTATGGAAGTGTCTAGGAGAGGTAGCAGTAGATTTTCTGACAAGAACATTCAACAAGGTCTTAGAGAGTGAGCAAATGCCTGGAGGAACGGAGGAGAAGTGTTCTGGTGCGGCAACTACAGAGGGATAAAGTTGATGAGCCATACAATGAAGTTATGGGAAAGAATAGGTGAAGCTAGACAGGGCAGAGGTCAGTATGTGTGAGCAACAGTTTGGTTTCATGCCAAGAAAGAGCACCACAGATGCAGTGTTTGCTTTGAGGATGTTAATAGAGAAGTACAGAGAAGGTCAGAGGGAACTGCACTGTGACTTTGTGGATCTGGAAAAAGCATATGACAGGGTGCCAAGAGAAGAACTGTGGTATTGCATGAGGAAGTCTAGTGTGGCAGAGAAGTATGTCAGAGTGGTGCAGGACATGTATAAGAGATGTAAGACAGTGGTGAGGTGTGCTGTTGGCATGACCGACGAATTCGAGGTGGAGGTGGGACTGCATCAAGGAAAAACTCTGAGCCCCTTTTTGTTTGCGATGGTGATGGACAGGCTGACAGACGAGGTTAGGCAAGAATCTCCATGGATTATGATGTTTGCAGATGACATTGTGATCTGTAGTGAGAGCAGAGAACAAGTGGAGGAAAATCTTGAGACGTGGAGGTATGCTCTGGAAAGGAGAGGAATGAAGATTAGCCTCAGAAAATCAGAATACATGTGTGTGAATGAGAAGGACACAGAAGGAACGGTGATGTTACAGGGAGCATAGATAAGGAAGGTGGAGGATTTTAAGTACTTGGGCTCAACAATCCAGAGCAATGGAGAGTGGGGAAAAGAGGTGAAGAAGCGTGTGCAGGCAGGCTGGAATGGTTGGAGAAAAGTGTCCGGTGTGATGTGCGATAGGAGAGTGTCAGCAAGAATGAAAGGAAAAGTGTACAAGACGGTGGTGAGACCAGCGATGTTGTATGGCCTAGAAACAGTGGCGCTGACGGCAGAGCAGTGGCAGGAGGCAGAGCTGGAGGTAGCAGAGATGAAAATGCTGAAGTTCTCTCTGGGTGTAACGAGGATGGATAAGATCAGAAATGAGTACATCAGCGGGACAGCTCATGTAAGATATTTTGGAGACAAAGTCAGAGAGGCTAGATTGAGATGGTTTGGACATGTACAGAGGAGGGACAGTGAGTATATTGGCAGTAGGATGCTGAGGTTGGAACTACCAGGCAGCAGGCCTAGAGGAAGACCAAAGAAGAGCTTTATGGATGTGGTGAAGGAAGAAATGAAGGTCATTGGAGTAAGAGAAGAAGATGCAGAGGACAGGGCGAGATCGAGGCGGATGGTTTGCCGTGGCGACCCCTGAAGGGAACAGCCGAAAGGAAAAGAAGAAGAAGAAGAAGAAGTGGTAATAGTAGTAGTATCATCGTCATCATGATCATTATCCTTTTCTTTTTGTAACCTGACTCTTTGAACAACCGTACAAGAATTCCTGTGTGTGTAAAAAACACAAATGGCTCTTTAAAAAATCCTGACTCCTGACTCCTGACACAGAAACGCCCGAGCTGGGAATCAAACTTAGGCCTTCTTGCTGTGAGGCAAATGTGCTAAGAATTGTGTCACCGTGCCACCATCTTGGATATTATTGATTAACATGAAATAATATTTTAACATGAAATGACAAGAGGTATTTACATTTTACAGTCAATATCCTTTCATGTGAGAGTAACTGAAAGGCAAATCAAAATGGATACATCATAAAGTATACTTCTGTCCAAAATGCGACACGAGTGTAAAGCATTCTCCCGTCCTCTGACAGTTCTCTGAGACAAACTAGGTATGTTTATGTTCCCAGGAACAGGAGAATGAACTCGATGAACTTGAAATTGAGAAACAGCACTAGGGTAGAGGTATTAACTTTTTTTTTTTTGACGTACCTGAGCTGCACATCCGTCTCAAAGGCCACTACATTACACCCCACACTCTTTTTGAAGGACATCATGGTGTTCTCTGGAGCCAGCTGACAACAGAACAGTAAAGATTTTATACATGATGTTTACAATATACAGTACAGTTATATTATGCTCCAATCTATAATGCTGTTATATTATTAGCTCAACTGTTCTGAAGGGTTCAGTCATTCAAACTGAGCTACAAATTGCACTGATTTAAATACTTTTCCCACATTCAATGGGAAACTCATAAAATAATAATTTGTTTTTACAGAGCACATTCCGGGAATTATGCCAAAAGGTGAAACAACCGCAAATTATTCACGCTGTAATACGAGTCAACCTGACACTAATTTAGGGGGGAAAAGTTATAGTGAAAGAAGTTACATGAAACACTAGAGCAAAAACAGCTTCTTTCAAAGAAGAGCCCGTCACTTATAAACATGTGTAACATAAAACAAGGCTACTGTTAACTGTAAAAATAAATCCAACACCACTTGATTAATGGCGTCAGAGAAGCTTTGCTTACCATCGGCGCACCACGGTGTGCCACAAGTCTGGGTTTTGGGGGAAGTTTGTCAGTAAGACATGGACTATAAATCAAGAGCGGACTGAAGAAGACCATCGCCAAAACCACCACGAACACTCCAATTATGACGTTCTTAGAAACTGTTCCAACACAAAGACAACCAGTATACACTGTGTTCAGAGCCTGAATATGTTTATATTGAGATAATGAAAAAAAGTTAGGTTTCATGAAGGTGGAAATGACAGAAATGTGATTACTTATGATACAGCAGAGCTTCCAAACACTGAAAATTATTTTATTTACTTCCATAGTCTTCATATAAAATGTACAGTGTTAAACATTTTCCAAAACATTTTTATGTATTTGAAAAATGAGAAATTGAAAAGCCAACTTTAAAAAAAGTTATACAGTATTTGAGCATTGAAATGCAGGGATCCCTCGCTACTTCGTGCTTCAGTTTCTGCGGCTTCAGTGCATCGCGATTAAAAAAAAAAAAAATTAATCGTAAAATAAAAAAATAAGAAAATTAAGGAAGAATAGAAGGAAAAGTTAAGAAAAATGCCACAAAACAAGGCCAATTATACAAAAAAAAAACGAAACAAAAACAAAAAACAACCCAAACCCCCCAACAAAACTACTTACATCGCATCTGTATGTGTGTGTGTATTTATATTTTATTTACTTTTTACGCATTATTTTTTAATGTTTTATTGTTATTCTAAACGTTTATTGATATTATATATACATATGCATGTACATACACGTCTAACCCCAAGTTGATCCTACTTCATGGAAATCGGCGGTTGCGGCGGCGGGGGGGGGGGGGGGGGGGGGGGTTTGGGGGTCTGTGTCTCGGTCCCCATTAAACGCAGAAAGTGAGTATATATACGGATCCCTGTATTCAGCCCATTACAGCTGCCTTCTGAAACTCTTACTACACTTCCCATCAATCCCTGCTTTACTCTAAGTAACATAACTTTGGACCATCGTACAATGAAAAAGAGAGTTATGCTTTATTTTCTGAACTTGCCTCCTCCTCAACAATTCCACGTCATGGAAAGACTCCCTGGGAGTGTTGCACGGGTTTTGACATCAACAGCCTCCAGTTAATTTGTTACCAAAAAAGACATCTCAGAAAACAATACTGTTACGCAATGTATCTCTCTGTGTCAATACTGCATGAACAACAGGGTTGCATGTATGATCCGCAGTGAGAAGGTACTGAGTTCAATAAGTTCCTTTCTGTGTGCACCTTCGTATGTGGGTTTCATCCGGGTATTCCAGTTTCCACCCACAGTCCAAAGACATGCACCCTCAGTTAACTGGCTGTCCCAAATTTCCCCTGGGTGTGAGTATAACTGTAAATGGTTGTGTACATGTTGCCCCGTGATTATATGATGAGCTGTTCAGGGTGCAGCCTGCCTTTGACCCGAGGCAGCTAAAATAGGCTCCAGCCTCCCAACAACCCTGGTACAATTAAGCAGCTCAGAAAATGGATGGATGCATGGATGGATGGATGGATGGATGAATACTGTATGGTTATTTTACTCTACCCAACCATCAGTGAAATTATTTAAACTGAAATTATTGAACTGATCTGATTTCTAGACTGAAGATAAATGTAAAATTTGATATTACTAATTACAGTCTACCAACTGTCACTAGAAATCTGTCAATTATGTGATGGATCACAAACTCCTAGAATACTGAGAGAGTACTCACCAGCTCGTTGAGCTCTGTAGTAACTCTGGAATACCAGCCAACTGATGAGGGTCAAAGCCACAACAGCACCCAAATGTAGAAATGGAGCCGTGGCCTGAACAATACAGCCAGAGGAACAACAAAATGTTTTTGTATGGAGTAATGTGCACAGGGTTTTACACACATGTTATTCAGAGATCAGCCATAACATTAAAACCACTGGAGTTGTCAAGGCAACCTGACACACAGCAGGTTGCAATACACTGTGCATTCTTACACCTTTCGATCACAGCCAACATTAAGAGCTTCGGTTTGTAATTTATATTATCTGTCTTGGAAAATTTTACTTAAACCTTGAACAGTCAGTGCAGGTCAGGATGACATTATGATTTAATTTAGAATCTAATAAATAGGAAAAAGAAGCACAAAAACAAGAAATGAAGCACTGACTAACTCAGCACCTGGGTTAAGTCAGATGAGAGTTTTTTGATACCACAGACTTTAGTACGGTATAATATAGGGACTCTGAGAGGAGGGAAAGTATTTTTTATTTTTTTTGTCTGGTTATGTATTTTCTCTTACCATTTAGTTTTGTATACTAGAGCATTTCACTTACTTCAAGAGTGTCAGTCCTTTGTTATCTTTATAAAGTGACTCTGGGTCCATTTTTGTCCAAAACAGAAATTGTGGGGTGTTACTGGTATTCAGGTACAGTGGTACCTCCTCTAACAAGTGTCAACGAGCAAAAATTCACTTTCTTCAAATTCACAGCTCTCCTATAAATGGCTCTTCCGGGACGATTAGCCTCGTATTATTCCGTGTGTATTCCTCCACACTCCGAGAATGCCTTGTGGATTGCTTCTCAACTATTTTCTGTGACTCCCCGTCTAGGAAGAAAAATAAAACATTTCACCCCCTCAGCGCCCCACGCTCGACTATAAATAGGGTTAACTGCACTTCATATAATTTATTCAGTGCTTTTTCCCTACACCATAGCGCGGCAATGAGAGCGCCACTGCCAACTACTGTAGTGGATGCGCAATTACACTTAATTCTACTACAGTATGGCAAAAAAACATGTTCCCCAGGGTCATACGAACCCCCCGACATCACACCGCATAGGGCACGTCCCACTATTTAAGAAGCACTGGCCTTGTGGGAGCTCACCACAAGCCTTTCCTTGCTGGCATTCGTAGCGTGCACACGCACAAAATTTTCCTCCTCCTCCTCCTCCCCTTTAGACACCATCGCCTTCCTGCCCACGTGACATCTTTGCTGCAGTCGATGATTGGAAGGGTGAGTTGACTTATTATTTATTCTTGTTTTATTATTATTATTATTATTTATTAATTATTATTCATGTTACTGTACATGTATTACAAGATATGATGATGATGATGATGATGATGATGCTTATTATTATTATTAAACATTTATTGTTTTTGCATGTTTTACATCTTTAAGTTGACACTACGTATGTTCTGGAGAAGTCCGGAAGTTGTTGATACTATGTAAGGTCTGCTTGGGCTTTTACACACAAGCCTAGTGGCTCATCAGGATGGTGCTTTATGTTTCACCCTAATAAAGCTGTCTTGGGGAAGTCCAGAAATCGTTGATACTATGTATCACTCCAAAAACTGTCCTGAGAAAGTCCACAAGTTGTTGATACAGTACTAAAGCTAAAGCTAGCACTAAAGCACTAAAGCTTTCTCATCACTAATGCCATATACCACCTCCAGCGACAAATACGATTTAGAGTACCGAACAGAAAACCCACAGATTGGCTTATAGGCATAACCGCCTAAACGAAGCTGAAGAGGATATATGTATGTATGTATGTATGTATGTAAGCTAAACTAAAGTACTAAAGCTAAACTAAAGCTCTAGCAGCACTGTGACTACCTTTAACGATGTGGTCATAAGCCACTTCTGTAAGGTTTTGAAAAGCAGGCAGAAACAAACCACGTTAGAAATGTACTTCAAAAAAAGAAAGTCATCCATGCAAAGCGGTAGCAAGAGGAAAAAACACCTTTGGCTGATTTACCTGAAGCTGTTATGGAAGAGAAACCTCCGCTTCTCTCCCTCTCTAACATTTACATATGCCAACTGCTCACCAAAACAAAGGTTAAAATTCTTATCTTTATTGTTCTTATGCATTCACTTTCTGTGGTTTTCATTTTAGTGTGTTATGGTCTCTCAGAAAAGAGTTGCGCGTTGCAATGCATGTTGGAGAGGGGAGTGGCTCTAACACACATTTTTCACTCGGAAGGCACATGTTGAACTTAAAGCGTGTTAAAGCTTGAACTGCTTGAGCATAGAACTGAGAAATCAAGAGGGACAGTCTTCCAGTACTGGGAAGAGCGCTGCTAGTCTTTATAGCCTGTGATTAAATGGAAATGAGTAAATGTGTGTGCGTTTAGCACTCCACCAGCTTGTGAGAGCCACACCCCTCTCCAACGCGCATTTCAACGCCCAACTCTTTTGAGAGAGAGAGAGAGACTATAACACACTAAAATTAAAACCACAGAAAAGTTAGAGTCTCTCACAACACAGACCATAACATAATGTACTGTCTTCAATAATTTTTTCACTTAATTTGAGGACCTATGGTATGAGTTACTGTACCATTAACTTCTGTTCAAAAGACGACGGATATACAGTCTGTATATATATATATATATATATATATATATATATATATATATATATATATATATATACACACACACACACACACACACACACGTAAATTTGGCATAACCTAGCCTAGGCTAGCTTAGAAACAAGCTAATTCGAGTTAAGTCGTTTTCGACTCATGTCATCTCTCCTGGAACCAATTAAAAACATAAGCCGAGGTATACCTGTATAGTGTAAAGCTTCATAAACAGGAACAAAGTAAACAAAGTCTCAGTCAACATTTGTGATTTTTTAATTTGAGTAGTCACAGGTAAACTTTCTGGGGTTATATATGGGATTTAACTGGTAAACTCCATTCATTTATTCATTGATTTAACAAAGCACTTAATCCTACTGGGGTCACAAGGAGGCTGGAGCCTGTCTCATTCTCAATCGACTCTCAACAGCTTGTCAGTCTATCACAGTACCAGAAAAACATGCAAGCATGAGGAGAACATGGAAACTATTCACAAAAATCCCTCAGTGAACTCAGAACTCAAATCCAAGACTTTCTTGCCATGTGCTGACCGCTACATCACTGTGCCTCCTCACGAAGCTTTACCTTTCAGAATTTTACATAATTTGCTAGAGTTGTTTTGGAAACTTTGACAATTTTTTTGTCCTTTCTTTCTTTTTTCAAAGATCCAGTCTTCATTATGTTTTTGTCAAAAAAGAAGCATAACGTTTTTTTACCAGCTTGGAAAAAAATCATGCATTTGCCTAAAAATGATGCTTTTGCCTTTTGTATAGTACTGTGTATGTATATCCCCAGCCTCACTGTATGGAGCTTGTAATCATGTTTATTTCCTTTCCACACCTGCAGTGATAAGTAGACTGTGGACCATTCTTTTTTCCACCAGATGATCATTGCACTTATGCCAAGCAGGACTATAATCAAACCCAGAAACAGTAACACCTACACAAAAAGAAACAAATAACAATCATTAGTAAACCAGACCTGAGAAACCTATTTCTGAGATATTACTGATAAGGATATTCTCATCAATTCATTCCGAAGTGTATAGAGCGGAATATTCACAGGAAAGACTTCCAGGTAATAGTACAGTCTAAAGTTTATGTACAGTAATAAATTGAGATGTGTTAAAACACTACATGAGAAACATGTTTTTCTACCTTGTGCAGCCAGTGTAGAGCCAAAGGTTCCTTCATTGAAATGAGGACCAATGCAAGGACCTGAAACAAGTAAGGTGTTTTATTATGACAGAGAAGTAATGCTGTAGACTTCTAAAAAATAAACACCATGAATCTGTTCTCAATTCTCACCAGGAGCAGAAGGCAGTATGTAGCCAATACTGCAGACAAGATGATAACAATCATGTACCAGTTCACCCAAATATTCAGATTTTCAAAAGCCTTCCTGTTAAATTGACAAGTCAAAGATACATAATTAACTACCTCCCACACTGAGTAAGCAGAATATTTAAGAATTTTAACAATATACATACATTATATCTAATTTCACATTAATTAATGACATATTTATGCAGACACACACACACACACACACACACACACACACAGTGGTACCTCGGTATTCGAATGCTTTAGAGGTCGAACAAATCAGAATTCGACCGAAAAATCCGGGTTTTTTTTTTCCCGGAAGTCGACCAAAATCCGGAAGTTGAAGCGAGAGAAAAAACGAGAAAAAACGAGACTGAGAAGGAGGGAAAATCCTGAAGTCCGGAAGTCCAGAAGTTGTTTATACTATGTATCACCCTGATGAAGCTAAAGCTAGCAGCACTGTGAACACCTGAGGTCATCAGCCATTTCAGTAATGTTTTGAAAAGAAGGCAGAAACAAGTCACTTTCAAAATGTTCTTCAAGAAAAGAAAGGGACATCCTGAAGTAGAGTCATCCATGCCAAAGCGAGTAGCAAGAGAAAAAAAACACCTTTGGCTGATTCACCTGAAGCTGTTATGGAAAGGGATCCTCCTGCTCTCTCCCTCTCCAACATTTACATATGCCAACTGCTAACCAGCACAAAGGTAAAATCTCTGATCTTTATTGTTCTTATACTTTAATTATACTGTGGTTTTTACTTTAGTGTACTGTATTCAATAATTTTCCCCTTACTTTGCGAACCTATGGTATGAGTTACGGTACTGTTAACTTCTGTTCAAAAGACGACGGAACGGATTAAGACCATTTATATTAATTGTAATAGGAAAAATAGATCCGAAATTAGACCAAATCAGAATTAGACCAGCCGTCTGGAATGAATTGTGGTCGAGAACCGAGCTACCACTGTATGTATATATATATATATATATATATATATATATATATATATATATATACCCCCTGGGTATGAAAATCCCGGGTTACAAAAAACATTTTCCTAAGTTTTCGTCCCCGGGATACGAAAACAACCCCTCTTACGAAAAGAAATTCAGAATTCAAATGCGCCAATCAAAATTTCACACGACGCGCGAGTTGCCCTCTCATTGGCTGTCTCTCAACATCTCGCCCCGCTGGCCTCCCATTGGCTAGGAGGGATGACGCAGAACCAGAAGGAGACCTTAAAGCGGAAATACAGTGAAGACCTCTGATCTTTCAAACAGGTACTGTAATTCCACTTTAAATAAAACATCCCGTCCATGTGTGTGTGTGTGTGTGTGTGTGTGTGCACGTGTGTGTGTGTGTGGGTGTGTGTGTTTGTGTGTGTGTGAGATTAAGAGAGAGAGAACTTATCTCTTTAGTTTTTAGTTTAGTTTTTTAGTTGTTTAATTCAGTAAATGTTTAATAAATGTGGCGCATTTGAGCTCATCTGGAATTCCGATACCTCAAGGAATCAAGTTAAAGCTGAGTTTGGACCGCCGATCTGTCAAGCAGGGAATGCGCTTTCAATTTCACATCTTGTGGGAGTGGCCCGCAGCGCTACAATAAACATTTAATGTATATACAATACACATTCGTATTGTGTGTCTGTGAGAGAGAGAGAGTGAGATAGAGAGAGAGAGAGAGAGAGAGAGAGAGAGAGAGAGAGAGAGAGAGACAGGGGTGTGTGTGTGTATGTTAATAAAAAATGTTTAATAATGGTTTAATTAATAAATATGTTAATAAAATGGTTTAATATGTTAATAAAATCTTTAATAAATATTTTTGTTTTACTTTTAACACATATTTCATACAAAATTAGTGTACTTTTATCATTTTTAAAGGGTCTTTGGAGCCTTGAAACAAATCAGGTGTTTAACATGTGAAATGCGACCCCTACAGACGAAACTCCCACGTTATAAAAAAGGCGCTGGAACGGATTAATTTTGTAAGTCGGGGGCCGACTGTATATATATATGATGTGTATACTTGTGTTTGGTGTAAGGTATTCAGCACGTTGTGGGACTTAAATTTGTTTATACAGTCATAATGTGGGGTAAGTCCCCCATACTGCTGTTTGTACAGTTGTTAACTGCTCGTCCCCAGAATATAAATATTAATTCAATTGTAAGGTGGAGACATGTTTAAAGGTCTATGTATTTTTACTGAAGTTATGAAAATGTGTGTGTGTGTGTGTGTGTGTGTGTGTGTGTGTGTGCAATTACGAGTTCACGTCATTGTGGTCATTGTAAGCCACGAAACAGATATACATCCAACCCAGGGCCAGAATGGACACCAGAGTGAGGAAGCTGAACCAGCAGCATGCACACTGCAAAAAATGGAAGACAGGTTTCTACATGTTTTATCTTAGTCATTTCAACTTACTTTCACTTGTTATCATCATACCGGCAAAACCAGTAAACTGTATTACCAACACAACAAACGCATTAATCTTTCAACTTAACACTCAGGTTCTGAGAGTTCTCAAGAACTTGGAAATTCTCTGGGAATAAAAACCCCGCAAATATTACGCCATGTGTTACTCTACCATCTTCTGGTGTTCAGATTATATGTAATCGTACTGAAATTATAGCATCAAAAAGTTTTCACACCCCTGCGTGGTTACTTTATTATTGGGTAGTTGTCATTTCTGTTAATGACAATAATGTTAACCATTTATCGGGTCAGTGGCTTACCAATCCAAAGGTTGGGGGTTCAAGCCTCACTATCACCCGGTTGTTACTGTTGTTCCCTCAGTGCAGTAACTGAATTATCAAAGGCAGGCCGGATCTCTCACTGTCTGACTTCAAGAGGAACTGCATAGCCCTCAGGGTGTTTCTGCCCTACGATGGCCTGGGGGGTTGTCTACCCTGGCCCAGAGTTGGCTGAGATGGGCATCAGCCTCCTCGCAACCTTGATTAGGATTAAGCAGTTCAGAAAGTCAATTAATGAACGAATGATAATCAATTATGTTCCTGTTTGAGCCCTAAATGGTAATTCTCTCAGGATGCACTTTGTACCAGAAAAAAAGTGGCAACAATAAATTCCTTTCATTTGTAAAGTGAGGACAGATGCCGTTTTTGTTTCTGCTGGAACCCTGCCCTCTTCTCCTCATTTTTCAATCATGAATGATGGACTGATGAGACATGGCTTCATAATGCTGGATGAGATTTAAAAAATAATAATAAAGAAAATTTAAATAAGGTTTGAGAAACTCCTGAAAATATTACTAATTAGTCTCGATAAGAAAAAAAAAGTTTTCCCAAGTAATCAGACTTCCACGCATTTCATGAAAACCAACTCATCTGTCCAACAGTACGACAGTAAATTAATAGGAACACGGTGACAATGACAAGTGCTCATCATAGACACATTCAGTGATATTACAAAATGATAATGTGATATAAAAGGATCAGTGCTCACCTTTTGTGTTTGCTGTTGTGAACGCTTCCAGGAGCAATTATAAATCCCTCTGAGGCAGGTATGGAAGACACCGTCCCTTGAACACATTGTGTTTTTCTTCATAAATTCATGCACAGAATGAACAATGAATAAATGTGCCTCTGTTAGCCTGGAGATGAGCAACTGTGCACAGTATTCGTTAACTGACACACAGGTTAGACCTGCATGAGAGAAATTGAATATATAAAACAAAGTGCACACCGAAACACACCTCCTGCATGATTAACTTGGTGCCACCTGTTTTTAGGGGTGAATGACAGCTCAACAGATAAGCACAGGAATAAAGTCACAATTCTACCTACATTTGGCAGACACAGCTCGGCACACGCTCACAGCTATTTTAAGAAATCTTTGATTTAGCACTGCTTACATTTAATATATTTGTTGAAATAATTCCTCATTTTCCATATTTTTTCTCATTTGTATTTCTATAAGGGGAAGGATGTCCATTGAGATGGGATTTGAAAGTCCTGTTTCCTCTTCCTGTCACATTTATTCTATTATTTATTGTGTCGCTTGGAAATTTTTGAATTAAATTCATTCAAATACTTTGACATGAGATTTTGTTTATTTTTGCTCAACCATAAAATTACATTTTATGTATTTATGACTGTAGGTGGCGTAGTTGGTAGCACGTCCGCCTCACAGTAAGAAGGTCGTGTGCATGGAGTTTGCATGTTCCTCCTGTGCTTGCATGGCTTTTCTCCAGGTTTCCTCCCACAGCCTAAAAACATGCACAGTATTCTAAGTGGTTGTTCCAAATTGCCCCTACATTTACAATAACAGCATTTGGCAGACACTCTTATCCAGATCAACTTACATTTATCATTTTTTAAAAAATATGTCTGAGCAATTGAGGGTTAAGGGCCTTGCTCATGAGCCCAACAGTGGTTACAGTAGGGATTGAACCGCTGACCTTCGCATCAGTAACGCATCGCATCATCCACTATGCCACCACTGCCCTTCGGTGTCAGTGTGAATGATTCTGCGTGTTGGCCCTGCCATGGGCTGGCGACCTCTTCAGGGTGTACCCTGAACTTCTCCAGAGTAGGCTGAGATGAGTGCCAGGCTTCCCGAGACCCTAATTAGGATGAACTGGCTTAGGAAATGCACAAATTAATGAATTATTGATTGTTACTTCAAAGTAATAAATAATCTAAACTAAACTCAGTGTCGTAAGTCACAACTCTATATGTTTCCGTAACATTTGTTCATTCATTCATTCATTTTATAAGCTTCTTAATTGTTCTTGTCTCTTTAATTAGTGGTGGCTCCTGATGAATTTTCACCACAACAGCTCACTAGGCCATTGCAGGGCCAACACACACACACAATCATTCACACTCACTCACATAACTAGGGGTGATTTGAAACAGCCAGTCAGCCTGCTGTGTATTTTTTTTTTTTGGACTGAGGAACGAAACCGGAGTACTTGGAGGAAATCCACACAAGCACGGAGGGGGACATGGAAACTTCACACAGAAACACCTCGAGGCTGGGAATCGAACCTTTTTGCTGTGAGGCAAATGTGCCAACCACTACGCACAGAGGTTTGTATGTGATTCATTCTGTAGTCGGAAGGATATGTTCAGGTGTCAATCACTGCAGCGACTGAGTTTATAAGTGGTTCATTTTATTGCTGAGCATTTCATGGCCTGAGACGAACCAGGAAATATGGACTCCGGAGTACGCACTGTGCATCAATAAAGGTGGCCACGTTTTATTTAAATACAACACACAAACAATTCAAAATTTTTATGCTTGTCGAGTCCATAATTTAAAGCTACAGGCAGGATTTCTTAATCAAATACACCTGGCCTCTGAGAACCAGGGCAGAGTGATTAACCTGTCACACAGGTATGCGCCCCATTGTTTTGAGCTTTAGGACATCTTAAAGATGGTTTGTAAAGTTAAAAATGAAATTTTGCTGAGTAATGTAAGGTAAAGAGCGCCGCTACAAACTGACTGATATTAATATATTTATTATAAATATGTTTATTTAGATAGACCGTGCTTTCTATATTCCTCTGAATGATACATAAGCAGTTTTAAAAAAATGAAAACATGGAAAGCCCGCATAGCTAATATGTCCAAACACATCCCAGCTCAGGGTGTCATTCATGGCAAGATAATGTACTGTGATAAATTTATGAATTTGAAGATTTATTTATTTATTTATTTTGAAATCTCTACAGAAATTCAGGATGAACACTGTGCTGTACTGGTGCAAATCAAAGAAACTATTTCGAGTTATGACATGTTAAAATATCTAACAAGCCTTTTAAAATACAGCTTACATACCTCAGGTGACAAACCAGAGAAACAATATTTTAGCATTGTTTTCAGAAATGACTTAGCTCCATGGGTTGTTGCAACTTCTACGCTTCAGTACAAACACAGCTCTGAATGCAAAAAAAGCATCTCTATTTTAACTCCAATGTCTCAGTACACTTGCGCAAACTTAAATTGATGAAGAGTATCAAAATAAAACGTGTGTGAATGGTTCATTGGTATAAATATAACCTTTAAAATTGTCATATCTGGTTTGTTCTGGCACTTTAGTTTTGCTTGTAACTTTTACACTGACATGCAAGATACAAGTTACCATCCCTTTCACCCAGGGAGTATGAGTACAGTGATGCTTCAGCTAACAAATTTAATCCGTTAAATTTGGGATAGCTTGTAAGCCGAAATGTTCGTTAGATGAAACGATGATTCCCATGAGAAATAACAGAAAACCAATTAATCTGTTCCAACCCCCTCCCAAACTCATATGACCTGACACAAACATGTATATTTGACCGAATATATTAAAGATAAACATGTAAAAAAAAAATTTCATAACAATATATGTACATTAACATTAATAATAATTAATAATAAATCATAATAAAACAAGAATAAACAATGAGCCAACTAACCCTTCCGATCATCAACTGCGGTGAAGATGTCATGTGGGCAGGCAGGAGGTGGTGCATAACAGAGGAGGAGGAGAAGAATTTTGTGCTTGTGCATGCTACAAATGCCAGCAAGGAAAGGCTCATGGTGAGCTCCCACAAGGCCAGTGCTTCTCAAATAGTGTGGGTGTGATGCTGGGGGGCAAGTATGACCCTGGAGAGCATGCATTTTTGCCATACTGTACTAGAATTTGTAATTGTGCATTCTTTACAGTAGTTGGCAGGGGCGCTCTCATTGTCACATTGTCACATAGTCATTGTTATTCCCTATGGTGTAGGGCAAAAGCACTGAGCAAACGATATGAAGTGCAGTAAGCACTATTTATAGTCGCGCGCGGGGCGCTAGGGGGCGTGAAATGGTTATTTTCCTTCCTAGAGGGGGCGTCACAGAAAAGAATTGAGAAGCACTCCACAAGGCATTCTCAGAGCATGGAGGAATACACGCAGAAGAATATGAAGCTAATCGGCCCGGAAGAGCAATTTCAAAGAGAGTTCGTAAAGTGAATTTTTGCTCATTGGATGGGGCAGATTTTTGGTAAGTTCAAAGCTTGTATCATGGAAAAATCATTATAAGAGACACATGTTAGACGAGGTATCACTGTGATTTTGCTCTCATGGCACCTGGACACAGAATCGTTGAGCAATCATCATCCAGACTCATACTCATCATCTCTTATGAGATAAAAGCTGTGAAATCTGTCAAAGTTGTTCCTGTGTGGAGTTTAATACTTGTGTGTGTTTCCTCCAAGTACTTGGTTTACTCCCATAGTCCAAAGATATGCATATTATGTTCATTGGAAATGCTTGATTGAGAATGGATGTGAGTGTGAATGGTTGCATGAGTTGACCTGTGCCTTGCAGGGTGTACCAAGCTTTCATCCAGCGCTGGCTGTGATGTACTTCAGCCGTCCCACGACCCTAATGATGAATAAAGTGGTTCAGAAAATTGAATGAAAGAAATAGCATCTGTGAGCATTACAAGTAAATTTTGGAGGCAATCCTTGCCTGGCATGATGTTAAAAAAAATTCCTGACTCCTGGAAAATGCTTAGTCTCTTTAATACGCACAAAACTTTATCAGACACCCACTAGGGGGAGATATCTCTATATAACTATGCAAAATTATAATACTGTACTATAATCCATTTGTGCTTGGCAGAGGTGCCTTGCATTTCTTTAAGTACCTCTCTAGATTTTTGTTCATTTTTTGAACTGCTTAATCCTAATTAGGGTCGCAGGAAGGTTGGCGCCCATCTCAGCCACGTCTGGGCGAGGACAGAGTACACCCAGGATGGCTCATCAGGCCATCTCTCTAGATTTTGTTATATTTTACTTAGTACTTTTACAGAGTTGTTAAAGTTCTTGGTTTATTACTAAAATACTTTTGGTGGATTGTTTACCAGGTCTTTCCTGGACGGAATGCTAATTTTATGGGAATTTAACATAAAAACATAACAATACTGTAATGATGAAACGCATTATTGCAAAAAAAAAAAAGCATAACTTTGAGTACTTATATGACCAGCATTTCCTTGAACTAACTTGCATGACTAGAAGTCATCGTAATGGGGAACCTGTTAACAGTCTGTCATTAGAACAAGTGCATATGCCATGCACCCAGCAATTATCAACTCCACTGAAAGCATGCTTAGTTATTCATTTACCGTAATTGCACAATAAGAATTCATGCTTTTCCTGCTTGAGAAGTTTAGCCATGCAGGTTGTTACAAAAATCTGCCTTCTGTGCAAAATTTTCAATTGAAAGGAAGTCTAGCATGAAAT
Organism: Plotosus lineatus; assembly: GCA_024760905.1. Lineage (NCBI taxonomy): Eukaryota > Metazoa > Chordata > Actinopteri > Siluriformes > Plotosidae > Plotosus > Plotosus lineatus. The sequence continues at coordinate 56,681,417 of CM045733.1, read as the reverse complement.
TTCAACACATGTGTCAGTGCTATGTGATCCTAAAAATTATCAGATATTCAATCTTTTGAATCTAGAGTCGCTGATGGTTGCATAAACAAATAGTCAGACCAACTGAATTGTATAAAATACAGCAGGCTTACATTTCTCCACAAAAACAAGAATTTCACAAACGTTCTGGTCAAAGTGGATACCTGAAATCAACACAAAGTTCACTCAGGCACTGAAAGTGAATAAAATGATTCACTTGGTAGGAACATAATATTTCTGGGTTCCCATTGAGTGGGGCCAGTTGAGGTGGCTCAGACATCTGGTCAGAATGCCTCCCAAACGCCTCCCTGGTGTGGTGTTTCGGGAATGTCCAACCTGGAAGAGACCTTGGGGTCGACCTAGAACACGCTGGAGGGACTATGTCTCTCGGCTTGTCTGGGACTGCCTCGGTGTCCACCCAGAAGAGTTGGAGGTACTAGCTGGGGAGAGGGACATCGGGACCTCATTGCTTAGGTTGCTGACCCCAAGACCCAACCCTGGAATAAGCGGAAGAAAATGATGATGATGATGATCATACATCACCAAATTGAGAAACCATAAAGGTTCTTTACTGGCCCTCTGCAAAAGAATTGGAGTCAGGTAAAGCCGCTATTATCTTTGAGTGTGTGCCTGTGTGGTTCAGAACATGGTTATTGTGCGTCTCAAATTGAGACAGTGAAAAAGAAACAGTTGAAAAGCTGAGAGTAAAGTAAATAAAAACAATGAGATATTCACCTGCCTCTTAGCCTCTTGTGTCACGATCCTGATAATATAGGACTGTTACTCTCGAACCCAGGACATTTTAGGACCCACCAGGATGTACTCTGTGCAGCTGCTATATCACCAGCAACCAGCAAATGGCACGGTAGCCCTGAATTGCGACATAGAGCAGCTTTTTGAGGAGGTCCTCTGAGAGCAGCGAGAAGATTGGCAGCTACCAGTGGATGCCATCCATCCTGCTTGCACCACCTCCATCCCATCTATAACAGCTGGAGGCTATAACTATGCTGTCCTCGACAAGATGGGGCAATATGATGATGTGTAATCCTTCATCAAAGCATTTGAGCCAGAGACCGCCATGTGTGAATGGCCAGAAAACTGGGATGATCTCATTGGGCCATTAAGCAAGTCTGAACATGGATAGCACTTTGTGTTCATCATACTGAACTACACAACACAATATTCCAAAGCATTAAAACTGCACAACTGCAATACATGCACAGTTGCACCAGTCTTGTGTGAAGTGATCTCCCACCTGGGCATACCAAGAGAAATTCTTATAGATAATGATGTTGACATCATGCGCACTACATGAGCTGTATGAATTATTAAGTGTCAAATCAATTCACTCCAGCATGTACCACCTTCAGACTGGTAGTAGCTTTTAATAAAGCCCTCAAAATGATGATTTGTAAGGTCATTCATGATGATGCACATAATTAGGATAAATGGTTGAGTGTGCACTTGTTTGCAAAGAGAGAGATGCCAAAAGCCTGCCCTGGGTTTTCATCTCGAGATTATTATACAGCCAGAAGCGGTGTGGCATGTTAGTCGTGAAAGGCAGAGAAAAAGACAACATGTTTTACTAAGTGCCAGTAATTATTAAATCCCTAAACATGGATGTAGAAGAACAATCCCAAAAAAAGGGCAAGCGAAAGGTTTAACAATATATCCACGGCAGATTTGGACGAGACCCACGTTTGCAGAGATCATAGTCGTATAGTGTACATGTAAAACTGTTTTTTTTCTATGTGTTTTTTTGTTTATATTTATGAGAAAGACACTCTTTATAAATAATTTCACCTCAAGTAAAATCATAGACTGAAAGTACAGTATGTATTGTTAGCTTTTTTTGATCTGCTAGCAGCAACAAAGTGAGGCCATGCTGAGTGAAGTCAACTGTTTTTGTTGCAGTACATTATCTGTGGTTGTTTTTAATTATTTATAATAAAAATTTTTGATAAGCTCAGATACAGTCATGTTTAAAACATGCAACCTCTCTGTTACTTTGTGTAATAATTTCAGCTGCAGGCAGGACAGGAAAAAAATCTTATATTTACTCAATTTGCCCGGCCATGCAGATACAGTGTGCAGTCAAAATCTCTCTGTCAGCTTTACTTACGACCCAAAGTCTGAAAAGGCCAGCACTTACTCATTGGGAATGCTTTCACTTGCAAACAAAAACTCCAACAGTTCCCAACTCCTGTACTCGTATATAAATCTCTTCTGTATGGTTGTAGCCATGTTCAAACACTGAAGGTTTCAGTTTGAGCTTCACTCGAGCAGACGAGCACTGAGCCACACTCAGATCAGGCCAACAATAGAGACAGCCAATGAGAGAGCAATTCGCACATCATGTGAAATTATATATATATATATATATATATATATATATATATATATATATATATATATATATATATATATATATATATATATATATATATATGTCTGTCCTAGAACCCATTATCGATGTAAGCCAAGGCATACCTGCATATGTGTATGTAGAATATATGTGTGCACATGTGCGTATATGTGTATATTTATATATAGGTATTCATGTATATCTGTGTATGTGAGATATATGTGTGTACATGTATATATAGGTATATGTGTATGAGATTTCCTTTCGGCTTTTTCCCTTTTCCGGGGTCGCCACAGCGAATGATTCGGACGTCAGATTTGGCATAGGTTTTTACATCGGATGCCCTTCCAGACACAACCCTTTAGCAAGGGACAGAAACACACGGACGGCTTTGCAGCCTATAGCACGAGTGTGTATATATATGTGTGTGTGTATATATACGTATAGGTATGTATGTGTATGTAAGATATATGTATGTATATAGGTATGTGCGTATGTAGAACATATGCACATGTAGAACTTAGTGTAGTCCCTTGGTGTCTTTTGTAAACTTTCTTCATAATTGCTGATAAACTGATTTTCATTGTTCATGCAACAGTTGACAATAAAGATCTCTTTATAAATCTAATTTTGCAAAAAAAAAAAACAACACCACAAGTAAACAAACAAAAAAAATATTTCTATTAGTAGCAGAACTCTGCAAAGGTCCACATTTATGCAACTGCCATTTCACCGTGAATTTGAGTTTGTTGTCATATCAGGAAACAATGGGTTTTTCTTCTTTGGGAGAAATATATTTTCGAATACCAAGGAAAAGACAGTACCAGTATGTTATTTTATTTTATGTCTCTTTTCTGAAAAATATGCAAACATTTTCAGGGTTTTACTTTTAGGCAGTGCCTAAAATATTCATACTAACAAAACAGAACCTTGAAAATACAGGTTCAAACTCCACCAACACTCAGACTCTGGCACAGAATAAAACGCACGCACGCACGCACACACACACACACATATGCACTAATTCAGGTGCCAGATAGACTTGCAAGTCAATAAATATTGGTGAAGAAAGCATCAAAATTAAAAGCTTGACAGAACATGAACTTCTAAGATGGATAATTAATCCAACAATACAGATGAAGCAAATTAAAGTGGAAATATCCTTGTGAAAGTAAAGGTTCTGAAAAGCAAACCCAAGCTTGGATACCTATCAATAGTTTGAGAAGCAACCCGGGCTCAAGTACACAGTGATAAATAAAGAAATACCTTACTCTTTTTTTGGTCATTTTTGGAAAGGAAAAGGACATTTATACCACAGTACACATCCTGGTGTGGGGCCAGTGGTGTAGTAGTTAGGGTGCTGGGATCATGATCGGGAGGTTGTGTGTTCAAATCCCAGTGAGACCCCCCCACTGTGCTAAGACCCCTGGGCAAGGTCTTAACCACAAGTGTGCCTCTGTTCACCCAGCAGTTTAAATGGGTACCAGTAAAATATACTGGGAAGGTAACCTGTGATGGACTAGCGTCCCATCCAGGGGGAGTTGTACTCCTAGTCGCTTCACGCTACAGAATCCGTGAAGCCCAACGGCCTTTACCTTTTTTTTTTTTTTACACATCCTGGTCAAGTTTAAAGTCAAATATTAACTTACATTCTCAAATTCCAGTAGCCAGTTGACCCAGTGTTTGGATTTCTTTAGACTATGGGAAGAGACTGGCTAAAACCCACACAGGCTACAGAGGAACATGAAAACTCTATACAGAAATGCCCCAGTCATCAACTAGGTTTAAACCAGAACCTCACTGTTGTAAAGTGGCAGTGTGAACTACTGTGCCACCAATCTGCCAATTACATTTATTTACTTTTATTATTTATTTTACTTTTATTATATTTTTTCAGGACTAGCAATCTTCTGCAGTGTGGTGATTTTAAAGATTTTATCTGAACACTACTGCAAGCCTTTTTAGCTTCAAATCTTTTCTAGGAGATATAAATTGAATTCTACCTAGATTTCTTTCTTTCTTTCTTTCGGCTTTTCCCATTTTCTTGGGAGTCGCCAAAGCGAATCATCTGATTCGCACATTTGATTTGGCACAGTTTTTACGTCGGATGCCCTTCCTGTCACAACCCTTTTAGCAAGGACAGAAACACGCCGATGGCTTTGCAGATGCTAATAATAATCCTTGATATTGAAATTCTGCTTTAGCTAGTAAGGTTTAAAAAGTCACGTCCTTGAATAGCCACCTTAATGTGGGAGAGGGGTTTGCATGTCCTCATGATCTTAAGAGCTATGGTGTCAGGAACATTATGTCCCTGGTAGGGTCACCCAAGGCAAACAGGTCCTAGGTGAAGGTCCAGACAAAGCGAGATTCAAAGAACCCTCAGGAGTAACTTAAAGCGATATGGTTTCCCTTGCCTGGATGATGGTGACCAGGGGCCCCCAGGAACCAGGTCTGGGTTCGAAGGCACGCTTCGATCCATGTAGTCCAGCCGGGCCCAGCCAAAAAAGGAGACATAGGTCCGCCCTTGTGTGGGGGTCCAACCATCACGGGAGCTGAGGTCGCTGAGGTAATCAAATAGCTCCTTGGTGGTCAGGCTCCGGGGTTGGATGACATCCGCCCTGAATGTCTCAGGGTTCTGGATGTTGTAGGACTGTCTTGATTGACACGTCCCTACAATATCACGAGGTCATCAGGGGCCGTATCTCTGGATTGAAACGGGCATTCAACCGTGTCCCTCAGGTTATCTTGTGGAGCATACTCCGGAAGTACGGCGTTCTTGAGCCGTTGCTATGGGCCATTTGCTCTCTGTATAACTGGACCTAGAGCTTAGTCTGCATTGGTAACAACAGCTCAAATTTGTTTCCAGTAAGGGTTGAAGTCAGCCAAGGCTGTCCTTTATCACCAATTCTCTTCTTAATTTTTACAGACAGAATTTCTTGGTGTAGCCACAGTGTTGAGGAGTTCTGGTTCGGTGGTCATAGGACCTTGTCTCTGCATTTTGTGGATGACGACGCCCTTTTGGCTTCATCAATCCAGGACCTCCAGCTTTTTTTGGAGTGATTCACAGCAGGGTGTGAGGTGGCTGGGATGAGAATCAGCCCCTCCAAGTTCAAGGGCATGGTTCTCAGCCGGAAAAGGGGTGGAATGCACCCTCTGGGCATGAAATGAGGTCCTTCCCAAGTGGTGAAGTTCAAGTATCTTGGAGTCTTGTTCACAAGTGAGGGGAGGATAGAGCAGGAGATCAACAGGCGGATTGCTGCAACCTCGACTGTAAACAAACCTTGTGTTGGTCTGTTGTGGTGAAGAGGGAGCTGAGCCGCAAAGCAAAGCCAGTTTTTTTTACCAGTTCTAACCCTCTCCTATGGTCACAAGTGTTGGGTAGTGATCCAAAGATCAAGATACAAGTGGCTGAAATGAGCTTCCTTCACTGGGAGGTGGTGCTCTCCCTTAGAGATAGGGTGAGGAGTTCAGCCATCTGGGAGGAGCTCGGAGTAGAACCTTAGCGAGAGGAGCCAGTTGAGTGGCTCAGGCATCTGGTTAGAATGCCTGCCATACGCTTCCCTAATGTGGTGTTTCAGGTATGTCCATTTGGGAAGAAACCCCGGGGTCGACCTAGAACAGACATGGGCAAACACATCCAGCCCATTGGTCTTTTTAATCTGGGCCACCGAAGACTGATTGGTACAGAATTCATGTTTGAATGATTGATTGATTGCATTCATTTGACTTTGACTTGTAATGACAGCTTTTCACCACCAGTGGCACTTTAGGCACAGTCAGTTGATTTTTGCGGACCTTGAGCCACTTCTTGTTATCACTCTTCTACTGCACAGAGCCCATCTGCAGCAATGTCAAAGAAAAGAAAAGTAGACAGTGAGTGCCAGGTGGTTCATAACGAATGGACACCTAAATACTTTTTTACTAAAGACTGGTCAAAGGCTGTATGTCTTATTTGCTGAGAAACCATTGCGGTTGTAAACGAATACATCAGCCACAACTTTTCCACTAAGCATGCTAATTACACCAACAACCTGTCATCACAAGAACATCTGGCTACCGCTGATAGGTTAGCCGTGAGCTTGCAAGCTCAGCAAAACACCTTCATCTGGACAGTTTCCATCCCAGAATCAAGCATGAGGATACATGCGTAACTCAGCAGGAAGCACTGTGTAAATCTGTGGTGCAGCTCGACCACATAGTGGTTATGAAACTCATTAAGTTTACTTGAGTGACGGGACTTCACCATTGTCAATTTATTCATTTTCCTGAAGAAACTGATGCTGATCACAGGGACTTGCTTTACCTTCTAATGTCTGCTGGTTCAGTTTGGGGAAAGTATGTCAATGAGTGTGGAGCTCAAACAGGAGATTCTTTCATTTTTGGAGCTACTTGAGAGCCCTGAGAATGTTCCTAACCTGAAGGACACAGATTGGCTTTGTGATTTTGTTTTTACTCTGGACAAACTGACCCACATGAACGAGCTGAAGGTGAAGCTAGAAGGGAAACCAGTTTGTGCATGAAATGCAAATAAACATCAGAGCCTTCAAAACCCTTCTTCTTCTTTGCCTTTCGGCTTTTCCCTTCATGGGTTGCCACAGCAAATCATCTGCCGCCATCTCACCCTATCCTCTGCATCTTCTACTCTTACTCCAACTACTTTCATGTCCTCCTTCACCACATACATAAATCTTCTTTGTGGTCTTCCTCTAAGTCTTCTGCTTGGTAGTTTCCTCCTCAGCATCCTACTACCAATATACTCACTATCCCTCCTCTGTACATATCCACACCATCTTAATCTAGCGTCTCTGACTTTGTCTCCAAAACCTCTTACATGTGCTGTCCCTCCGATGTACTCATTCCTGATCCTATCCATCCTCGTTACTCCCAAACAGGACCTCAACATTTTCATCTCTGCTACCTCCAGCTCTGCCTCCTGTCTTTTCCCCAGTGCCACTGTTTCTAAACCATACAAAATCGCTGGCCTCAACACCGTCTTGTACACTTTTCCTTTCATTCTTGCCGATACCTTCCTATCACACATCACACCGGACACTTTTCTCCAACAATTCCAATCTGCCTGCAAATGCTTCTTCACCTCTTTTCCACACTCTCCATCGCTCTGGGTTGTTGAGCCTAAGTACTTAAAATCCTCCACCTTCTTTATCTCTGCTCCCTGTAACCACACTGTTCCTCTTGGGTCTTTGTTGTTCACACACATGTATTCTGTCTTACTGAGGATAACCTTCATTCCTCTCCTTTCCAGTGAATACCTCCACCTCTCTAGCTTTTCCTGCACTCGTTCTCTGCTCTCACTACAGATCACAATGCCATCTGCAAACATCATAGTCCATGGAGATTCTTGTCTAACCTTGTCTGTCAGCTTGTCCATCACCATAGCAAACAAGAAGGGGCTCAGAGGTGACGCTTGATGCAGTCCCACCTCCACCTTGAACTCTTCTGTCACACCGACAGCACACCTCACCACTGTCTTACATCTCTCATACATGTCCTGACCACTATAACATATTTCTCTGCCACTCCAGACTTCCTCATGCAATACCACAACTCCTCTCTCAGCACCCTGTCATATGCTTTCTCCAGATCTACAAAGGCACAATGCAGCTCCCTCTGGCCTTCTCTGTACTTCTGTATTAATATCCTCAAAGCAAACACTGCATCTGTGGTGCTCTTTCTTGGCATGAAACCAAACTGTTGTTCACAAATGCTGACCTCTTAGTCTAGCTTCCATTATTCTTTTCCATAACTTCATCGTATGGCTCATCAACTTTTCCCTCTGTAGTTGCCACAACTCTGCATATCTCTCTTGTTCTTAAAAATGTGTACAAGCACACTTCTCCATTCCTCTGGCATCCTCTCACTCTCTAAGACCTTATTGAATGTTCTTGTCAGAAAATCTACTGCTACCTCTCCTAGACACTTCCATACCTCCACTGGTATGTCATCAGGACCAATTGCCTATCCCACTTCACCCTTACTAATCTTTGCTACTTCCTGGTCCTCAACAGGCACCTCTTCTACTTTTTTCAATCTCTCATTTTCTCATTCATCAGCCCTTCAAAGTACTCTTTCCATCTTCCCAGCACACTTCGTTCATCAGTCAATACATTTCCCACTCCGTCCTTAATCACTCTAACTTGCTGCACGTCCTTCCCATCTCTATTTCTCTGCTGTGCCAAAATATATAAATCATTTTCTCCCTCCTTACTGTCCAACCTATTATACAAGTCATCATACGGCCCTCTGTTTGTCCTTTGACACCGCTACCTTCGCCTTACACTGTGTCTCCCCGTACTCCTGTTTACTCCCTTCGGCCCTCTCTATGTCCTCCTACTTCTTAGCTAACCTCTTCCTCTGTACACACTCCTGCACTTCCTCATTCCACCACCAAGTCTCCTTATCTACTGTCCTTCCAGAGGACACACCAAGAACTCTCCTACATGTCTCCCTGATCACATTAGCTGTAGTTGTCCAGTCATCTCGAAGCACTTCCTGACTACCCAAAGCCTGTTTCAACTCCTTCTTGAAGACAACACGACACTCTTCCTTTTTCAGTTTCCACCACTTTGTCTACTGCTCTGCCTTTGCCTTCTTCACCTTTCTTACTATCAGAGTCATCCTGCACACCACCATCCTATGCTGTTTGGCAACACTCTCACCCACTACTACTTTGCAGTCAATGACTTCCTTCAAATCACATCGCCTACACAAGATGGAGTCTACCTCTGTGCTCCTACCTCCACTTTCATAAGTCACCCTATGCTCCTGTCTCTTCTGGAAGAAAGTATTCACCACAGCCATTTCCATCATTTTTGGAAAATCTATCAACACCTGTCCTTCTGTGTTCCTGTCCTGAATACCAAATCTGCCCATCACTTCCTCATCCCCTCTGTTACCTGCAGCAACATGTCCATTGAAGTCTGCACCACTGATCACTCTTTCACCTCTGGGGATACTCTGCATCACTTCATCTAACTCAATCCAGAATCTCTCCTTCTCTTCTAGCTCACATCCTGCCTGTGGGGCATAAACACTAACAACATTGAACATCACACCTTTAATTTCTAACTTGAGACTCATTACTCTATCTGACACTCTTTTCAGTTCTACAACATTCCTGACAAACCTCTCCTTCAAGATGACTCCTACTCCATTTTTCTTCCCATCCACACCATGATAAAACAGCTTAAACCCTGCTCTTAAGCTTCTAGCCTTGCTACCTTTCCACCTGGTCTTCTGAACACACAGTATGTCCACCTTCCTCCTCTGCATCATGCCTGCCAGCTCTCTACTTTTTCCTGTCATAGTTCCAACATTCAAAGTCCCTACTCTCAGTACTAGACTCATGCCTTTCCTCTTCTCTCGCTGCCTGCAGACATACACCCCACCTCTCCTTCTTCAACCTCTACTTGACCAACAGTAGTCCAATTTCCACCAGCATCCTGTTAGTGAACAGCACTCATGGCGGTCGTTGTTAACCCGGGCCTCGGCCGATCTGGTATGAAATTTGTTTTGACGGTTTGCATTCTGTATTCTGGCAAAAGTTTTATGCCGGATGATATTGCCAGGATGTAAGAGTGAAACGAGGAGCAGATGTATTATTAGATCACCATCTCCTTATAATGGCAGTACAACTCAAGCTCAAGAAGCTCACCACTAAGAACAAGACAAGCCCAAGATACAACACCAACATGCTAAGGAACCGCAACATACAATCCAAGTTCCAGCTCAACCTCTCCAATAGATTCCAACCTCTTCAAAATCTTCTAGAGAACAAGAGTATAAGTGTAGAGTCCCAGTGGGAACACACCAAGAAACTCTAGCATGACACCTGCCAAGAGATATTGGGAAGAAGAATAAGAAGATTCAACACAAAGAATGGATATCTATTGATACATTGCAAAAAGTGGAAATCAGGAAGAAAGATGTGGTGAACACAAGTAAAACCAGGGCAGCCAAGGCAAGAGCACAGGAAGAGTATACCATCGCAGACAAGGAAGTCAAAAAGAGCTGCAAGAAAGACAAGAGAGTTCACATTGACAACCTTGCTAGTCAAGCAGAGGAAGCAGCAGGACAGGGAAGTCTGAGAGAGCTGTATATGATGGCAAAGAAGCTAGCAAACAAGTTCCAGCAAACAGACAAGGCAGTCAAGAACAAAAATGGCAACCCACTCACAACAACAGAGGAATAGCTAAAGAGATGAGCAGAACATTTCCATGAACTTCAACAGATCAGCTCCAGAAAATCCACCAGAAATCCTTCCAGCTGAGAAAGATCTGCCAATTAACTGTGACAAGCCATAAAAAGCAGAAATCAAGAGGGCTATCAAAGACCTAAAGAATGGAAAAGCAGCAGGACCAGACAATGTACCAGCAGAAACCATAAAAGCTGACATATACGCTACAACCATGCTGTATAGCCTCTTCAACAAGATCTGGGAGAAGGAAGAATTACCGGAGGAGTGGAGAGAAGGACAAGAAAGGAGACCTTCAAGACTGTAATAACTACAGAGGAATCACGCTCCTGTCAGTCCCCAGGAAAATACTAAACAGAGTGCTCTTGTCAAGAATGAGGGAGGCAGTCAACAACAAACTCTGCGACCAACAAGCAGGTTTCTGCATGAAGAGATAATGTGCAGACCAAATTGCCAGTCTATGCATCATTGTGGAACAGTCGCTGGAGTGGGGATCCTCATTATATGTCAACTTCATTGACTACGAAAAGGCTTTTGACAGCGTGCACAGGAATACCCTCTGGAAGCTGATGAGACATTATGGGATACCGGAGAAAATTGTCACCCTAGCCAAGTCCACATATGATCAGATGACTTGCAGAGTAAGACATGCTGGCCAGCTCTCAGATCCGTTTGATGTAAAGACAGGTGTCCGCCAAGGATGTCTGCTATCACCATTTCTTTTTCTCCTGGTCATAGACTGGATCATGAACACAACAACAAGATGATCTAGACTTCGCAGACGACCTAGCACTTCTTGCCACCAGCTATCGGCAGATGCAACACAAGACAGACTGCCTTACAACAACATCTAGCAGTACAGGACTGAAGGTCAATAAGAGCAAAACAGAGGTACTGAGAATAAACACCACTACCCATGCCCCAGTCACAATAGGAAACCAACCCATCAAAGAAGTAGAGGCATTTACCTACTTAGGAACCATGATTGACAAGCAGGGAGGCACTGACAGAAATGTCATGACAAGGATTGGCAAGGCTCGAGCAACCTTCATAATGCTAAAGAACATCTGGAGCTCCAACCATATCAGGATGGCCACAAAGATGAGCATCATCAACTCCAGTGTGAAGTCCGTGCTGTTCTACGGCTCTGAGATATGGAGAATGACCAAGGCAACATGAAGCAAAGTGCAGACATTCATCAACACATGTCTCAGACACATCTACAAGATCAGATGGCCGAAAAAGATCACAAATGAGGAGCTATGGCAAAGGGCAAGGGCAAGAACCAGTGAAACATCAGATGTTAAAGAGGTAACGGAGATGGATTGGACATACCCTCAAGAAGCCAACATCCAGTATCAATTGCCAAGCACTGAACTGGAACCCGCAGGGGAAGCGAAAGACAGGAAGGCCCAGAAACAGAGACGAGACACGGAAGTTGAAGCAAAGCTGACCGGAAAGAGCTGGAGGGAGTTAGAGCAGATAGCCCAGAGACGTGTTAGATGGCGAGTTGTCGTCGATGGACTATGCTCCTATGGGGGAAAAGGGCTGAAGTAAAGTAAGTAAGTAAGATATTATATACACATATACCTGTACGTATAAGTCAGTCAGGGGGGTTGATCCTACTCGTGGAATTTGTCGGTCATGGGAGTAACTCGGCAGTGTTGTAGTGGTAAAAAATAAGTGTTATACTAATACTAAATACTATGGGACATAACAAGAACTCGCACTGCCCAATCATAGCATAGTTCTTATTATAGCGGGCTGTCTACAGTAAATGATCATTGGAAGTCAATGACTGCAAAGTCATCGTGGGTGAGAGTGTTGCCAAACAGCATAGGATGGTGGTGTGCAGGATGACTCTGATGGTGAGAAAGGTGAAAAAGGCAAAGGCAGAGCAGAAGACAAGGTGGTGGAAGCTGAAAAAGGAAGAGTGTCGTGTTGTCTTCAAGGAGGAGTTGAAACAGGCTTTGGGTGGCCAGGAAGTGCTTCCAAATGACTGGACAACCACAGCAAATGTGATCAGGGACACAGGTAGGAGAATACTTGGTGTGTCCTCTGGAAGGAAAGTAGATAAGGAGACTTGGTGGTGGAATGAGGAAATGCAGGAGTGTGTACAAAGGAAGAGGTTAGCCAAGAAGAAGTGGGACATTGAGAGGACCGAAGAGAGTAAACAGGAGTACAGGGAGACACAGCGTAAGGCGAAAGTAGCAGTGGCTAAGGCCAAACAGAGGGCATATGATGACTTGTATGATAGGTTGGATAGTAAAGAGGGAGAAAATGATCTATACAGGTTGGCACAGCAGAGAAATAGAGATGGGAAGGACGTGCAGCAAGTTAGATTGATAAAGGACAGAGAGGGAACTGTATTGACTAATGACAGAAGTGTGCTGGGAAGATGGAAAGAGTACTTTGAAGAGCCGATGAATGAGGAAAATGAGAGAGAAAAAAAGAGTAGAAGAGGTAACCATTGAGGAGCAGGATGTAGCAAAGATCAGTAGGGGTGAAGTGAGAAGGGCATTGAAGAGGATGAAGAATGGAAAGGCAGTTGGTCCTGATGATATACCTGTGGAGGTATGGAAGTGTCTAGGAGAGGTAGCAGTAGATTTTCTGACAAGAACATTCAACACGGTACTAGAGAGTGAGCAGATGCCGGAGGAGTGGAGGAGAAGTGTGCTGGTGCCCATTTTTAAGAACAAGGGAGACGTGCAGAGTTGCAGCAACTACAGAGGGATAAAGTTGATGAGCCATACGATGAAGTTATGGGAAAGAATAGTGGAAGCTAGACTAAGGGCAGAGGTCAGCATTTGTGAACAACAGTTTGGTTTCATGCCAAGAAAGAGCACCACAGATGCAATGTTTGCCTTGAGGATGTTAATAGAGAAGTACAGAGAAGGTCAGAGGGAGCTACATTGTGCCTTTGTGGATCTGGAAAAAGCATATGACAGGGTGCCGAGAGAAGAACTGTGGTATTGCATGAGGAAGTCTGGAGTGGCAGAGAAGTATGTTAGAGTGGTGCAGGACATGTATGAGAGATGTAAGACAGTGGTGAGGTGTGCTGTCGGTGTGACCGATTTAATTCAAGGTGGAGGTGGGACTGCATCAAGGGTCAGCTCTGAGCCCTTCTTGTTTGCTATGGCGATGGACAGGCTGACAGACGAGGTGAGACAAGAATCTCCATGGACTATGATGTTTGCAGATGACATCGTGATCTGTAGTGAGAGCAGAGAACAAGTGCAGGAAAATCTCGAGAGGTGGAGGTATGCCCTGGAAAGGAGAGGAATGAAGGTTAGCCTCAGAAAATCAGAATACATGTGTGTGAATGAGAAGGACCCAGGAGGAACGGTGATGTTACAGGGAGCAGAGAAGCGTGTGCAGGCAGGCTGGAAAGGTTGGAGAAAAGTGTCCGGTGTGATGTGCGATAGGAGAGTGTCAGCAAGAATGAAGGGAAAAGTGTACAAGATGGTGGTGAGGCCAGCGATGTTGTATGGCTTAGAAACAGTGGCGCTGAGGAAAAGGCAGGAGGCAGAGCTGGAGGTAGCGGAGATGAAAATGTTGAGGTTCTCCCTGGAAGTAACGAGGATGGATAGGATCAGAAATGAGTATATCAGAGGGACAGCCCACGTAAGATGTTTTGGAGACAAAGTCAGAGAGGCTATATTGAGATGGTTTGGACATGTACAGAGGAGGGATAGTGAGTATATTGGCAGTAGGATGCTGAGGTTGGAACTACCAGGCAGAAGGCCTCGAGGAAGACCGAAGAAGAGATTTATGGATGTGGTGAAGGAAGACATGAAGGTCGTTGGAGTCAGAAAAGAAGATGCGGAGGACAGGGTGAGGTGGAGGCGGATGATTTGCTGTGGCGACCCCTGAAGGGAGCAGCCGAAAGTAAAAGAAGAAAGAAGAAGAAGTCTACAGTAAATGATCATAGATAGAGTAGAGAAACACACTTGTGACATGATTACAAGCCGACACATGACAAAGCAATATTTTTTTAAAATAAGTGTGCACACGCTACATGCTTGCTAAAATAAGTGAGTATATGGCGTATACTCAGTGTACGCCCGACTACAGCCCCAGAACTCAGTCCCAATTAACCACGGAAAGTGAGGGATCCCTGTACATATAGAGACTTCTTAGGAGCAATAGAAATAAAAACACACACAAAAATAATAAATAAATAAAAAAATAAAAACACACAACATCTCAAATACTGAGAGAAATTATGTTCAAAGCTGTTCAGTTTTAAATTGGATATACAGTAGTGAATGTAATATCGTCATAAACCTAAAACCTTCCCGAAAACCAGAATAATCACAGCTATCGATCTGAGATTTTACACACACAGTGCAGTTTAATATTGAGCTCTGCTTCAAACTGGGTTTTTACAGGTGGGAGCTCAACAATTGTCTGATTTTTAATACTTATAGTAGTGTCATTTTTATTAAAATAATGTGTCCAGTGCTGCATTACAAGCGATTATTATTATTATTATTGTTGTTGTTGTTAAAATTATTAATACTGATACATCCTTATCAGCATTTAGCTGGATCCTGGAAACTGTTTGAATTAACCCGATTGACAAAATAATGCAGAAACAAACAACAGCACATCAATCAGATCATTTAATCTAAATAAAAAATAAAAAGGAAAAGAAGAAACACCAGAGATAATGAATTATCTCGGATGAAAGCTGTACAGGAAATAGTTCAAATACAAACCGGAATCTCTTACCTTAAAACTGCAGGATGAAACAAGTGAACTTTCTCAACACGAATCTGACGGCACATCAACTTCAACATGTGGGGCTCCTCTCTCTCTCTCTCTCTCTCTCTCTCCCCCTCTCTCAATATCTTCTCTCTCTCAATCTCACTCTCTCAATCTCTCCCTCAATCTCTCTCTCTCTCAATCTCGTGCGCTCTCTCTCAATCTCTCTCTCGCTCTCTCAATCTCCCTCTCTCTCAATCTCCCTCTCTCCTCTCCCTCCCTCTCTATCTTCCTCTCTCTCTCTCCCTCTCCCCCCCTCCCTATCTTTCTCTCTCACACACACACACACATACACACAAAGAAGAGCTGCAGCATGTCGGGAGCTGAATGTTAATAAGCGATTGAAATTCCTCCAGGGGGGAGCCAGGAACCTTAAACCCCAATGGGGAGAAACCGTATGCCAAATTAGTTCTTTAGTGACTTCAGAACAACCACACAAACTTAAATACTAACAAATTAGAAATAGTTCTTCTTGCATCATTTAGAAATTTGAAAAAAAATGTTCACCCCCAGTGCCGCTAACTGGGTTATCAAAGGCCGGCCGTGTCTCTCACTATCTATGGTGGGAGGTTCATGTAAAAGAACCATTGCTGACTTTCATCAAGAGTAGCTGCATTGCCATCAGCGTGGTTCTGCCCTGCGATGGTCGTCCAGGGTGTACTCTGCCCTCTCCCAGAGTTGGCTGAGATGGGCACCAGCCTCTACATGACCCTAATTAGGACTAAGTGGTTCAGAAAATGAATGAATGAATGAAAAAGGTGTTTGTAACATATCCAGGAAAATTCATGGAAAGTATTTACCAGTAGTAATCTATTAGTATACTTTAAGATAAAAATATTAATGTAAAAAAAAATATGAGTAACAGTACTTAATGCTAAGATCATAAATTTTACATATCCAGATGAGCGAAATGATTTCATTAATAAATAAATAAATAAATCAATAAATAAATAAATAGTATAAATCACCCTAGAAAAAGTTCTGTAGGAAGGCACATCCACATAGCAAGAAGATCCTGCGTGCTCAGGCCTGGCGGGGGACTTTCTGTGTGGCGTTTGCATGTTCTTGTCCACATGCTGGTGTGAATTTCCTCTCACAGTCCAAAGATAAACAGGTTAGGTCAGAGAACTGTTCCAGATTGCTCGTAGGTGTGAGTGTGAGAGTATGTAATGGTCCTGGGATGAAATGGTGACAGCCTCCTTGCGGCCCTAGCAGGATTAGTTCCTAGTTCTCTTTTATGTTTTAATAAGTGATTGAAACTGGTGTCAGGTGTGCCTACTACTAGATTGAAAAAAAACCCTGCACCCACAGTGACCCTTTTGGCATTTTGAGCATTTTGGAAAAGTATTTTTCTTTGAGACAGTCATACATTCTATTTCTCGCATGTAACAACCACGTTTAAAATGTTTTAAAGATCCTACTCTAATTCTACCAAAAGAAATCATCTACCAGATGTCAATCTACCAGAAGTCATCAGTGTTCCTTAAGTTGGTTAAGTTTTTGCAACCAAGTGAATACCTTATGATTTAATTGTATAGGTTGAAGAGATAGGTGAGAGGATGCATCCTTGCCTGACATCCCTTTTGATTGGTCAGTATTTGTTGATTTATTTTTAAATCTGGATTGCAACTTGTTGTTCTCAGTATAGATAACTGAGTCATTTGATGCAGGAGTGTCAAACTCATTTTCACTGAGGACCACATCAATAATTTTAAAGGTGATTGAAGACTGAATAATCACAGAACACGTATTTTTAAAATGCTTAACAGCGACAAGCTAGCATGCAATCTTTCTTCATGAACAACCGCCAAGAATGAGGAATTAGGTTTCATGGTAATAATGGATATAAACAACGAACCATAGTCATATTCTTTGAAAGCTCTTGCAGGCCGCATGAAATGATGCCGTGAGCCATATTTGGCCCATGGACCTGAGTTTGACACCTATGGTTTGAGGTCTTTTCCCAGAGGGCCAATTTTGATGGCATGTTGAAGAGTTTTGTGTGTTTCACTTTATTTAAGGCTTTTGAAAAGCTGATAAAGCAGAGGTAGAGATCTTTGTTCACTTCAACATATCTTTTCATTTGGTTTCTAAGAGTGAATATGCCATCTCTCGTACCTTCATCTGGAACAAATCCAAACTGAATGTTTGATATTTCCGGTTTGATTCTGCTTCTGATTCTCTTCATGATAACTCTGAGCAGCATTTTTCATTAATTGGATCATTTGACTGATAGTTGTGGTAGAAATTCATCAGGAGCCTCCAATAATTAAAGAAAGATCAGGAGGGGAGAACGTGTAGAGCATAGAAAACTTGAAATACTCCCTCAGGCACTATAGTAGTGGTGAGACAGAGGTAACTTTCCCTTCTCCTCTGGAGCCTTTTATATCCGGTCAGTGTTGCTGTGTGTGTGTGTGTGTGTGTGTGTGTGTGTGTGTGTGTGTGTGTGTGTGTGTGTGTGTGTGTCACAAACAGGATCTGTCCCTTATCTCCAAAAGGTCACATTTCAGCAGAGATTGGATGATCTACAGAGGAGACTGATAAACAATACATTCCTTGTATGGATAAGTAAATTGTGTCATTTTCCTTTCTCAGCTAAGCAAAACCTCTTTTATGGGTTTAACTTCAAACACATACACACATGTGATCTTTTCACTCACACCTCCTCCCTTATTGTCCTACTGGGACAAACCATGATTTCATGATTTTAAACTATTGTTCATTCAGGAAAGGTGTGTTTTCACTTTATTACATCAGGTGAAAGCTCTCCAGCCAGGTTTTCAGTATTACCATCATTGTGTGTAACACTGAGTTGGAAGAAATTAGCATATTTCTGAGTTTGCCTGGATAGTTTTCCCCAAAATACAAAGCTGAATGTTTAAGAAAAACAAGGCAAAGCAGCAAATCTGAGCACAAAATGAGAAGATCCCCGAAGTGTGTCACCTCGGGAAGTCTGTCGATGGAGAATTGTAGAAATCTTATTGTTGTCTCCTTCAGTTCTTCCCTGCACAGTAAACTATCACCTTTCTTGCCACTTAGGTGCTCGGAGTGCTAGTATACCCGGTTGGCACTCATCCAAACCCCCACCCCTTTGAGGATCTAGTTCATCGAATCAAAGGTGGCTGTTTCTGGATCAGGGACCTTCGTACAGTGGCTGGTGTGTATCCATGTAGCTCTTTCCGGAACCTTTACAGCAGTGTAGGTGGTAATTAGAAAGTGGAACCAGCCCAGCCACCTTTTCGCTCTCTAGTTTTTCCTCTTAAAGTCTTTTATCACCAACCTCCAGGCTCTAGGTTATGTACTTTCTCTTGTGCCGGTCATGGGAGTGCATCTCTCACTTGTCTGTGAACATCAAATAAAACAGAGTGTAATTTTCTATAATACATCAACATTTCATCCTCACAGTTGGTAGCATAGTGATGAAGACAACCTGGAGGGCATGGTTTTCAGTTGGGGCCATACCAAACCCCATCAATGATCTTGCAACCCACACAATTCCATGTATGTTTTTCCTCAGGCTTACATTTCCCCTGTAAGGCTAAAAGATCATTTGTGTGTATGTCTGTGTGTATGTGTCGGGAAGGAGGGGGGGGGGGGTAAATGCCTCACAGATACAGATATTTATACACAGATACAGTAAAGAAGTTTCAAAGACATCAGCGACAAGGGCGTGTTACGTGATGGGCTTACCGGTCGACATGAGAAACCCACCATGTTTCCACAGGATGCCAAAATTGTGGACGACCACCCATGCATAACTGCTGTCAGTATAAAAGTTAATTGACTCCCATTTTGCCCATTTATAGCTGTGGGTAAGGGCAATGAGCACCACAGCCTGAGCAGAGGGATGTGACGAGAGGGACTCGGCCAATAGAGTATTGTGAACCGAGACTATGGAGAACGAAATTTCACCCTGAGGCATGATCCCTGAAAGGTGAACCATCCACAAACAGTTTAAGATCAGCAATCAGCAGCGGAGAGTCCTGAAGATCTGCCATTGGGGGAACAAATTTTGTCAGTATCTGCAACACAATCATGTGTTTCACTGTCATTTCCTATAGGGGGAAGGGTGGTGGGGGTTTAAAATAGTGCCATTAGACATTTCAAGAAAAACAGTGTCATATCTCAACCACCTAGCTGTGGTGGTGTGTGCTGTCTTCTGTTCAAGGAGGAGCTGGGACACTGCAAGTGGGAACAAATGAGTTAAATTACTTTGTCCCACTATGTCTTGCGAGTTATTCACTGCTTTTTCAGCCATAGCGACCACACGGAAACACAATGGGAGTCCAGCTGCTACTGGATCCAGTTAAGCAGAAAACTAAGCAACCGGGCATGACTTTCCTCTATGTTCGTGGAGGAGAACAGAGGTCATGTAGTCTGACTTTTCGTCTACTAACTGAGTGACTGGTTTGTTTGGATCTGGAATGCCCAATGTGTGAGTCGACTGTAGCGTCAATTTCATGTTCTCAAAACCTTTCTCTGCGTTAGGAGTCCAACTAAGGGTTCTGTTGGCTAGTAGGCCATCATAATCCAGGGAGGATTCTGAGGATTCCATAATCCAGAATAAAGGAATGACAATATGAACACATACGCAAAAATTATATGAGCTGGGGGTTTTTTTTATTGGCTTTGGAATTTTCTGTATGAATACGGTCTGTCTCTAAATGTTTATGAAGAATATGACCTAAGAAGTTAACTTCCTTTTGGAGAAATTGAACCTTTGCAATAATAACTCTGTGGCGTTTTCTGGCGAGATGTTGCAACAGCTTAACAGTGTCACACTTTTATTGCAGTTTCGTTAGGGCAGCAAGCAGACAGTCATCAAAACATAGGTGAGAAGCGCAGAACCATCTTCCAAGCTGAAGGCGCTCTAAGGTCTTTTCCAACACTTAATGGAAACTTGCAGAAACACTGACCGAGCCTGGTAAATGTATAGGGTTTATCATTAAATTGGAACACAAAGCAATACTGGCTGTCCTTCTGGACAGACACGCTGAAACGCTGAAAAAAAGCATTTGCCACATATACGACTGAAAACCATGGCATGAGGGTTGAAGTTGTGTCAGGATCAAGTATGGATTTGGAACACATGGAGCACAAACTATCACAGACTGTTTTACTGATTTCAAATCCTGAATAAAAAGTGCAATTCAACAAAGGTGTTTGCACCGGTGAGTCACGGCAAGGGACTTTCACTCCTGCTTTTAGCAAGGAGTTAAAAATTGGCATCAAGGTATTGAGGCTTGCAAGGTCTGAAATCAGACTTTGGAGAATTTTTTATCAGCTCACGGTTTTCATGAGCCCCACATCATATTTATGGGTTGCCTACAATGTGGCGGAGGGTGGGGCTGGTGGTGTAGTGGTTAGGGTGCTGGGCTCATGATCGGGAGGTTGTGTGTTGAAATCCCGCTAAGACCCCCACTATGCTAAGACTCCTGGGCAAGGTCTTAACCATCGGAGGTGGGACATCAATTAGGGTTTCTGAGTGCATTTTCCATCAAACTCCCCACATCCCTGTCCATGTCCTCCATTCAGGTTTGGTGAAGGAGATGTGAGGCACAGAGCCACAAAAAGTGAACAGATATGTTATACCTGTTTGGGGCATGTATATAAATGTGAGTGTGTTAACGGTGTACATAATTAGATTCAGAGTGTGCTGTAACTAGTGTCACATGGTATGACTCAGCTGTAAGTAGGTCCGGAAACTTCAAGATGGACCTGGTTGCGCATGCACCCTGGTGGCAGGTCAGGTGATTCAGAAACTTCGAGAATGGAACTTTCCAGAACTTTGGAGAGGTTATATTAAGGACCTGGTTCCTACTGGCTCCAGTCTCTTCCCGTCTCATGCAGCCTCTTCCAGTCTCTTCGAGGCTCTTCCAGTTTCTTCGGGTCTCTTCAGTGCGCAGATCTTCTAAGGAAACTCATCGCGGCGGCTCATCTCATCCAAGGCGAGGCGTGGAAACTTCACCCACGGTTCGTCGTTCGGTACTTCATCGCCAAAGTCCATCGTCCACGTTCACCCACAGTCAACGTGAGGATTTCAATCATTTGTTTCTTTCGATACGCAGGATTCCAAGCCTTTCCCCGCCAGCGCGCATGCCATTCCTAAATTTACCATGCTGCAGGTGCTTGGTGACTATGGGACCCTTTGTTTAATTTGTATTTTGGTTGAGCTTTAAGCTGTAAGTATTATTTTGCCTGACCTTTTTTATATTATTACAATGTATATACAGCCCCCCCCCCCCCCCCCCCGACTTACGTTTTTAATTGGTTCTGGACGGCCAAGCGTAAGTTGTTACAGTGACGTATGACGTGTGATGTATGACGCTCATACTGTACTATACATCTATAGATACCATTACCGTATCTCATAAAACACCCCTAAATCAATTATTATAAACATAACATTGTAAAATAATATCAAATACATCAAATAATATCAACATTAATTTCAAATAAATTAAATTCAAGCAAAATAATTTCAAATAGATAAATTTTAATCAAATTCACTCATCAAATATCAAATACAGTATCAAATATAACCTTTAACATTCTCTATGATGCGATATTTCTGCTTGTAAATGGTTCCGATGGTCGACGGATGATCACTTTACATGAGGCTGAGCTGAGTGACTTTACATGAAGCTTAAAACAGCCAATCAACGCTTACAATGTGAGGCGCTCAGCACCGAAAGTAGTGTACTTGCTGTGGGTTATACGGACTTCCAGTCTTTCAAGTGAGCAAGGGCGCCGTTGAACTCATTTAGAACTCAGCCTGCACAGATGTGAATCACTAGCAGGGCGGAAAGTTCTCTTTCTTTTCTGGATTCGGGTTTTCATTCATTTTACAACTCTCTTTGCTTAACTGAGTATGCATGGTAGATTGCGCCGATCCAAGCAGATAGTTAATTCATCTCTGTGTATGAGACTTGTGCCCATGCTAGTAGGCTTACGCTTCTGACCAACCATATTTGCTTAGGGTTACAAAAGTCCGTAAAACAGTGTAAACACAAAGATCACAGAGACGACGTCTTAACACAAGGGTAACACGCTATATAACTGAGATATATATATATATAAAACGATATACAGTATATATAACTGAACTGGGAAGAAGGAGGGGCACATTCAGTCTGTCGTTTGTAAACAATGGACGCAGCGTCATTATGTCATTACGTCAGTGTACTACGTAGGTACGTCTAAACTCGAAATTTGACTTCTTTTGGAAAAAAAAAGCGTAAAATCGAACAAACGTAAAAGGGATGAACGTAAGTCAGGGAGCGTCTGTAGTTTATGTCATGGTTTGTCATGCTTTACTGGTTTCATGGGGCAATTTACTTCTAAATTCCATACGTAACAAAATTGGGAGCTTGTCTGATAGAATTCATTTGGCATACGTAACATACCAAGCACAGGTCTAATTCTTTCCATCTCTATTTCCACAACACAATAGTGAATAGTCTCCACTCATATACATGAAGAGGCTTAAACCCTTGTTTCACCCCTTGGAAAGCTGCAATTTCAGAAACGTTCACAGTTAGTCCTGTGTGGTAACAGGAGAATGTAATGTCAATTAAACACATTAAATCTCATCCTAAGAGATTAACAGGTCAGCAGTTGGAAATCACAAAAGGGGAAATCCACATGCCCTGCCATTTCCCATTTGCAACTGAGTGGGAGTCAAATGGGCTCCTTTATGGTCACTCTGGCAGCCCCCATTGAGCGCAAGTTATTACCACTAAATCGTGCTGGTGTAATAAACTCCTTTGCCATAATCATGGAGTGGCCCACTACAGAGTCTCCTAAAACTTTAATGAGTATACCATGCACTTCAAAAGAATGATAGGCATAAAAGCATCAGCACAAGTTTGCTATTTAACATATGAGCCCTCAGCAGGAAGCCTGTCTTTATTGCAAAGCAGAAATAGATTTGACTCACCAGATCCTGTTGGATCCCCCCCCCCTAGCCATCCTGTCCTCTCAGACTAGTCTGCTGTACTCCATGCATTGAGCTTTGTTAAGGCAATCTCATGTCCAATGACTAGTATCACCATTGATGAAACACCCATCATAACGTCCACTCAAAGAACATGAATTGTTCTTTCCGCGGTCTCGGCTGCATCCTCCACCGCCCCTTCCAATTCAGCCATGGCATTCTCCTTGGTTACCTTGTTGATTCTGTACTGTAACCATCTGGATCAGCACCTTTTGTGCTTTTGCCACCTCATCCTCTTGTTTTCTTATTTTCTTCTGTATTGGTTGTTAATACAATTTCTCTGCATGCACTGCGTTTTGTTCCACCAGTGCGAGTTTTCCAGTATCCCATGAGAGACCTGACACCTGTCACGCAATGTACTCTTTAAATCCATTTATGAACCTATTTCAAAGAGGAGCCTCATATGGAGTTCCTGGATCTTCGGTCATAGCTGTTCTCTCAAGCCCACTGTGGACATTGTGTACCGCAGTACGCCGGGCGAGGGACTGAGAGGCACTTTTTCCTTCGTTCTTTTGTCTATTCATGTCCATTTTCTGCAGGAAAGCTTCCCAAACTGTGTCCATTAGTAGAGTGACAAAAACTGTATACTGTCCATTTAGCTGATTGTCCCAGTCAGTGTTCATGAGGGTTAAAGGTGTTGTTGGCCAGATAACATGCACTCGGAATAAATCTGGACCTTACTTTCAATCCAGGGTGTATCATAGCTCTGAGGAAGTTGGGCAATATTTGCTGCAGAAGTTCATGAGGTCATCAAATCATTGCCTGATGGGTACCTCTTGACTGGACTTCGATGCTTCACTTTTGATTTTGCAGAGTCTGGCAGACCTTCAATGCTGATTTGATCCAGAACAGAGTCAGTCAGGGGAGGATCTGGATAGATCTAGTAAGACGGTAAGGAGAGGGTCCGTCTAGATCGGGATCTCCATCAGACTTAACACACTGGAGGTTATACCCCCATTTCACTGGAACGTGGCAGACTTGCGGAAACCAAACCATAGTCATCCTACAACATTCCCCAGTCATTCCGTCATCTTCTGTGTCCTTCCATCAATTCTGACAGTATTCCCTCATGTTCCGCAGTCCTTCCGCAAACATTCCATCCTTTCGCAACCATTCCGTAATCATTTCTTTTATTCTGCAAGTCTTTCATGAACGTTCCACGAACATTCCTCCTTCTTTCGGGTGGGCAAAGGCGGGCACAGAATCCCCTCGGAATACTCACGGAAGTTTGCGGAATGGTTGCGGATAACATGGAAGACTTGCGGAACACTCAAGGAAGTCACTTTCACTATAAATATTAAATTACTCCAGTTCATTTTTTCTGTTTTGGTAGACAGTTCAGACTACTTTCTATTAACCTTTGTTTTAATATCATCCACCCAGTACATACTTCAATGTAGTTTGGATTCAGTTTCACCCATTTTTTTTCCCTATAATTTTATGAAATTTCTTCTGTTTCATAAATTTAATTCAGTAAGATCCCCATTTTTCAAGTGCCTCCAATGATTCAATTGAGATCTGGCCTTATCCAGTGGCTTTTCCATATTTCATATTTTTTCAGTGCATGTCTTATCTTTTAGGATAGTTGGGCCTTCCATGTTTTTGTAAATGATCAGTTTTCCCCCTATGTCATCGTAAAAGGAGGTCCTTGATGTATTGAGACCATCTTTCCAGTATTTATTAAAAAAGAGGTGTACACATTATCTGCAACCAATCAGCAGGAGGGAGAATCAAAAGCTCTCAGCTATTGGCTAAATTTGAATCACGTGCTAGTAATGTCGTGATGATGCATATGTATAATTTGCCGGGGCTTCCCCTAATTCAGTGCTTCCCAAGTAGTGGGGCGCGCTCCCCTTGGAGGACACGGTGTGATATCAGGGTGAGCGTGTATGACCCTGGGGAAGATGCTTTTTTGCCATAGTGTACTACAATTAAGTGTTTTTTATGATTTAATGCGTTTTTATTTTTAATGTTAATAATGATACAATGTTATGCAGAGGTGTACTCATAAAAATTTTACAGACAAAAAATACTACTTATAGTTGTGCGCAGGGCGCTGGAGGGTGTGAAATGTTTTTTTCCTTCCTAGAGGGAGCGTCACAGAAAATAATTGAGAAGTACTGCGCTAATTTAAAAACATTATGAAAAAAAGCCTTTGAGAGCAAAATCCGCAAGTATGGGTAATTACATTACAGTTAACTGTAATGTATAATATATGATTATAATGATGTAAACTTTATTTTTTATTTTTTTTAATTTTCCCAAATATTTTTTGAAAACTGATGTATAACTGAGGACAACTTAACTTGAAACAACTTAAGTCGAAGTATACCTGTACTGCATCATGCCACAGGAAAATAATGAGCCTACTCTCTGTTACAAATGATAATCTATTTAAAAATTAATTAACATTATCATTGAGTGTATTTTGTGTAATTTTCAATTTACAAGATATGCAGAAAGCCTGGGTTTGAGTTGTGGTCTCAAGGTTTCTGTGTGGAGTTTCCATATTCTCCCCATGCATAGGTTTCTTCCACTTACTCCAGTTTTCTCAAACAGTCCAAAAACATGCACAGTAGACCAATTGGCTGTGCCAAGTCACCCCTAGGTGTGCGTGTGAATGGTTGTATGTGTGTTGGCCTTGTGATGGCCTGGCGAACTATTCAGTGTGACCTATTCAGGTAGCATGGTAGCATGGTAGTTAGCACATCTGCCTTACAGCTAGAAGGTCCTGGGTTCTCCCACTTGCGTGGGTTTTATTTGGGGGTGCCATCTTCATCAGACAGTCCAAAAGACATGCACAAATAATGCTAACTGGCAGTTTTACATTGGTGTGTGTGTGGGGGGGATTGTTGACCCTGCAGTGGTCTGGTCAACCATTCAGACTCCCCTCGATGCCAATAGTGGGTTTCAGCCAACGATTGATTGAGTGATTAAATATTCATGTTTCAAGAATGAATATTGTAAGTATTCATTCAGTCATTTGCCAAACTGTTTAATCCTAATAGGGCTCCGATGAGACGAGAGCTTATTTCATCTGACTATGAGCTAGGAAAGGGTGCACCTTGAACAACTGTTTTTTTTCTTAATATGAAACCTCTAAATATGTACTATATGTACTGTAGCAGCAGATTTATGCACCTTCACTGTGTAAATGTTCTACAGTCTGGTAAAGTAGTTTCATGGTTTTCTTCTTCTTCTTCTTCTTTTCCTTTTAGTTGCTCCCTTCAGGGGTCGCCACAGTGAATCATCTGCCTCCATCTCACCCTGTCCTCTGCATCTTCATCTTTTACACCAACTACCTTCATGTCCTCCTTCACCACATCCATAAATCTCATCTTTGGTCTTCCTCTAGGTCTTCTGCCTGGTAGTTTGACCATCAGCGTCCTACTACCAATATACTCACTATCCCTCCTCTGTGCATGTCCAAACCATCTCAATCTAGCCTCTCTGACTTTGTCTCCAAAACCTTTTGTACAGCTTTAAAACCAGGAAGAAAACTGCTTGGGGCTGAATGACAGAAGTGATTAGCAAATCACGTTTGCATCTTATCCATGTTCATAGAGTCAGTGTGTGAAGTAATTATGTTAAGCTTGGCCAGAATTTTCCTAAGAAACAAACAAAAACGTTTCACACTGAGAAGACAGGATGGGGAGCACTTGGGCAGTCTTCACCATGACCAAGACCAGAGAGCTTCCCAAAGACACCAGAGATAAAATTGTAAAACTGCACAAAACTGGGATGAGTCAAACCGCAATTGGTAAACAACTCTGTGAGAAAAGATCAACAGTTGGAAACATTATTAGAAGATGGAAGTATAACATCACTGACAACCTCCCTAGGATTGGTGCTCCATGCAAAATCTCACCTCGTGGGGTTCAAAGGATCCTGAGAACAGTGAGTAATCAGCCCAGAACTATACGGCAGGAACTGGTCAATGATTTGAAGATGGCAGGAACCACCGTCACAAAGATGACAATAGCTAACACATTACGTCGTCATGAGATGAAATCCTGCATTGCCCGAAAGGTTCCCCTACTAAACAAAAAACATGTAAAGGCCCGTCTGAAATATGCTAAAGACCATCCGGACGATCCAGAGGAGGATTGGGAGAATGTGATGTGGTCAGATGAGACCAAAATTGAACTTTTTGGTTTAAACAGCACTCGCCGTGTTTGGAGGAAGAAGAATGCTGAGTTGCATCCCAAGAACACCATACCTACTTTGAAGCATGGGGGTGGACACATCATGCTTTGGGGATGCTTCTCTGCAAAAGAGACAGGAAGACTGCACCGTATCAATGGCAACATGAATGGGGCCATGTATTGTGACATTTTGGGTAAAAACCTCCTTCCCTTGGTCAGAGCATTAAAGATGAAACATGGCTGGGTCTTCCAGCATGATAACGATCCAAAGCACACAGCCAAGAAAACCAAGGAGTGGCTCCATAAAAAGCATATCAAGGTTCTGGAGTGGCCTAGCCAGTCTCCAGACCTCAACCCAATCGAAAACCTGTGGAGGGAGTTAAAACTTCGAGTTGCCAGGCGACAGCCCTCAAACATCATGGCTCTAGAGAAGATCTGTGCAGAGGACTGGGCCAAAATCCCAACTAAAGTGTGTGTAGACCTGATCAAATACTACAGAAACCATTTGACCTCTGTCATTGCCAACCAAGGCTACATTACAAAGTATTAAAAGTAATTTTTGCTGGCTGCCCAATACTTATTGGCCTCTCATTTTCACAAATAAATTGTTTAAAAATCATACAATGTGATTTCCTGGATTTTTTTTTTACATTCTGTCTCTCAAGCTTGATGTGTACCAATAATGAAAATTACAAACCTCTCTTATCTTTTTAAATGGGTGAACTTGCACATTTTTACATTGCCCAATACTTATTGGCCCCACTGTGTGTGTATGTATGTTATATATATATATATATATATATATATATATATATATATATATATATATATATATATATAGATAGATAGATATATACATACATACAGTATGTATATGTTTTCATTTTTTATGTATATTATCCAGTTAAGCTCTATGATGCCACTCAAACGCCTGCTAAGCGCCGTCTCTTCTGAAGAAATCAGACTTTCAAAACACTTAAAAGATCAGAAGTCCATACAAGTCGCGCTTCGTCTCACAAGCTCCGTTTCTCACCTGCAACAAACGCCTCACATTCAAAGGGGAAGGACTTAAAAAGCACGATTTAATTGAGCTGAGCGTGCAGTTTTTATTCATAGGGAGTAAATGAGATTACTTAATTCAAGTACGAACTGCATTTCACTTTCACCGGGAATCACGCGCACGCACGCGCGCGTGTGTGTGTGTGTGTGTGTGTGTGTGTGTGTGTGCGTGCGCACTCGTGTGTTGACCATGTCTTTTTAGCAGAGTTATAATCTTACAATGACCATGGCATCTGGAATCACTTTTACCAGGAATCACACGTGTGTGTGTTGTGTGTATGTGTGTGTGTGTGTGTGTGTGTGTGTGTGTGTGTGTGTGTGTGTGTGTGTGTGCGCGCATGTGTTGACCATGTCTTTTTAGCAGAGTTATAATCTTACAATGACCCGGTCTGTCTGTCTTCCTTTCGGCTTTTTCCCTTCTACTCAGGAGTCGCCACAGCGAATCATCTGATTCGCCGTTTGATTTGGCAGAGGTTTTTACGTTGGATGCCCTTCCTGTCACAACCCTTTTAGCAAGGGATAGAAACACGCTGACGACTTTGCAGCCTGCTCTTTACGAAAGTCAGCAATGGTTCTTTTACATGCCTCTCACCATAGACAGTAAGAGACATGACCCGCCTTTGATAACCCAGTTAGCCGCACTGGGGAATCTTACAATGACCATGGCACCTGGAATCACTTTCACCAGGAATCACACGTGTGTGTGTGTGTGTGTGTGTGTGTGTGTGTGTGTGTGTGTGTGTGTGTGTGTGTGTGTGATTGTGTGATTGTGTGTGCGCGCGTGTGTTGACCATGTCTTTTTTAGCAGAGTTATAATCTTACAGTGACCATGGCACATGGAATCACTTTCACCAAGAATCACACGTGTGAGTCTGTGTGTGTGCACACGCACCGGTGTGTGTGTGTGTGTGTGTGTGTGTGTGTGGGGTGTGTGTGTGTGTGTGTGTGTGTGTGTGTGCACGCATGTGTTGACCATGTCTTCTTAGCAGAGTTATAATCTTACAAATGTTTATGGAAGGTTAAAAGTCTGAGCCATAAAATACAGTTGGATTGACACACAAACATGAACACGGTTCACACACAAACTTGAACAAAGTTGGAACGACAGCATCATCCCTTCCTAGCCAATAGGATGCCAGTGGGGCGGGATGTTGAGAGATAGCCAATGGGAGGGAGCCACGTCATCCCTCCTAGCCAATGGGAGGCCAGCGGGGTGGGATGTTGGAAGACAGCCAATGAGAGAGCATCTCACGCATTCTTTGAATTTTTGAATGGTGCGTTTAAGGCTTTTCGTAAGAAGAGGTTGTTTCGGGTACAGAGGACGAAAATTTAGGAAAATGTTTTTCATAACCTGGATTTTTTGTATTCAGAAGCTTTCGTAAGTAGAGGGCCGACTGTATTTATATTTTGTACTCATGAGTCACATGAAACAAATTCATTTTGGTACAACAATACCAATATATTATATACGAAATATGCCATGTATCGAGGAGGAAGATCCTGGGGCTTTGAGTGGGGGGAACCGCCCATTGCTGGGGCTGAGGTCACAGAGGTAGTCAAAAAGCTCCTCGGTGGTCAGGTTCTGGAGATGGATGAGATCCACCCTGAATATCTCATGGTTCTGGGTGTCATCGATGTCTTGGTTCACGTCTCTGCAACATTGCATGGTCATTGGATGAAGTACCTCGAGGTTTCAATCCACACTCCTCAGTCTACCTGGGAAAGTCTATTCAGGACTAAATGAGTAAATCAGGAGAGGGGGATCTGACCAATGGTTAAACCTTGGATTCAGGAGCAATAATGTGGTTTTTTGTCCTGGCCACAGCACTCTCAATCAGCTCTATATACTTTACAAGATCCTGTCATTTCTGTGAGGTTCTAATTCTGGTTCACTAAAATTATAGGCCCGAATCCACATCAGCTGGCAGGGTGGTCCTCATCTCTTTCTTTAGTCACAATTTACAGTACATTTTCGCATGCATTCTTTAAGTGAGCGAAATTAGTGGAACATGTGATTGACAGGTGTAGGGTTTTTTCTCGCTCTAGTTTATCCAGTTACATCATTTTTTCAAGCAAACACTGTTTATAACCTTTGGCATCAACTTTGCATTAAGAGTGACTTTTGTTTGGATCCTGGTGCTCACTACTTGCAGTTATTCATTTATTTTCTAAACCAAATTAAGAACTCTGGGCAGGGGCAGGGTACACCCTGGACAGCTTGCCAGTACATAACAGGGCCAAGACACATACAACTAGGGGCCATATGGAACAGACAATTAGCTTACTGTGCATGTCTTTTCACGGTGGAAGGAAACCAGAATACCCACAGACCCATGCTTACCTACTTAGGAAAAAGATTCAAACTCTGCACAGAAATGCCCCGAGTCCAGGAATCAGACACAGGCCTTCTTTCTGTGGAGCAGACATGCTCACCACTAAGCCACCATGCCACCCTGCTCACAGTTCTCGTGATTATTATTATTATTATTATTATTATTATTGTTGTTGTTGGTGGTGGTGGTGGTAGTACTGCTGCATGTGCGATGTTTACTTTATATTTCTAGAACAAAAATGACCCCATTTTGTAAGGGGAGCCGAAAGAGAAAGAAATGAGTGAGATTGAGGCTTTGAAAGCAACAAAAATTTACCTTGTAAAATATATAGGACTGATAAACCACTTGTCAACTTTGACCCATAAACATTCCCTTCACAAAGCTGCATGTGTCAAATATATAGACCCTGCCCTCTATAATTATTCGCACCCCTGGTTAAGATGACTTATTTCGCTTTTTTTATTCGCTATTTTTTTTTTTATTTATTTTTATTTTTTTTTTTAAATAATATCAGACCACAATGGAAAAAGAACAAACTTCAACCTTTAATTCAAGTGCATTTATTCAGTGGGGGGAAAATCCCACATTCAGAAATACTGTAATTATTTTACTTCAAATCATGTGTGCCACAATTATTAGCCCCCTGATATTAATACTTTGTACAACTGCCTTTTACCAAAAGAATAGCACCTAATCTTCTTTGTGCATGTTTTCCAAGATGAGAGAATACAGAAAGAGGAGCTTGGACCATTTCCTCTCTGCACAATCTCTCTAAATCATCCAGTGACCTGGTCCTCTCCTCTGTAGTCTCCTCTTCAGATCACTCCACAGGGTTTCAATGGGGTGAGGTCTAGGGACTGAGATGGTCATGGGAGGAGCTTGATTCTGTGTCTGGTGAATCATTTCCGTGTAGATTTGGCCACATGTTTAGAGTCATTTTTTTGCTAAAGGTCCCAGTGATCTTCAGCTTTTGGGCAGAGGCCACCAGATTTTGAGTTAAAATGTCCTGGTATTTCAAACCATTCAAAATGCCATGCACCCTAACCAGGTTCCCAGTGCCTCTGGAAGAGAAACAGGCCCAGAGCAGCATCCTTCTTCCCCCATACTTCACATTGGACATGGGGTGCTTTTCTGCATTCTCATCTTTTGTGCTCCGCCAGACCCACTTATCGTGTTTGTTGCCAAAATGCTCTAGCTTGGTCTCATCTGACCAAAACACACAGTTTTAGTTGAAGTGCTAGTACCACTTAGTGAACTCCAGACATTTGTGTTTATGACTGTGACTGAGAAAAGTTTTTTTTCCCTGCATGCCTGCTAAACAGCTTGTTGGCATGTAAATGGTGCCTGATGGTTGTTTTGGAGACTTTGTGACCCCAAGATACTGCCATTTGTTGAAATTCTTTAATAGTGAGCTTTGGATAACTTTTTATTTCTCTTACCCACCTCCTCACTGTGTGTGGTGGCAAAATAACCTTGTGTCCTCATCCAGGCTTGTTTACCACTGTTCTGGTTGTTTAAACTTCTTAATGGTGCAGGTGAGAAATAAGAATTGATGAATCACTCAGTAAATATTCTTATATATTCTGAACAACTGTGTAAACATACCGTAGAACATGCTTACAAAAGTACTTCAATTACATTTATTTCCAAGGAATGGTTAGGGGTGCCAATAATTATGGAACAAGTTATTTTATATAAAATAATTCTTATTCAGGGATTTCCCCCCTTAAAATTCACTTGAGTTGAGGGTTACATTTTTCTGCAATAAAAATATAATTTGGTGCAAGACTTCAACACATCGTCACCAGGGGTGCCAATAATTATGGGGGACGGTGTAGCTAGATTATTAATCCCAGAGGGAAATTCACATTTTCCAGCAGCATTGCAGTCGAACAGCACAAATGTATTCTATAAAAAACCACAAAATCAATTTAAGGTGTTGTGTTGAAAATAAAATCAGTCAGACATCACTAACCTGATCAATCAGTGTTTTTGTAGAACTAATATTTCTACATGGTAAATAATTGACTGTCAGGTGTAGTAGAGTCATAGAATCCAACAGAGCAAACGGTCCTGACCCACATGCTGCTGATTCTGTGTAATTGAATCATTAATTGAAAGGGGCGTGTTCAAAATAATACCAATGTGGAGTTTAATTCATTCATTCTTTAAAAATCAGGAGCCAATTATTGTCCTTATTTAAGGAATGAAGGCAGTAAATGTAGTACCTGCTGGTTATAAACATTTCTGTCTGAAATTCTGAGGAATAGGAGTCTTTCCAGACATTGTTCAGAAGAACTGCATACTTTGATTTAAAAGTTGATCGAACAGGTGAATATAATTACTGTACATATAAAGAAGGGCAGAAATTGAGAGGCTGCTCAGATCAAACAATCACAAATGTTTAAAATGGCAACAAAATCTGAAAGATGTGGAAGAACGTGAAAAACTACCCTTCGAATGGATCAAAGAACCAAATTGGCAAGAACTGAGCAACTAAAGTTACTTGTGAGTCCTGTTACAATTAGACGCCTATGTGAACCTGGGGTATCAGCAAGAAGCCCATAACGTCCAACTGCTGAAAAAACAGATGTGCTGAAGAAGTTTCAGTTCACCAAAGTGCACATTGACTGGAATAAAGAGAAATGGAGCAACATTCTGTGGACTGATGACAGTAAGATTGTTTTGTTTGGGTCTACTGGCAGGAGACAGTTTATCAGACATGCCCCAAACACTGAATTCAAGCCACAATGCTCTGTTTAGACAGTGAAGCCTGGTGCGGCAAGTATCATGATACAGGGATGTTTCTCATACTACGGTGTTGGGTCTATTTATCACATCCCAGGAACCAGTTTGAACACTTGAAGAGGTCGTGCTGCCTTATGCTGAAGAGGAAATGCTCTTGAAATTGGTTCCAACCTGACAATGACCCCAAACTCATCAGTAAACTGGTAACATCTCAGTTCCAGACCAATGAGATTGACGTTATGGATCGGTGGCGTAAGATTGACCTTAATCCAATAGAAAACTTGTGTAGTGACACCAAAAGTGCAGCTTCTGAGGAAAAAAAATCACAAAATCCAGAAGAACTGGAAAATGTAGTCCGATCATCCTGAGCTGGAACATATGCTCAGAGGTGCCAATAGTTGATTGACTCCATGCAACACCGATGTGAAGTAGTTCTCAGAAACTGTGGTTATATAACTAAATATTAGTTCAGTGAGTCAAAGGAAAACAAAACATTAAAATATTTTACAGTTCATACACTGAATGTTTGAGTTTGTAAAAAAGAAATCAGACATTGATATTTCTTGAACAGTCTGATAGTCATTTTTCTTCAATTTCTTTAAAGGAAAAACACAAATTTGATATATGAAAATAAAATCTACTATCAGGATTTTGACTCCTTGAATCGACACCTTATTGTGGTGGAGAGATTTGCATGTCCTAATGATCCGAGGAACTATGTTGTTGGGTGCATTATGCCCCTTTTAGGGTCACCCAAGGCAAACAGGTCCTAGGTGAAGGTCCAGATGAAGCACGGTCCAAAAGACCCCAATGAAGAAAAACACAAGGTCACAGTTTCCCTTACATGGATGTGGGTCACTGAGAACTCCCCGGAGCCAGGCCTGGGGTAGGGGCTTGAAGGTGAGCGCCTGGCTGTTAGGCCCTTGCCTATGGAGCCCGGCCTGGCCCAGCACAAAGAGAAAACATGGGACCGTCCTCCCATGAACCCACCACCTGTGGGAGGGGCTATAGTGGTTTGGTGTTGTGCGAGTTAGGGGGCAGCCAAAGTCATGGGTTCTGTCGGACCGATCCTCAGCTTCTGACCTGACTCTGAGGACATAGAATGATACCTCTCTGGCAGGGAAGGAGCCTAAGCTGATGCGTGAGGTGGAGAGATACAGACTAGATATAGTTGAACTCAACTCAATACATAGCTCAGAGTCTATAACCATCCCCCTCGAAAGTATGGGACATTACTCAATTCTGGAGTTCCTCATAGGGAGAGGCAGCAAGCGTGTTGCCCCTTGTCTCGGTGTCTTCACGTTGGGGTTCTCCCTGGTTGACAAAAGGGTAGCTTTGTCCTCGGGTGGGGGTACAAGTTCTGACTGTTATTTGTGCTTATGCACCAAATGACAGTTCAGAGTACCCACCCTTCTTGAAGTCTATGGAGGTGTGTTGGAGAACACTTACCTGGGGGACTCACTCGTTGTTCTGGAAGACTTCAATGCCCATGTGGGCAATAGTGTGACCTGAAAGGCTGTGATCGGTAGGTACGGCCTTTCCAGTCTGAACCCGAATCATGTTTCATTGTTTAACTTCTGTGCTCGTCACTGTTTGTCCATCACAGACACCACGTTCGAATATAAGGGTGTCCATAAGTGCACTTGGCACCAGGACACCCTAGGCCACCATTCGATGATCGACCTTGTAGTCGTGTCACTGGACTTGTGGCTGCATGTTCTGGATATTAGGGTGAAGAGAGGAGTTGAGCTGTCAATCCACACTCAATGATGAGCTATTTCTGATGGCGGGGGAGGCCACCTTCCAGACCTGGCAGGCCCACGTGTGTAGCTAGGATCTTCTGGGAACGTTTGGCGAAATGAGCTTCCTTCATCTTTTAAGAGATGGGGTAAGAAGCTCAGCCATCCGGGGGGGGGGGCTCAGAGTAGAACTGCTGCTCCTCCACATTGAGAGGAGCCAGTTGAGGTGGCTTGGGTATCTGGTTAGAGTGCCTCCCAAACACCTCCCTGATGTGTTGTTTCAGGCATGGCTGACTGGGAAGAGACCCTGGGAAGAGACCTAGAACGTGCTGGAGGGATTATGTCTCCTGGTTGGTCTGGGACCACCTCAGTGTCCCCCTGGAAGAGCTGTAGAGGTTGAGGAGAGGGACTTCTGGACCTCATTACTTAGGCTGCTGCCACCATGACCCGACCCGGATGAAGCAGAGGACGATGATGATGATGAAGATTTTGAGCTTTATTTAATTTTTTAAAAACACTGGTATTATTGAACACAACTCTATGAGGCATCTATTGTAAAATTTCAAAGTTTAGAGAACTTTAGGCCGACATTGTTGAAAGTACAGAAAGTAAAGAAAATATTGTAATAGTACAGATTTGCAGTCTCTCGCAGAGATTAACACAAGTCTGATATATATATATATATATATATATATATATATATATATATATATATATATATGCTGTGTGTGTGTGTATGTATGTGTTGTGTTAGTGTTCCCCCATTCTAGAATTAAAAGTCTAATGGCCTGGGGAGTAACAATCTTCTCAGTCTGTCAGTGGAGCAGGCAATGACAGCACTCTGGTGCTGATGCTGCTCCTCTGTCCGGCAATGATGTTGCGCTGTGGATAATTTACAATTGACAGGCGTCAACTCAGCGGCCGTCGCCACAGATGTTACATTGTCAAGTTCTGTCCCAACTATAGCGTCCGCCTTCCTCCCTAGTTTGTCCAGTTGTGAGGCATCCTTCTTAATGCCCCCCCAGCAGACCACAGCATAAAGGAAGGCGTTCGCCACCACAGACTGATAGAGCACCAGCTGCAGTTGTTTTTTTGTTTGTTTGTTTTTTTACAGATGTTGAAGGTTACAGTATGCCCTTGACTATTCGCGGTTTTACACCCATGGTTTGAGTATTCGCTGACTGCCGAACAACCGGCACGTGATTCAAATTCAGCCAATGACCGTCCTCCTTTCTCCTGATTGGTTGAGCTGATGTCCCGTCCCTTTTTCCTCATTCACGCACAAGTTGTCAATGAGCCTCTTTTTTTGTGTGTGCTTTAATTACCAGTTAAGCTCTATACCACTCAAACGTTATGCGTCTTCTCTGGCTAAGCGATAGAAAACACTGGATGTCTCTTCTGAAGAAATAAGACTTTCTCCTGAGAAACGACGGTTTTCTCTGAACTGTTGTATTAAAATCTTTTTCAATTATTATTCCAGTACAGTACCTAAGTTCATGTTTATGCGTGAGATTTTATGTTCTGTAGCATGTTTAACAAACGATACCAAAAGGACAAACTTTATTACAGTACTCTTCATGTCCTTTTACATTGAAGTTGGAGTGACGTCTTGGAGTGACATCTCCAAGATGGCTCTGCCCAGAGGGCAATGTCACAGACTTCTCAGATTCAAATTGTTTCTTTGTTTGTTTTAATTTGTTTGTTCATGTTTTGCACTATGTTCGACGTCGACTCGATGACAGCTATAAGATCGGAGTGTCTTCGTGCGTGTATAACTAAGCAGAGCTAACATGCTATTAGCAGAGCTAACATGCTATTAGCAGAGCTAACATGCTATCGTAGGCAGCTCAATGCGAGCCGCATCCCAACTAGCAATAAGCCCAGGCGGGAAGGGGAGAAACGACGACTCTGGCGCTTGGGTTGCAGGGATGAAGGCCGTATAGCCGGCTGGTATTATCCGCCTATAGGCCTTATCAGGTGTACTTTCCTCGAGCCGTGTTTCACAGAAACACAGTCCTGTAGATCCCTCTGCCCTGCAATCTGAGCATGAAGCTCATCCATCTTGTTTCTCAGGGACTGAACATTTACAAGCAGTATGGCCGGAAGTGCTAACCAAGCCTCTGAGAACTCCGCCTGGGTGATTAGCATGGAGCTCCCATAGCATGGCAGCTCACGATAGAAGTTCTCAGAGTCAAATTGTTTCTTTGTTTGTTTTAATTTGTTTTATTTGTTGTTTTGTTTGGTCATGATTTGCTCTATGCTCATCTACGACCGGTCGACTCTACTACATCTATAAGATCAGAGTATCTTCGAGCGTGTATAACTAAGCACGCTCAACTGGGCTTGTTAGCCAGGATGCAGCTATCAGAGATAATATGCTATTAGCAGAGCTAATATGCTATGGTAGGCAGCTGAATGCGAGCCGCACCCCAGCGGACAAGAAGCCCAGGCGGGAAGGGGCTGAACGACGACACCAGTGCTTGGGATTGCAGGGGATGAAGGCCGTGTAGCCGGCTGGAGCAATTTCCTTTTCGGGTGTACTCTCCTCGAGCCATGTTTCACAGAAACACAGTCCTGTAGATCCCTCTGAGCTGCAATGTGAGCATGAAGCTTGTCCATCTTGTTTCGCAGGGACTGAACATTCTCAAGTACTATGGCCGGAAGTGCTAACCAAGCCTCTGAGAACTCCGCCTGGGTTTAGCCGGTAACCGCTAGCTAACCGCTAGCATTGAGTTGCCATAGTATATAAGATCAAGATAGAAGTTGTTGCGTGCTTAGTTGCTCGAAGCTGAAGCTGCCCATAGCTGTAGTAGACTCGACCGATCATAGACGAGCATAGTGCAAAACATGAACAAACAAATAAAATGAACAAAGAAACAATTTGACTCTGAGAACTCCGTGACATTGCCCTCTAGACAGCGCCATCTTGAAGACGTCACTCCAAGACGTCACTCCAAGTTCAATGTAAAAGGACATGAAGCGTAATAAAGTTTATCCTTTTGGTATCATTTGTTAAACCTGCTACAGAACATAAAATCTCACGCACAAACATTCTCAGAATTAACTTAGGTACTGTACTGGAAGAATAAATGCAGCCATGAGGTGGGGGGGCACTAACCAGTGTCTCTCCCCCTCATGCCGGTCCCAAGCCCGGAGAAATGCAGAGGGTTGTGTTAGGAAGGGCATCCGACGTAAAACCAATGCCAAACATTTATGATGCATATCAGAAGTATTACCCCCATACCGGATCGGTCGAGGCCCGGGTTAACAACGACCGCCATCAGTGCTGTCAGTCAACAGGGTGCTGATGGAAATTGGACTACTGTTGGTCGAAGATGTTGAAGAAGGAGAGGTGGGAGGCGTGTCCGTAGGCAGAGAGAGAAGAGGAAAGGCATGAGTCTAGGACTGAGAGTGGGGACTTTGAATGTTGGAACTATGCAAAGAAAAGGTAGAGAGCTGGCTGACATGATGCAGAGGAGGAAGGTGGACATACTGTGTGTTCAGGAGACCAGGTGGAAAGGTAGCAAAGCTAAAAGCATAGGAGCAGGCTTTAAGCTGTTTTATCATGGTGTGGATGGGAAGAGAAATGGAGTAGGAGTCATCTAGAAGGAGGAGTTTGTCAGGAATGTTCTAAAAGTGAAAAGAGTGTCAGACAGAGTGATGAGTCTCAAGTTAGAATTTGAAGGTGTAATGCTCAATGTTGTTAGTGCCTATGCCCCACAGGCAGGATGTGAGCTAGAAGAGAAGGAGAGATTCTGGAGTGACTTAGATGAAGTGATTCAGAGTACCACCAGAGGTGAAAGAGTGGTCATTGGTGCAGACTTCAATGGACATGTTGGTGCAGGCAACAGAGGGGACGAAAAAGTGATGGGCAGGTTTGGCATCCAGGACAGGAACGCAGAAGGACAGATGTTGATAGATTTTGCAAAAAGGATGGAAATGGCTGTGGTAAATACTTTCTTCCAGAAGAAACAGGAGCATAGGGTGTCTTATAAAAGCGGAGGTAGGAGCACACAGGTAGACTACATCTTGTGTAGGCGATGTAATTTGAAGGAAGTCAGTGACTGCAAAGTCATAGTGGGTGAGAGTGTTGCCAAACAGCATAGGATGGTGGTGTGCAGGATGACTGTGATGGTGAGAAAGGTGAAAAAGGCAAAGGCAGAGCAGAAGACAAAGTGGTGGAAGCTGAAAAAGGAAGAGTGTCGTGTTGTCTTCAAGGAGGAGTTGAAACAGGCTTTGGGTGGCCAGGAAGTGCTTCCAAATGACTGGACAACCACAGCAAATGTGATCAGGGACACAGGTAGGAGAGTACTTGGTGTGTCCTCTGGAAGGAAAGTAGATAAGGAGACTTGGTGGTGGAATGAGGAAGTGCAGGAGTGTGTACAAAGGAAGAGGTTAGCTAAGAAGAAGTGGGACATTGAGAGGACCGAAGAGAGTAAACAGGAGTACAGGGAGACGCAGCATAAGGCGAAAGTAGCAGTGGCTAAGGCCAAACAGAGGGCGTATGATGACTTGTATGATAGGTTGGATAGTAAAGAGGGAGAAAATGATCTATACAGGTTGGCACAGCAGAGAAATAGAGATGGGAAGGACGTGCAGCAAGTTAGAATGATAAAGGGCAGAGAGGGAAATGTATTGACTGATGACAGAAGTGTGCTGGGAAGATGGAAGGAGTACTTTGAAGAGCTGATGAATGAGGAAAATGAGAGAGAAAAAAGAGTAGAAGAGGTGACCATTGAGGAGCAGGATGT
This sequence comes from Plotosus lineatus, assembly GCA_024760905.1. Taxonomy (NCBI): domain Eukaryota; kingdom Metazoa; phylum Chordata; class Actinopteri; order Siluriformes; family Plotosidae; genus Plotosus; species Plotosus lineatus. Next base: position 56,641,284 of record CM045733.1, on the reverse strand, counting down.
AGCAAAGATTAGTAAGGGTGAAGTGAGAAGGGCATTGAAGAGGATGAAGAATGGAAAGGCAGTTGGTCCTGATGATATACCTGTGGAGGTATGGAAGTGTCTAGGAGAGGTAGCAGTAGATTTTCTGACAAGAACATTCAACAAGGTACTAGAGAGTGAGCAGATGCCGGAGGAGTGTAGAAGTGTGCTGGTGCCCATTTTTAAGAACAAGGGAGACGTGCAGAGTTGCAGCAACTACAGAGGGATAAAGTTGATGAGTCATACGATGAAGTTATGGGAAAGAATAGTGGAAGCTAGACTAAGGGCAGAGGTCAGCATTTGTGAACAACAGTTTGGTTTCATGCCAAGAAAGAACACCATAGATGCAATGTTTGCTTTGAGGATGTTAATAGAGAAGTACAGAGAAGGTCAGAGGGAGCTACATTGTGCCTTTGTGGATCTGGAAAAAGCATATGACAGGGTGCCAAGAGAAGAACTGTGGTATTGCATGAGGAAGTCTGGAGTGGCAGAGAAGTATGTTCGAGTGGTGCAGGACATGTATGAGAGATGTAAGACAGTGGTGAGGTGTGCTGTCAGTGTGACCGACGAATTCAAGGTGGAGGTGGGACTGCATCAAGGGTCAGCTCTGAGCCCCTTCTTGTTTGCTATGGTGATGGACAGGCTGACAGACGAGGTGAGACAAGAATCTCCATGGACTATGACGTTTGCAGATGACATTGTGATCTGTAGTGAGAGCAGAGAACAAGTGCAGGAAAATCTAGAGAGGTGGAGGTATGCCCTGGAAAGGAGAGGAATGAAGGTTAGCCTCAGAAAATCAGAATACATGTGTGTGAATGAGAAGGACCCAGGAGGAACGGTGATGTTACAGGGAGCAGAGATAACGAAGGTGGAGGATTTTAAGTACTTAGGCTCAATAATCCAGAGCAATGGAGAGTGTGGAAAAGAGGTGAAGAAACGTGTGCAGGCAGGCTGGAATGGTTGGAGAAAAGTGTCCGGTGTGATGTGCGATAGGAGAGTGTCGGCAAGAATGAAGGGAAAAGTGTACAAGACGGTGCTGAGGCCAGCGATGTTGTATGGCTTAGAAACAGTGGCGCTGAGGAAAAGGCAGGAGGCAGAGCTGGAGGTAGCGGAGATGAAAATGTTGAGGTTCTCTCTGGGAGTAACGAGGATGGATAGGATCAGAAATGAGTCTATCAGAGGGACAGCCCACGTAAGATGTTTTGGAGACAAAGTCAGAGAGGCTAGATTGAGATGGTTTGGACATGTACAGAGGAGGGATAGTGAGTATATTGGCAGTAGGATGCTGAGGTTGGAACGACCAGGCAGAAGGCCTCGAGGAAGACCAAAGAAGAGATTTATGGATGTGGTGAAGGAAGACATGAAGGTCGTTGGAGTCAGAAAAGAAGATGCGGAGGACAGGGTGAGGTGGAGGCGGATGATTTGCTGGGCGACCCCTGAAGGGAGCAGCCAAAAGTAAAAGAAGAAGACTGTACTGGAATAATAATTGAAAAAGACTTTAAAACGAGTGCTTTACAACAGTATATGCTGTATAATGTTTATATTTTATCATCAATAAAAATAAGAGCAAAAATTGAAAAGTTTTTCTTAATCATTAGTATATTTTACTACATTAATACTGTCTGTCTGTCTTCCTTTCGGCTTTTTCCCTTTTACTCGGGAGTCGCCACAGCGAATCATCTGATTCGCACGTTTGATTTGGCAGAGATTTTTACGTCGGATGCCCTTCCTGTCACAACCCTTTTTAGCAAGGGACAGAAACACGCTGACGACTTTGCAGCCTACTCTTTACGAAAGTCAGCAATGGTTCTTTTACATGCCTCTCACCATAGACAGTGAGAGACATGGCCCGCCTTTGATAACCCAGTTAGCCGCACTGGGGGGGACAGTGACAACCTTGTGGAGAGTGGGACTCGAACCCCCAACCTTTGGATCAGCGATCCTGCGCCCTATACCACTAGACCACCACTGCCCCTGATTACTACATTAATACTGTATTGATGATTAAGACGGTCTATAGAATGTGTTTAAGAGGCATATTTTAATGCATGTAATAGATACGTGTTACATGGGGTTTTACTTCTGGGTACAGAACTCGTGGATTATCTCGATTCGCGGGAGGGCTCGGGACCGTATGTCGAGGGCCTACTGTACTAGGTTTGTGAGGACGTAAAGACAGCTCTGTCCTTTCTTGCACAGAGCATCAGTGTTGGCAGCCCAGTCCAGCTTGTCATTCATTCATGTCATTCATGTACACCCAGGTACAGTCGGCCCCCTACTTACGAAATTAATTCGTTCCAGCGCCTTTTTCATAACGCATAGGTTTCGTAAGTAGAGCCGCATTTTACATGTAAAATGCCTGATTCGTTCCAAGACTCCCAGGACTACCACATAAACCCTTTAAAAATGATAAAAGTACACCAATTTTGTATGAAATTGTATGAAATATGTGTTTAAAATAAAAGAAAGAAGAAGCAGAGGCGGGAGGCGTGTCCGTAGGCAGAGAGAGAAGAGGAAAAGCACGAGTCTAGGACTGAGAGTAGGGACTTTGAATGTTGGAACTATGACAGGAAAAGATAGAGAGCTGGCTGACATGATGCAGAGGAGGAAGGTGGACATACTGTGTGTTCAGGAGACCAGGTGGAAAGGTAGCAAAGCTAAAAGCTTAGGAGCAGGGTTCAAGCTATTTTATCATGGTGTGGATGGGAAGAGAAATGGAGTTGGAGTCAACTTGAAGGAGGAGTTTGTCAGGAAGTTCTAGAAGTGAAAAGAGTGTCAGACAGAGTGATGAGTCTCAAGTTAGAAATTGAAGGTGTGATGTTCAATGTTGTTAGTGCTTATGCCCCACAGACAGGATGTGAGCGAAAAGAAAAGGTGAGTTTCTGGAGTGACTTAGATGAAGTGATGCAGAATACCCCCAGAGGTGAAAGAGTGGTCATTGGTGCAGACTTCAATGGACATGTTGGTGCAGGCAACAGAGGAGACGAGGAGGTGATGGGCAGGTGTGTTATCCAGGACAGGAACACAGAAGGACAGATGTTGATAGATTTTGAAAAAAGGATGGAAATGGCTGTGGTAAATACTTTCTTCAAGAAGAAACAGGAGCATAGGGTGACTTATAGAAGTGGAGGCAGGAACACACAGGTAGACTACATCTTGTGTCGTGCAATTTGAAGGAAGTCAGTGACTGCAAAGTAGTAGTGGGTGAGAGTGTTGCCAAACAGCATAGGATAGTGGTATGCAGGATGACACTGATGGTGAGGAAGGTGAAGAAGGCAAAGGCAGAGCAGAGGACAAAGTGGTGTAAGTTGAAAAAGGAAGAGGGTCGTGTTGTCTTCAAGGAGGAGTTGAAACAGGCTTTGGGTGGTCAGGAAGTGCTTCCAGATGACTGGACAACCACAGCAAATGTGATCAGGGACACAGGTAGGAGAGTACTTGGTGTGTCCTCTGGAAGCAAAGTAGATATGGAGACTTGGTGGTGGAATGAGGAAGTGCAGGAGTGATTACAAAGGAAGAGGTTAGCTAAGAAGAAGTGGGACATTGAGAGGACCGAAGAGAGTAAACAACAGTACAGGGAGACGCAGCATAAGGCGAAAGTAGCAGTGGCTAAGGCCAAACAGAGGGCGTATGATGACGTGTATGATAGGTTGGACAGTAAAGAGGGAGAAAATGATCTATACAGGTTGGCTCAGCAGAGAAATAGAGATGGGAAAAACATGCAGCAAGTTAGATTGATAAAGGACAGAGAGGGAAATGTATTGACTGATGACAGAAGTGTGCTGGGAAGATGGAAGGAGTACTTTGAAGAGCTGATGAATGAGGAACATGAGAGAGAAAAAAAAGTAGAAGAGGTGACTATTGAGGAGCAGGAAGTAGCAAAGATTATTAAGGGTGAGGTGAGGAGGGCACTGAAGAGGATGAAGAATGGAAAGGCAGTTGGTCCTGATGATATACCTGTGGAGGTATGGAAGTGTCTCGGGGAGGTAGCAGTAGATTTCCTGACAAGAACATTCAACAAGGTCTTAGAGAGTGGAGTGAGCAGATGCCAGAGGAATGGAGAAATGTGCTGGTGCCCATTTTTAATAACAAGGGAGACGTGCAGAGTTGCAGCAACTACAGAGGGATAAAGTTGATGAGCCATACGATGAAGTTATGGGAAAGAATAGTGGAAGCTAGACTAAGGGTAGAGGTCAGCATTTGTGAGCAACAGTTTGGCTTCATGCCAAGAATGAGCACCACAGATGCAATGTTTACTTTGAGGATGTTAATAGAGAAGTACGGAGAAGGTCAGAGGGAGCTGCATTGTGCCTTTGTGGATCTGGAGAAAGCATATGACAAGGTGCCAAGAGAAGAACTGTGGTATTGTATGAGGAAGTCTGGAGTGGCAGAGAAGTATGTTAGAGCGGTGCAGGACATGTATGAGAGATGTAAGACAGTGGTGAGGTGTGCTGTTGGCGTGACCGACGAATTCAAGGTGGAGGTGGGACTGCATCAAGGATCAGCTCTGAGCCCCTTCTTGTTTGCGATCGTGATGGACAGGCTGACAGATGAGGTTAGACAAGATTCCCCATGGACTATGATGTTTGCAGATGACATTGTGATCTGTAGTGAGAGCAGAAAACAAGTGGAGGAAAATCTAGAGAGGTGGAGGTATGCCCTGGAAACAAGAGGAATGAAGGTTAGCCTCAGAAAATCAGAATACATGTGTGTGAATGAGAAAGACCCAGAAGGAATGCTGATGTTACAGGGAGCAGAGATAACGAAGGTGGAGGATTTTAAGTACTTAGGCTCAACAGTCCAGAGCAATGGAGAGTGTTGAAAAGAGGTGAAGAAGCATGTGCAGGCAGGCTGGAATGGTTGGAGAAACGTGTCCGATGTGATGTGCGATAGGAGAGTGTCAGCAAGAACGAAAGGAAAAGTGTACAAGACGGTGGTGAGGCCAGCGATGTTGTATGGCTTAGAAACAGTGGTGCTGAGGAAAAGGTAGGAGGCAGAGCTGGAGGTAGCAGAGATGAAAATGTTGAGGTTCTCTCTGGGAGTAACGAGGATGGATAGGATTAGAAATGAGTACATCAGAGGGACTGCCCAAGTAAGATGTTTTGGAGACAAAGTCAGAGAGGCTAGATTGAGATGGTTTGGACATGTACAGAGGAGGGATAGGGAGTATATTGGTAGTAGGATGCTGAGGTTGGAACTACCAGGCAGAAGGCCTCGAGGAAGACCAAAAAAGAGATTTATGGATGTGGTGAAGGAGGACATGAAGGTCATTGGAGTAAGCAAAGAAGATGCAGAGGACAGGGCGAGATGGAGGCGGATGGTTTGCTGTGGCGACCCCTGAAGGGAACAGCCGAAAGGAAAAGAAGAAGAAGATTAAACCATTTTATTAACATAGTTATTAATTAAACCATTATTAAACATTTTTTATTAATGCACATACACACACACAACACTATCTTTCTCTCTCTCTCTCTCTCTCTCACACACACAATACACATTAAATGTGTATTGTGGCACGCTTCGCTGAATGCGGGCTCCGCCCACACACAGGACTCTAAAGCATTTTAAGATGGGGAATTCAAAGCGCATTCCCTGCTTAACAGATCAGAGGACCGAACTCAACTTTAACTTGATTCCTTGAGGGATCAGAGGTCCAGATGAGCCGCATTTTGCTCACATTCACATAAACATTTACTGAATTAAACAACTTAAAAGAACGAAAAAGCTGCAATGTGCTCTCTCACGCGCAGCTGACGGAACAACTCTATTTAAATGGACGGGATGTTCTACAGTACCTGTTTGAAAGATCAGAGGTCCTGATACAATATTAACTTGCTTCCTTGTGAGATTGGAGGTCTTGTTCCAGGGAGCACTCTGCTCATGCTCCTTCTGCTTCAATATCCTGCTGAAATAATCGCCTCCGTCACTGTATTTCCGCTTTAAGGTCGCATTCTGCTTCAATATCATCCCGATTGAAGAGGGGTTTCGGCGATAATGAACTATAACGCTACAATGATCTCAAAACAAGCCAACAGTCCTCTTCAACTCTCCTCACACGTGTGGTGGACAAAAGGTATGGGTACAGTAATGGATACAGATCAGCTCCCTCCTGGCCAATGGGAGGCCAGCGGGGCGGAATGTTGGGAGCTAGCCAGTGAGAGAGCAACTCGTGCATCATGTGAAATTTTGATTGACGCCTTTGAATTTTGAATGGCGCGTTTGCCGCTTTTCGTAAGAGGGGGTTGTTTTCGTATACAGAAGATGAAAACTTAGGAAAATGTTTTTCGTAACCCGGAGTTTTCGTACTCAGGGGGTTTCGTAAGTAGGGGGCCGACTGTATTTGTACGTCTGAACAATCTGTAAACAAATATTCAAGCAAGACAAACTATTATTTGCATCACTTGAGCTATCCCATAGCAGTGCCTTCATAAGATTTGCTTTACATTTGTCTGCACCATAATCATCAATCCTGCAGCAGTAATACATAATGGACCAGGGGAATGGGAACCCTTCTAAATTTCTGTGATTATACTTTTCCGCCACCAGGAGTCTCTGCATGCACATGTTCAGAAGTGATTCTAGAGGCATATTCATTCTCCAGCATGGTAACACCTTGATAAATTACATTTGTTTCGAGTATTCACATTTTACACACAAACTATGGCTATACCGTACATGGTAGATTAAAATAAAATAAAAAAGGTTAAAAGTTTGTAAGATCCCAGGACACTACAGGTCTTTCAATATTTGTAATTAATTCACTTGGATTTTGTTTGATTTGGGGATTCCCATTAATTTGGAGGAGTATGGCTACAGGATAAAGTTACTACTGTTTTCAATTCCAGGTGTCCTCCTTTTGTCTAGGTGTCTTCCTATCATATATAAAGAGCCTGACAGCATAACAGCTGAAGAACATGTTCAGTAAACAACACTGTCTAATAGCAATCCTAAGCATGCTAGTGCTGTTACGACATTCCTCACTCAGACTTTGGAATTGCGGTATAAACCTAATGCCAGTTCTAATCTTTTTGCATTCACAGATTCACCTCTTGTCCATTAAAAAAATTGAAGAAACTCTCCTACAGATGGTAAAACAATTTTTGTTACCTATGGCAGGGATACTAACCCCCCCCCCAAATGTAGGAAGACTCAGGCCTGTAATCTGACCAAGCTTGACCTGAGGAGTGTGTACATTTATACACATGGAACAGCCCTCTACCACAGAGCACTTTTGAGTATTTTAAAGAATAAAGTACTCTGATCAAATGCCACGTCGTAGTACACTGTACGGTACTCTGAAGATATGTTGGAACATGTAGGTTACATTTGGTCAACTCTGCAATGGGTAACAGGTGTTCATCAGAAACTTCAGGACCGTGGTTTTACAACATTTCTCCTTAAAGGAACTATACCACACCCTACGTGGTTAACCACTGAAATACTCCAACATGATGAAGTTGTGTTTTGGGATTGATATTTGGGTTCTGCAGTGGGCTGGCTGATTGCCCAGTGGCACATGTCTGTGGCCTCATGTCTATCTTCATTCTGGATTTCTCTCTTTAGTTATGCTGCCATAGCCAGTTATGCCGGAGTCCCTGCTTGCACTCAGCAATAATAAAATCTTCTATTTCCATTACACTATTGAGTATACCTAACAAACCCCCCCACACACACACACACACACACACACACCTGTCTCCCACTCTCTTCCTCTCTGTTTTTGTTGAGGTACACATGCTCCTTCTGGGATGCTGATGATCCTGATCCATCTGCTTCCTGAGTTTTGTGGTCTGTCCTGGTGTGCCGATGCTGACTGAAGTCCTCAACTTGGAACCCCTTCTTTCTTGCTAATGAAGACCTAGATGGACCCAGATGTGCACTAACAGACTCTGAACATGACTTTTCACTGCTGGTGATATTAACTCTTTCCTACAATTATTTAGGACTTAGAGTTGTATAACCCACTGGACTACTTTTTGAACCATATATCAGTATACTGTATATCAGTATATACCATATACATATCAGTGCTTCTCAATTATTTTCTGTCGCACCCCCCCAGGAAGAAGAAAACATTTTGCGCCCCCCACCATATAAATAGTGTTCTTGGTCGAAAAATTGTTATAAGTAATCCTCTGCATACACTGTATCCTGATTAACATAATAAATCCTTATTATCATGATAGAATACAAAAAAAAAAAAGAAGAAATATAGATCAACTTCCAACAAAGAATAACTTTATTAACAATTTTTTAGTCTTTAAACAAAAAGATTTAAAGTGCATCAATTTGCCTGAAAAGTATCCTTATTTAAACTGTAAACGTTTTTGACCAATAATTTTAACCATTTTATACTGAAAAATAAACTTTAAGAAAATCAATAAATAATAATACATTCAAACGGCTCAGCAATATTAACTCAGGAGCACAATATATAAAACACTTTAACCTACAAAACAAAAATGAATAAAACAGTTATTATTATTATTTTTATTATTATTATTATTATTATAATTAAAGGGTATGGTTTAGAAACAGTGGCCCTGGGGAAAAGACAGGAGGCAGAGCTGGAGGTAGTAGAGATGAAAATGTTGAGGTTCTCTTTGGGAGTAACGAGGATCAGAGGGACAGCACATGCTGAGGCTGGAACTACCAGGCAGAAGGCCTAGAGGAAGACCAAAGAGACGATTCTTGGATGTGGTGAAGGAGGACATGAAGGCAGTTGGTGTCAGAGAAGAAGATGCAAAGGATAGGGTGAGATGGAGGCAGATGATTCCTGTGGCGACCCCTGAAAGGGAAAAGCCGAAAGGAAAAGAAGAAGATTATTATAATTAAAGGCTAGCCATGTCTCTCACTGTCTATGGTGAGAGGCATGTCAAAGAACCATTGCTGACTTTCGTAAAGAGTAGGCTGCAAAGTCGTCAGTGTGTTTCTTCTTCTTCTTCTTCTTCTTCTTTTACTTTCGGCTGCTCCCTTCAGGGGTCGCCCAGCAAATCATCCGCCTCCACCTCACCCTGTCCTCCGCATCTTCTTTTCTGACTCCAACGACCTTCATGTCTTCCTTCACCACATCCATAAATCTCTTCTTTGGTCTTCCTCGAGGCCTTCTGCCTGGTAGTTCCAACCTCAGAATCCTACTGCCAATATACTCACTATCCCTCCTCTGTATATGTCCAAACCATCTCAATCTAGCCTCTCTGACTTTGTCTCCAAAACATCTTACGTGGGCTGTCCCTCTGATATACTCATTTCTGATCCTATCCATCCTCGTTACTCCCAGAGAGAACCTCAACATTTTCATCTCCGCTACCTCCAGCTCTGCCTCCTGCCTTTTCTTCAGCGCCACTGTTTCTAATCCATACAACATCGCTGGCCTCAACACCGTCATGTACACTTTTCCCTTCATTCTTGCTGACACTCTCCGATCGCACATCACACCGGACACTTTTCTCCAACCATTCCAGCCTGCCTGCACACGTTTCTTCACCTCTTTTCCACACTCTCCATTGCTCTGGATTGTTGAGCCTAAGTACTTAAAATCCTCCACCTTCGTTATCTCTGCTCCCTGTAACATCACCGTTCCTCCTGGGTCCTTCTCATTCACACACATGTATTCTGATTTTCTGAGGCTAACCTTCATTCCTCTCCTTTCCAGGGCATACCTCCACCTCTCTAGATTTTCCTGCACTTGTTCTCTGCTCTCACTACAGATCACGATGTCATCTGCAAACATCATAGTCCATGGAGATTCTTGTCTCACCTCGACTGTCAGCCTGTCCATCACCATAGCAAACAAGAAGGGGCTCAGAGCTGACCCTTGATGCAGTCCCACCTCCACCTTGAATTCGTCGGTCACACCGACAGCACACCTCACCGCTGTCTTACATCTCTCATACATGTCCTGCACCACTCGAACATACTTCTCTGCCACTCCAGACTTCCTCATGCAATACCACAGTTCTTCTCTTGGCACCCTGTCATATGCTTTTTCCAGATCCACAAAGGCACAATGTAGCTCCCTCTGACCTTCTCTGTACTTCTCTATTAACATCCTCAAAGCAAACATTGCATCTGTGGTGCTCTTGCTTGGCATGAAACCAAACTGTTGTTCACAAATGCTGACCTCTGCCCTTAGTCTAGCTTTTACTATTCTTTCCCATAACTTCATCGTATGGCTCATCAACTTTATCCCTCTGTAGTTGCTGCAACTCTGCACGTCTCCCTTGTTCTTAAAAATGGGCACCAGCATACTTCTCCTCCACTCCTCCGGCATCTGCTCACTCTCTAGTACCTTGTTGAATGTTCTTGTCAGAAAATCTACTGCTACCTCTCCTAGACACTTCCATACCTCCACAGGTATATCATCAGGACCAACTGCCTTTCCATTCTTCATCCTCTTCAATGCCCTTCTCACTTCACCCTTACTGATCTTTGCTACATCCTGCTCCTCAATGGTCACCTCTTCTACTCTTTTTTCTCTCTCATTTTCCTCATTCATCAGCTCTTCAAAGTACTCTTTCCATCTTCCCAGCACACTTCTGTCATCAGTCAATACATTTCTCTCTCTGTCCTTTATCAATCTAACTTGCTGCATGTCTTTCCCATCTCTATTTCTCTGCTGTGCCAACCTGTATAGATCATTTTCTCCCTCTTTACTATCCAACCTATCATACAAGTCATCATACGCCCTCTGTTTGGCCTTAGCCACTGCTACTTTCGCCTTACGCTGTGTCTCCCTGTACTCCTGTTTACTCTCTTCGGTCCTCTCAATGTCCCACTTCTTCTTCCTCTTCCTTTGTACACACTCCTGCACTTCCTCATTCCACCACCAAGTCTCCTTATCTACTTTCCTTCCAGAGGACACACCAAGTACTCTCCGACCTGTGTCCCTGATCACATTTGCTGTGGTTGTCCAGTCATTTGGAAGCACTTCCTGGCCACCCAAAGCCTGTTTCAACTCCTCCTTGAAGACAACACGACACTCTTCCTTTTTCAGCTTCCACCACTTTGTCTTCTGCTCTGCCTTTGCCTTTTTCACCTTTCTCACCATCAGAGTCATCCTGCACACCACCATCCTATGCTGTTTGGCAACACTCTCGCCCACTATGACTTTGCAGTCACTGACTTCCTTCAAATTACATCGCCTACACAAGATGTAGTCTACCTGTGTGCTCCTTCCTCCGCTTTTCTAAGTCACCCTATGCTCCTGTTTCTTCTGGAAGAAAGTATTCACCACAGCCCTGAGATATTTGGGCAGATCTCATCTCCCCCCAGAGCCCAACCACCAAGGAGATTTTTGACTACCTCAGTGACCTCAGCTCTAGTGATGGGTGGACCCCCACCCAAACCCCCAGGGTCTTTCTCCTCAAAGGAGGCATGTTGGTGGGATTCAGGAGGTTCTCAAAGTATTCCTTCAATCTCCCAATGACATTCCCATTCGATGTGAGCGGCTCCACACTTCCACTGTAAACAGTATTTGTGGAGAACTGCTTTTCCCTCCAGAGGCGTTGGATGGTGGTCCATAACCTTTTTGAGGCCAACCAATAATCGCTTTTCAGGCCTTCACTGAACTCCTCCCATGCCCGGGATTTTGCATCGGCAACAACTTGGGCTGCAGCACATTTGGCCTGTCGGTATCTGTCTGCTGCCTCGGGAGTCCCACAGTCCAACAAGACATGATAGGCCTCCTTTTTCAGCTGAATGGTCCCCTTCACAGCAGGTGTCTACCACCGGGTTTGGATGTTACCGCCACGACATGCACCGATGACCTTCACGAACACCATGTAAACTGTCTGCCCTGCAATTATATAAGACTTACAGTTGTATAACCAATCAGATTACATTTTAGACTGCAACAAGGTTTCTCGTACATGGTTTCACCTAAATGAGGATGAGTTTCCCTTTTTGGCCTATTTCCTCTCGCAGTATCTTCCTTGCATCTACTGAGGTAGTTTTTCCCAGCCACCATCGCCACAGATGACACTCGTTACAGAGGTGTAGAGGTTATAGAAAATGTTTTTAATTCTTACATACTTTGCAATCCCCTACTTTTTCTGTTTTACTGTGTAAAGCTGCTTTGTGACAATGTCAATTTTTTAAAATGCAAATACAAATAAAACTGAACTGAATTGAATTTATGCTTGACTTTTATTCTATTCACCTAAAGCTCACAAGGAAGCAACATGGATTATTCCAGAAGATCAGTGCCCAAGTGCCAAGTGCCAAAACAATGTCTTCAGGTTTTCACGTTCATGATAATTTGAGTTGTGCTTCTGTCTTGGTTTACAAAAACAAATTGAATTTGTGACATAACCTAATTATCTTATTTTGTATAACATTAAAAACTCACACACACACACACACACACACACACACACACACACACACACACACACACACACATTGTACAAGCCACTGTACCATAATTCACATCAAAAGTATATTTTAAAAAGTTTTTTTTGTTTAATGAAAACATACTTAAGTGTTATTTCTAAATGTATATTATTTTATATCTATACATGTAGTATTTAATTTATATTAACTGGGTTTAAATCTGTGGAATAACATCAGACAAGATGGACGTTGCCCACAATCCTGATTACCCAAATACTGTCCCACTGCACTCTCATCACAACTTTGAGTGCAGAGAGTTTTTCAGTGCTTCAAAGTTCAGTAGTTTACAGCATAACTTCTTATGAGGAAAAAATGAACCTGGTGAGGAAACAATTGACAATTCATAACAGCTGCTATAACATACAGTACCAATCAACAACTCTGGACACACCCACTCATTCTGTGCATAAATGCACACAGACCCTTTGGTGAATCTTATCAAAATTGCATTAGGAATATAAGCGATAGAGTGAGACCATGAGTGAGAGGAGGGGGATCAGTGACTCTGGAGAAAATGAGTGATAGTTAGTGAAGTTAATGCCGTTTAAAACTTCCGCACTTAATATGTCTGGAGTGTGCACAAGTATTTACAGACAACAGACCATTAGAACTGGAAGGCCTGCCTCTTCCATCATCTCTTCCTGGAGTTCTGAATCTGAGTTTACTAAACATAACTAAAAGACCAATACTGTTTTTCTCATAACAATACAGCGTGCAGTCACTATTTGGTGTTATTTTGGCAGCACGACAATTTCCCTCATATCACAGTGATGCAATGCAAAGCAAAACTTCTATCATCACTAAAATTACTTGGGGAAATTTGCTTTTGAAAAGGGCACAATTCAACTTGGGCTATATTTTATTAAACACTATTAACTCATATAATTTCTGAGTGTACTCTCTGTTATGAGCCCCTCTGCTGGGGAATTTCTTTATCCTGATGAATTTTGCCGTTTTCTGTTTTGAGTTTATGGTGTCAACATTGTGCATCTACCTGTGACCTGAGTGACTCTCCAGCACAATCAAATCAACACTTTCATACTGAGCTACATCACGCTAACTCTTGTATCCAAGCATAAAAGCAGTGATATACTGTAGGTACCTCCTTGTATATGTGGATGTCGAAACAGGTCATTTTTTATTCCATACATATCAATTCATTCCAGCTGAGTCAATGAAAAGAGCCCAACTTGTTTCATGGTTGTTAACTGTATAATAAGTTTTTAAAAATTTATATCATAGTATAATAATTAGCTATTATATTAACTCACTGATGTGCAATACAACACTCATAGCTGCAGTGGCAAATAAAAACATTATGGAAACCTGGCTGTATATCATGAACAAACTAGTGCATTTTAATTTAAATTCCTGCATTACAAAGAAAAATATTTTAATAACTATTATTACATTTAAAATATTAAATGCAGCAACAAGATTTACTCTTATAATGTAATACTGTTATATGGCATTTTACTATACATACAAACTCACCAGATATCAGGTATTTCCTGTGTGTGTGTGTGTGTGTGTGTGTGTGTGTGTGTGTGTGTGTGTGTGTGTGTGTGTATACTCACTACTTTCCAAGTAGCAGGTCTAACTGAACAATAATTCACTACATCCATGGCACTGCACTACTCATCAAGTCAGGTAATAAATGCTGGGAGTTTTGGTCTTGTCAAACATTTATAATGTACTTTATTACTAAATATTCTACCTCTACATCCCTCTGCATTTTGTAAATTATAAGGTAGGCTAAAGATTAATCCCATTTGCCAAACTGCTTTATCCCACAAAGGTCATGTGGAGGTTGGTGTCTAATTTAGCCAACATTGGACAAGTGCAGGGTACACTCTGAACAGCTCGCAAGACCATGCAAGATAAAAAAAAAATGTTATATTTGAACAGTGTGAACTGATCAATATGGTGACTGAACGCTCAAATCCATGTTCATGCCACAGCCATCCATGACTCAGAGTTCATGGGAAGTACAGTGGTACTTCACTTAACGAAAGTCTCACCAAACGAAAAATGCAGGATACAAAACGTATTTTCCTATAATTTTTGTCTCCGGATACGAAACAAGTTCACGTTGCAAAAGTGCCATCTTAAAAAATTAAAACGCGCCTTTCAAACATTAAAATGCGCCATTCAAACATTAAAACGCGCCATTCAAACATTCAAACAATGCACGAGCTGCTCTCCATCAATGACGTTCAAACATCCCACCCCGCTGGCCTCCCATTGGCTAGGAGGGATGATGCAACTACCTCCCATTGCCTATCTCCCAACATCCCGCTCCACTGGCCTCCCCTTGGGTAGGAGGAATGACGCAGTCCTCTTTTATTGGCTATCTCCCAACATCCCGCCCCGCTGGCCTCCCACTGGCTAGGAGGGATGACGCAGCTCCCTCCCATTGGCTATTTTATGGAGCTGCATCTAACATGATGCTTTTCGTGTAAAGGACAGAGTTACTGTTGTTTCATGCTTTATTTCTTGACTCAGGCTTTTAACCTTCCATAAACATTTGTACGATTGAGAAGAAGAAACGGGATCGAGTGATATCGCAAAGGAATATGGCCAAACCCGTCTACCATTGGTACTATATTGAAGCAGAAGGAGGTCTTAAAAGGTATGCTTTTATAATTTTAAGGGTTTATGGGGTAGTATTGGAAGCCTTGGAACCAATCACGCGTTTTACATGTAAAATGCGGTTCAATTTACGAAAAATGCAGGTTACGAAAAAGGCGCTGGAACGGATTAATTTCGTAAAGTGAGGTACCACTGTAATTGGTCAAGCTGTCACCGGAAGCAGGTTCCACTCACTTCCCGGTCACTCGCAGCAATCAATAACCACTTTGGGCGTCTGTGAGCTGATATGAACAAGGAGAGTGGTTAGTGCTGTCCCTGCAAGTGTGTTAGGCCACCCCCCAATAGGCATGTGCAGCAGTTTATTATGCAGGTGGCAGCATCAAGGATTGACAGCTCTACTGGATTGTTTTGACTATACAGACTGGGAAATATTCGCAGAGGAGACAGACCTGGAGGGTCACATTTCAGTTGTGCTCTCCTACGTAATCTACTGCACAGAGAATGTGACCATAACAAATGCTGTTAAAGTGTCTTGAACCAGAAACCATGGTTTAACAGTGAAGTGCAAACCCAGTTTAGAGCTCAGGATGATGCTTTCAAGTCAGGAGACCAGCAAGTTTACAAACAGACACACCAGGCCCTATGAAAAAGTATCAAAACCCTATCTCTAACCTCCATCATTACCAAATGTTTCGAGAGATTCGTCTTGTCAAACATTAAGGCTGCCATCCCTGCTGATCTCGATCCACATCAGTTTGCATATAGAGCATACACCACATCTCTACCCTCCAGAAAAAGATACAGGACACTAATAACAAAAACTAACAGACTCAAGAACAGCTTATACCCACAAGTTGCTAAACTTGTAACCGGCATCACCGTCACACACTGACTGACTAACCATCATTCCGACCATCTTCCTGGACAGTGCAATACTCATGTTCAGAGCAGGTCTCACACATCATAACATTTTAGCACCTTATAATTAAAGCTCTACCTCTTACCAGTGTATATCCTGCACCACTGACTGTGTAAATAGGTGATCATTTGTATACCGGTAGTATGTAAAGGTGTGAATATGTAGATAGATATATAGGTGTATATTAAGGGCAGTGGCGGCCTGGAGGTAAAGGGCACTGGATCACTGATCCTATGGTTGGGGGTTCGAGTCCCACTCTCCACGAGGTTATCACTGTACCCCCAGTGCAGCTAACTGGGTTATCAAAGGCCGGCTATGTCTCTCACTGTCTATGATGAGAGGTTCATGTAAAAGAACCATTGCTGACTTTCGTAAAGAGTAGCTGCATAGCCGTCAGCATGTTTCTGTCCCTTGCTAAAGGGTTGTGTGAGGAAGGGCATCCGATGTAAAAAACCTATGCCAAATCAAAAATGCCAATCAGATGATGCATTGCGGCGACCCCTGAGAAAAAGGGAAAAGCCGAAAGAAGAAAAAGAAAGAAAATATATAGGTGTATATTGAACATATGTATGTACACTGTCCTCCATAATTATTGGCATCCCAGTTAAGACATGTTCTTTAGCTTCTAATAAATTCAGGTCCTCTCTCTGCAACCTCTACTATTCAGATCACACCACAGGATTTCAATGGGGGTTGAGATCTGGGGAATGAGATGTCCATACAGGAGCTTGATTCTGTGTCTGGTGAACCATTTCTGTGTATATTTTGGCCACATGTTTAGGGTCATTATCTTGCTCAAAGACCAAATGATGACCCATCTTCTCTTATATGGTTTCTCAACAGCCTGCAGTAAATTTGGTCTCGCAATAAGTCTTAAGAAAACAGTGGTGCAGTCACTACCTGATGTCCATAGCTTCTCAGTGAACAATACACCACTCGACAGTGTCGATTGGTTCACATATCTAGGATCCACCATAACCTCAAACTTGTGCCTTGATAAGGAATTGTCCATCAGACTAGGAGAGGCCTCCACTGTCTTTGGGAAACTAGAGACTAGTGCGTGGAAGAACAGACACCTTACTGTCAAGACAAAAGTGCGAGTGCATGAAGCTTGTGTTCGGAGTACTCTTTTGTATGGCTCTTCTTCTTGCTGGACAACTAACCGTCATCAGGAAAACCGCCTCAGTGCTTTTCATACAAGATCACTCAGGGTCATACTTGGGATTTCTTGAAGGACAAAATGACTAATGAATAATTCTTCCATGTCGTCTGTCTGTCTTCCTTTCGGCTTTTTCCCTTTTACTCAGGAGTCGCCACAGCGAATCATCTGATTCGCACGTTTGATTTGGCAGAGGTTTTTACGTCAGATGCCCTTCCTGTCACAACCCTTTTTAGCAAGGGACAGAAACATGCTGACGACTTTGCAGCTACTCTTTACGAAAGTCAGCAATGCTTCTTTTACATGCCTCTGACCATAGACAGTGAGAGACATGGCCGGCCTTTGATAACCCAGTTAGCTGCACTGGGGGGGACAGTGACAACCTTGTGGAGAGTGGGACTCGACCCCCCAACCTTTGGATCAGCGATTCAGCGCCCTATACCACTAGACCACCACTGCCCCAATGAAGAACTCTTCCATGTTACCGACTCTAAACCTTGGTCAACCCTGCCAACTAACTCGATTAAGATGGGTGAGTCATGTCCACAGAATTCCCAAAAGTCACCTTCCTCATTGCCTTCTGCACAGTGTCCTGAAAGATGTCAAGAGACCAATTGGCCGACCCCGCTTGAGGTACAAAGATGTTTTGAAAAGAGATATGAAAGACTTCCAGATTGATCCTGCTACCTGGACTGCTTTATGCAGTGATAGCGTCAAATGGCATACCAGCCTAAAGAAGGGTACCCAAGTTGATGTAGATGCAAATCTTGAAAGATTGAAAAGATGGCATGGCTGCCTACCTGCTGTTGTTTAACCTTCAAATAGTATGGTCGGATATGACTGATGCTTGCCATTGCATGAATAGAAGAATAATAACATTAAATTATTTCTGCAATTTGTTTTCCACTTGCACCTGTTTAAGGGTTAACTTTTAAGATATCTACATGAACCAAGCTTCCACATGTGCTCCAGGGCTTTTTTAAATTACTTTTGTGTTCCTGAGAAGAAGGCTTCCTGTGATCTACATCCTAACCTTTCCCTTTAGTTGCAAGAATACTGTCTATGTTTAGGGGTAAATAATGTCCCTAAGGCAGTATGGATAAAGGCACAGGGTGTAACCACACCAAAAAAGTGAAATATATTCGTATCTCTGGTGACTTGTATGAGGTGGTAATATGTGAATATTATTCATTAATAATTGAATGTTAATCCCAAGGAAGGTGTAAAATCAAGGCTGTTAGTCTGTCCAGTTAATTATTATGAAAGGAACTATGTGTTTAAAATTGTTAAATGTGTAATCAGAACATCAGTGTCACAAGAAAGAAGTTTGATTTCAGAAAGAAGACTGAACATCACATTTGATATCACATAAAAATAATACAGAAAAAATCTCAGTCTCAATAGATTATGTCAAAGCTTGTACCTGGCATTAAAAATGTATACTTATACATTTGGGTAGCCACAAATATCAGGAAAATTGTTTGGTTTTATCTTTTCTTTTGCAGGATATTGACTCTATAATAACTTTTTCCACACATGCAGAGCAAGTAACTGATTCAAAAACAAGCCACATTAAATCAAGCACAAAGCATTTTGGTGCCCAAAAATTGTGCATACAGTATTGCTTTGTGTAAAAAATATGAGTAATAATTAAAAAATTAAATACTGAGGTAAGTGTCTACACTGTTTATAGTGGTTAATTTGTTGTGTATTCATTTATTAATTTTTTTTTTATTAAAATAGACACACAAGATGGCAGCATGGTGGTACAGTTAGCACGCCCACCTTACAGCAAGAAAGCCTGATTTCCGGGTTCGGAGCGTTTCTGTGTGACGTTTAAATGCCCTCCCTGTGCTTGCGTGGGTTCCCCGGTACTCTAGTTTCCTCCCACAGTCCATGAACATGCAAAGTAGTCTAATTGGTGATCTGTTCAGGGTGTACCTAGCCATCGCCCAGCGTCAGGTGAGAAAGGTGCCAATCTCCCTGTAACCCTAATTAGGATTAACTGTTTAGAAAATGAATAAATGAACAAATAAACTCATGAGGTTGTACTTACTTGGTACATACACTATATGGCACATTCTGTCAGCACTTGGTGACACCATCACTCCAAACTCTAATTTCAGTCCTTAAAAACGCCTGACTTTTACTTTTCTTCATTTGTATGAAACCCAAGTAGATTTCAAGTACAAATAAGCTTGATCACTTATCAAGCAGTGATTTAAGGCTGTTTTAAATTAATTTATCATCATAATACCAACCATTCATTATGATTAATTTTGGGATAGTATTCAACTTTGACTGCTTAAATTTTATACAAAGGAATTCAGTGAAAAACAAGGTACAGTATTCTTAGTAGTGAAATTTAGGGGTTTGGTTAGTTTTAAAAATGAATGAGTACTAAAAAAAGATTCTGTGTTTCTCGATCCCATGTTGTGATGATATAAACTCTCGTTTTTTTTATTACGTATATAAGAGCAGTCCATTATTGTGATAGAATAAAACACAAAGTAACATTATAAAATTTTCCTTTTTATTTAGAGTTTATCATCATCATCATCATCTTCTTCCGCTTAGTCCAGGGTCGGGTCGCGGGGGCAGCAACCTTAGCAAAAAGGTCCAGACATCCCTCTCCCGAGCTACTTCCTCCAACTCTCCCGGGGGGACACCGAGGCGGTCCCAGACAAGCCGAGAGACATAGTCCCTCCAGCGTGTTCTAGGTCGACCCCGGGGTCTCTTCCCGGTTGGACATGCCCGAAACACCACACCAGGGAGGCGGGTGTGCTTCTTCGCCGGGTGGCGGGGTTCTCCCTTAGAGATAGGGTGAGAAGCTCCGCCATCCGGGGAGAGCTCGGAGTAGATCCGCTGCCCCTCCGCATTGAGAGGGGCCAGTTGAGGTGGCTCGGGCATCTGGTCAGAATGCCCCCCGGGAGTTTATAAATAATCATAAAAAAATGATTTTGAGGCGCACCCCCACTTTTTGCACAGTGGTGCCATGGATTGTGGTGCCATGGATGGTACAAAGTTCAGGGTTGAAGCCTTGAGGCTGAGTGGACCTTTCTGTGTGGCTTCTGTGTGTTTGCGTCATCGCATGACTGTTCTAAATGCTATCAGGAACACTTCGATAATATTTCAAGAAAAAAGCTTTTTGTAACAGTTAATAAAGGGTGTTTTGACATCGTTTCTATAAATAAAAGAAAATATTTCAGTTACACTGCATTCTCTGAAACATAAATAGGTAAAAAAAAAATATGCTGGAGTCTGTTATCTCCTAACTTACTAAGCATTTTTTTTTAAACGACTAGACATTGAACAACACTGGATGTGAAATTGAGATGGCAAGATCGAAATCAATTCACATATTTCAAAGTTACTTAAAGCCGTCGTTGGTAGTTTCTAGCTGTGTACATAAACTGTTATATTGGTTAAAATGGTCTTTTCATGAAAAAATTGATAAATCATGAGATTTTAAAAAAGGTTGGAAACAACCCCCAGGGCATCTCTTTCCCCCCCACAATGTTTAACAGATGGCACCAAACACTCCTCCATTATCTTTTTCTTTATTCTGGGCCTTGCAAGTTGTTCTTTGTGACTCAAACATCTTAAACTTCGATTCATTTCTCGATAACAATTTTCCCGCCGATCTTTCTTTGTTCACTGACTGTGTTCTGTTGCCCATCCTAATCTTTTCCTTTGCAATTCCAGAAGTTGCCTTTTTTTAACTGTTGAATTTGAAACTGGTGCGGATATTATTTACTGACGGACGCTGCCAAGTGAGAACCTGTAAGGCTTGTGTTTCTCAAATTGGAGAAGTCCTGGTTAAAGCCAGTTTGTGCTGTTCTGTGGCGGGAGTACTATACACTGTAGCATGAGATCTTCGGTTCCTTGGAGGTTTTTCCTACGGAATTGTCTTTATTTCTTATAACAAATACAGGCTGCTGAATTTATGAAAAAAAAATTAGTCTATAATCAAACCCATAAACTCTGACTCTTCAGATATTCATTTAACTTTAACACAGTCGAATACACATTTCTTTTTGTGGACATTTTCTCTTTTCAGAGGCGAACCTGTTTTGAATTTGTTTACACTTTATCTTTCACATCTACATGGTGTAACTGGTATAACAACAGCGATATCATATTTATAATATTTATTTCCACATACTATACCACTGAATGTTCTGGTTAAGCTCTTGTGTGTTTAGTTGGTACTTTACTATGAATTATTTAAATTTCAGTGAAAGAGCATGAAGGGCATCTTTAATATTCTCATGACAGGATATACTCCATTACAGTATCTTGTGATGGGGCACGTGAAAGTCAACACATTTTCATTTCTCTAACTAAATTATCAACAGTTGAATACTGTACGGTTAGTTTCTCTCATAAAACAACCCATTTCCTTTAAGAGATTTTACAACAGTGGAAGCCTGTTGGATATTAATGCTTTATCGTGTAGAACAATGTAAAACAAACTTTAAAAAGATTTTTTAAGTGTAAAAAGTTCTTGAAAATCCGTTTATTGGTTTATTGTAATTATTGACTAGAGTCAAGGTTTCAAGGAAGATTTCCTAACACTGGACAAAAATGTCATGGAGTATTGCTAAATAAAATCTGGGACCAGATGATTATTAAGTAGAATATTTTGATATGCATTTACTGTTAATGGATTGCATTAAAAGTATACTATTCTCTCAAAATTATCATTTATTCATTTGTTATTATGCTCAGATAAATATGCATCAAGTACTCTGTATTTCTTTATTAAAAAGTAACAGAGAGCACAGATAAAACATTTACTCACACTCTTAAGTAAAAAGACATCATAACCTTTCATACAGATAAATAAGACAAAGTTTTTAAAAATGAAAAGATCAAATTACAGGAGTAGAATAAAGAATGTTGCACCCCGTGCACATTTTTTCTATGGTTTTATTGCTGTTGAAGACTTTTTAAGCCCCATTCCCTGTTAATGCAGGTGCTTACAGTTTTAGTGATATGATCAACAAAGATAGCTGAATGAAACAGCATACCGTCAGCAGCAAACCTCACACTGAAACTGCTGGTGGCCTTTGTTAGGATCATGATCTTGATGCTGACTAAGCCGTTCCTGTGGGAATCTGCTGTAATATTATACTTACAGTCCATTTTGGCATTCAACCAAAACAATACAAATGTATTAAGTGTGTATATGTGAGGCTCTTTTTCTATCACACAAGGCTCAGTGCACCATGCAGTCCATTATGCATCTTGTATTAATTCTTACTGACTTTTACGTTTGGGGAAGGTCTTTCACACCTCTGTGCCCTCTCGGGGATACATGATGCCAGCTGTGCTCAAGCCAGGGTAGAAATGGCCACTGAATTGGTTAAGAGCAGGGCTGTTGTAGCCTAAAGCGGAATGAGACCCTGAGGGTGAGATAGAAGAAGGTGGTGGTAGAGGAGATGCCCATTCAGGGATTGTGGAACCATGGGAGTAGGAGCCAAAGCCAGGTGTTTGGGTTGCTCTTTGTGTGCCATCCATTGGCAGGCTTAGAGATATGGGACGATTGGCTGGTTCTCCATCCACCTCCACTGACACAGCTGATACCTCAGACATTTCTGCCAGGAAGTTACTCAGGCAAGCAGGGGTACCCATAGGTGAAGTTTTCTCTGGTGATGCTGAAATGTCAAGTGTTTCATTTTTTGGGCTCCTACTCCCATCTCCTGCCTCTATACTAAGACTTCCTCCAGAGTTGCCATCCCCAGCAAGGCCATCAGACTTTCTCTTCCTCTTGCGCCTGAAGTTGCCATTGTCAAACATCTTTTCACAGTTTGGGTCAAGAGTCCAGTAATTTCCTTTACCTTTGGAGTGCAAGACAAAAATGTGATATAAATTTGACTGGAATATGATAGAAATAAAAACTATACGCACCAGTATTCCAAATTGTTTAGGACAATTAAATGACTAAGACAAGAGTTCTTACCAGGGTCATCTTCATCCCTAGGAACCTTTTTGAAACAGTCATTCAATGATAGGTTGTGACGAATGGAATTCTGCCAGCCAGCTTTGCTCTTATTGTAGAAAGGAAAATTATCAGCTACATACTGGTAAATCTGACTTAGAGTCAGGCGCCGGTCAGGTGCACCATGTATTGCCATTGCAATGAGTGCTGAGTACGAGTAGGGTGGCCTGACCAACTTCATTAAGTCTTCCTGAGAAGGCATGGAGAACCAGCCCAGTTCTCCTCCAGTGCCCGCAGGACCTCCTTGTCCAAGATAGGGCCTCTGCATGCCATAGTGCTGTGGTACAAAAGAGGGAACAGCAGGACCTGAAGTACCACCGAGATATGCAGAGTTGTTGATCCCAGTTCCACTGAACCACAGATATGGGTTCGGAGATGAAGTGGCATATTCCCCAAGATCGTATGAGGCGAGATTTGTTCTCTGTGGACTTGGTAATGATGGGGGAGGATAGTAATTATCGCTGTAAAGACTAAGCTCAGGAGGCTCCTGTCCCAAGTTGGGAAACTGTGGACCACATCGAGTTGGAGACTGACCTTGTTCATATGATGTCATGATAAGATGTTCCAGTCTGGATACAAATAGTTCAGGCAGATGTAATGCGCTGTTTCTTCTATGGTCCAGAAATATTTCTTGTTTTCTTCTTTTAAAAACAAATCCGAGGTTGAGAAGTCAAATATCTTTCTTCACTCTGCTACCTGCTGTCATCTGTCACACCTGTTTTATTCATACACCCCTAGGACCTCCCTTCTTTCTTCCCATTGGTTACTTTCTCTTTCTAGTTAGATGACTATATTCACTTCTTTGTCAATTATTCTGGTTATTTAAAAGATTTTCAGAGTTCTTCCTGACATGAATATCCCTAATTGCAATATAAAGCTAACTTTAAAAATAAATAAGCATCATGTTCAGTAAAATTATGGATCAAATTGTCAAAGTGAAAGAATGAGGCAAACATTGAAAGTGTCATACTGGAAAAAAGTTTTTAATGTTAGTTCATATTGTTGAGCCAAGAATTAAATTATCAAATTTATAAATGGTATAAATAATTATATAGCATATTATTATTGTTATTTACTTCCTTAAACACAGATCTAATATATACACACAGGGATCCCTCATTACTTCGTGCTTCAGTGCATTGTGGTTTTTGAAACAAATAAATAAATAAATATTCATCAAATTAAAAAATAAGGCAATTAAGGAAGAATAGGGGAAAATGTTATGCCACAAAAACAAGGCGAATTATGCAAAGAAAACCCTAAACAAAGCAAAGAACAACTCAAAATCTCCTATCAAAACTAGTTACATTGTTGCATCTAAGTGTGTGCATCTAAATGTACTTTATTTATATCTTATGCATTATTTTTTAATGTTTGTTATTATGAACATTTATAGCATTGAACATGTATTTATTGATATTATATACATGTACGTATACGTCAGTCGGGGAGGGGGGGGGGGGGTGTGACCCTACTTCACGGATTTCGATGGTTGCGGGGGGTCTCGGTCCCAATTAATCGTGGAAAGTGAGGGATTCCTCTGTGCGTGCGTGTGTGCGTGCTGTAGTGGTTAGAGTGCTGCGCTCATGATCGGGAGGTCATGAGTTCAAATCCCACTGAGACCCTCACTGTGCTTCTAGTGTTGCCTGAACAGGCAACACTAGAAATGTTCTTAAAGAGAAGAAAGGAACAGCTTGAAGAGTTATCCCCTTCCAACCAAAAACATGTTAATGTTTTTTCTTTCTTTCTTCAGTTCTTTATTTCTTGTGTGTGCTTTTTTACATTTCTTTGACATGTTTCATAACTACATAATGTTTGTACTGTACGTATTCCTTTACACAAACAAACATAAATAAACAAAAAACAAACAAAAAGGACACAAAATAAATTAATCTATTAAGAATTTTGTGTGTTTGTCCTGTTGTTTCACATTTAATATACTACTTGATATATAAAGGACATTATGAAATAACATTATGTTTTAAAAAGATTATTGGGCTGGTGGCGTAGTGGTTATGGTGCTGCGCTCATGATCGGGTTGTGAGTTCGAATCCCACTGGAAACCCTCACTATGCTAAGACCTGGGCAAGGTCTCAACCACAAGTGTGCCTCTGTTCAACCAGCAGTATAAATGGGTACCAGTAAAAATATACTGGGAAGGCAACCTACAATGAACTAGCGTCCCATCCAGGGGAGTTGAACTCCTGGTCACTTCACGCTATGGAAACCGGGGATAAGCACCGGCCTGATGAGCCACGAGGCTCGGGTGTAAAAACCCAACAGACTTACTGTACCTACCTTTTTTACCTTAAAAAAGATAGGTTTCTAGCATCTTGGAACGGATTAAAACTGTTTAGATTATTTGTAATGGAAAATCGGATTTGGAATTCGAACAAATCGGAATTCGAGCAGCCATCTGGAATTGATTAATATATATATATATATATATATATATATATATGGGGCCGGTGGCATAGGGCATAGTGGTGAGAGCGCTGGGCTCACGATCGGGAGGTTCTGAGTTCAAATCCCAGTTAGACCGCCACTGTGCTAAGACCCCTGGGCAAGGTCTTAACCACAAGTGTGCCTCTGTTCACCCAGCAGTATAAATGGGTACCAGTAAAAATATACTGGGAAGGTAACCTGCGATGGACTTCCCATCCAGGAAGAGTTGGACTCAGAGTTGCTTCACGCTACAGAAACCGGGGATAAGCACCGACCTGAAGAGCCACTATGGCTGGGGTGTAAAAAGCCCAACAGACTTTACCGATATACCTATATATACCTATATATATATATATACCTATATATATATATATATATATATATATATATATATATATATATATATATATACACACACGCACAGGGATCTGTCGCCACTTCGTGCTTCAATTTATGTGGCTTCAGTGCATCGCGGTTTTTTTTTAAATATTCATCGAAATAAAAAATAAGGAAATTAAGGAAGAAAAGCGGAAAATGTGAAGGAAAATGCCACAAAAACAAGGCCAGTTATGCAAAAAAAACCTAAACAAACACAAAACAAAAAAACAACCCAAAATCTCCCATTAAAACTACTTACATTTTTGTGAGGTGCATGTCTTTATGTGTGTATTTATATTTACATCTTCTGCATTTTTTAAATGTTTAATTGTTATTATAAGCATTTATAGCCTTGAATATGTATTTATTGATATTATATACACATATACATGTACGTATACATCATTCGGGGGGTTGGTTTGATCCTACTTTGCGGATTTCAGTTATCGCGGGGGGGTCTCAGTCCCAATGAACAGCAGAAAGTGAGGGATCCCTGGAAATATATATATATATATATATATATATATATATATATAAAACAGTCGGCCCCCTCTTTATGAAATTAATCCGTAAGCCGAAATGTTCGTTAGATGAAACAATTATTACCATTAAAAATAACAGAAAAACCAATTAACTTCCCAAACTCATATAACCTGCCACAAACACGTATATTTTACCTAATATATTAAAGATAAACATGAAAAAACAAATATATCATGACTATAATATATGTACATTAACAATAATCATCATTAATAATAAATAATAATAAAACAATAATAAACAACAAGTCAACTCGCCCTTCCGATCATGTGGCTAAGATGTCACGTAGGCAGGTAGGAGGTGTTTTATGGTCTGTGTTCTGGGGGATTTTGAATTTTGAGGCTCTGTTCTCTAACTCTGTTTTCTCCCCAGCGGTGCAGGCTCCGGCTGAGGGACGTGGCTGACCTACTCGGGCTGATTGCAGTAGTGCACACCTAATTCCACTCTACTAATCTACTCCCTATAAAGACAAGCTGCACGTTCACCTCTGTGCCAGAAGATTGTCCCGCTTCACACAGTCCATACCCCGCGTTTCTCTCTGGCCCCTGGTTATAGCTGTGCATAGCCAGTTTTCCGTGCCTCTATTGCATTTCTGGGTCCGGCTGAAAGTTCGTACCATAACAAGGTGGTGCGTAGCAGAGGAGGACGAGGACAATGAAGCGTACGGAACAGCAGACAGATGAGAATGGCATACATTCATAATTAACTCAAATAACACTTCTGAGAGACACTATGGGTGAGGCACAATAAAAAATAAGAGTAAAAAAGTCACAAAATAACAACCACAGAGGAGAAAAACTTTTTTGCATATGCAGGCTATGAATGCCAGTGAGGAAAGGCTCGTGTGTGCTCCCACAAAGCGTTCTCGGAGCGTTGAGGAATACACGTGGAAGAGTCTAATCGGCCCAGAAAAGCCATTTCAAGAAGAGCTTGGAAAGTGAAATTTTGCTCGTTGAATGGAGCAGATTTTTGGTGGGTTCAAAAAATCGTATCATGGAAAACTCGCTATTAGGGACACTCGTTAGACGAGGTATCACTGTCTATATACAGGGATCCCTCGCTACTTCGCACTTCAATTCATGCTGCTTCAGTGCATCGCGGCTTTTTTTTTTTAAACAAATAAATAAATATTCGTTGAATTAAAAAATAAGGAAATTAAGGAAGAATAGAGGGAAAAGTTAAGGAAAATGACACAAAAACAAGGCCAATTATACAAAAAAAAATCCCTAAACAAACACAAAACAAAAAACAACCTAAAATCTCCCATCAAACCAGTTACATGGTTGCATCTGTGTGTGCATGCACATATGTATGGGTGCCCTCTTCTTCTCCTGCAATACCATCTGTATGTGTGAATTTTTTTATTTGCATCTTGTTATTTTTTGAATGTTTAATTGTTATTACAAGCATTTATAGCACTAAATATGTATTTATTGATATTATATACACATATACATGTACATATACGTCAGTCGGGGGGGGGGGGCTGGGGGGGTGATCCTACTTCGAGGCTTTGGTTGCGTGGGGATCTCGGTCCCAATTAACCGCGGAAAGTGAAAGATCCCTTCATGTACATGTACATACACATATATATATATATATATATATATATATATATATATATATATACACACACACACACACACACACACACACACACACACACAGTCGACCATGGAGGCAGTAGTGGTCCAGTGGTATAAGGTGCCGGATCGCTGATTCAAAGGTTGGGGGTTCGAGTCCGACTCTCCACAAGGTTGTCACTGTCCTCCTCAGTGCAGGTAACTGGGTTATCAAAGGCTGGCCATGTCTCTCACTGTCTATGGTGTGATGCATGTAAAAGAACCATTGCTGACTTTCATAAAGAGTAGGCTGCAAAGCCGTCAGCGTGTTTCCGCCCTGCGATAGCCTGGCGAGCTGTCCAGGGTGTACTCTGCCCTCGCCCTGAGTTGGCTGGGATGGGCACCAGCCTCCCCGCGACCCTAATTAGGATGAAGCGGTTACAGAAAATGAACTGATGAACAGTTGGCCTCCAACTTACGAAGTTAATCCGTTCCAGAGCCCTTTTCGAATAGCGGGGATTTCGTAAGTAGGGGTCGCATTTTACATGTTAAATGCCTAATTGGTTCCAAGGCTCCAGTCTTTGGACTGGATAAACCCCATAAACCCTTTATAAATGATAAAAGTACACCAATTCTGTATGAAATGTGTGGTAAAAGTAAAATAAATTTATTTATTAAACCATTTAAACATTTTATTAACATATTTATTAATTAAACCATTATTAAACATTTTTTATTAACACACACACACACATCTCTCTTCTCTCTCTTTTATATATGATTTTATATATATATATATATATATATATATATATATATACACACACACACACACACACACACACACGGTACCTGTCTGTCTTCCTTTCGGCTTTTTCCCTTTTACTTAGGAGTCGCCACAACGAATCATCTGATTCGCACGTTTGATTTGGCAGAGGTTTTTACATCGGATGCCCTTCCTGTCACAACCCTTTTTAGCAAGGGACAGAAACACGCTGACGACTTTGCAGCCTACTCTTTACAAAAGTCAGCAATGGTTCCTTTACATGCCTCTCACCATACTAATCCTCAAAAAATTAGCATATTGTGATGAAGTTCATTATTTTCTGTAATGTACTGATAAAAATTAAAATTTCATATATTTTAGATTCATTGCACACCAACGGAAATATTTCAGGTCTTTTATTGTTTTAATACTGATGATTTTGGCATACAGCTCATGAAAACCCAAAATTCCTATCTCAAAAAATTAGCATATCATGAAAAGGTACTCGAAACGAGCTATTAACCTAATCATCTGAATCAACCAATTAACTCTAAACACCTGCAAAAGATTCCTGAGACTTTTAAAAACTCCCAGCCTGGTTCATTACTCAAAACCGCAATTATGGGTAAGACTGCCGACCTGACTGCTGTCCAGAAGGCCATCATTGATAGGTAAGACACGAGGGTAAGCAAGAGGGTAAGACACAGAAAGAAATCTCTGAGCGAATAGGCTGATCCCAGAGTGCTGTATCAAGGCACCTCAGTGGGACATCTATGGGAAGGAAAAAGTGTGGCAGAAAACGCTGCACAACCAGAAGAGGTGACCGGACCCTGAGGAAGATTGTGGAGAAGGGCCGATTCCAGACCTTGGGGGACCTGTGGAAGCAGTGGACTGGGCTACAGGTGACGCATTTCCCAGGTCAAGCCACTTTTCAATCAGAAACAGCGGCAGAAGCGCCTGACCAGGACTACAGAGAAGCAGCACTGGACTGTTGCTCAGTGGTCCAAAGTACTTTTTTCGGATAAAAGCAAATTTTGCATGTCATTCGGAAATCAAGGTGCCAGAGACTGGAGGAAGACTGGGGAGAAGGAAATGCCAAAATGCCTGCAGTCCAGTGTCAAGTACCCACAGTCAATGATGGTCTGGGGTGCCATGTCAGCTGCTGGTGTTGGTCCACTGTGTTTTATCAAGGGCAGGGTCAATGCAGCTAGCTATCAGGAGATTTTGGAGCACTTCATGCCTCCATCTGCTGAAAAGCTTTATGGAGATGAAGATTTCATTTTTCAGCACGACCTGCCACCTGCTCACAGTGCCAAAACCACTGGTAAATGGTTTACTGACCATGGTATTACTGTGCTCAATTGGCCTGCCAACTCTCCTGAACTGAACCCCATAGATAATCTGTGGGATATTGTGAAGAGAAAGTTGAGAGACACCAGACCCAACACTGTGGATGAGCTTAAGGCCATTATCGAAGCATCCTGGGCCTCCATAACACCTCAGCAGTGCCACAGGCTGATTGCCTCCATGCCACGCCGCATTGAAGCAGTCATTTCTGCAAAAGGATTTCTGACCAAGTATTGAGGGCATAACTGAGCATAATTATTTGAAGGTTGACTTTTTTGTATTAAAAACACTTTTTTTATTGGTCAGATGAAATATGCTAATTTTTTGAGATAGGGATTTTTGATTTTTCTTTACTTTTTTGCCAAAATTATCAATATTAAAACAATAAAAGGCTTGAACTACTTCAGTTGTGTGTAATGAATCTAAAATATATGAAAGTCTAATGTTTATCAGTAGATTACAGAAAATAATGAACTTTATCACAATATGCTCATTTTTTTAGAAGGACTAGTAGACAGTGAGAGACATGGCCTGCCTTTGATAACCCAGTTAGGTACCTAGACTTATGAAATTAATCCATTCTGAGGGCAAGCTCATAACGCGAAACGTTCGTTAGATGGAACAAAAATTCCCATAGGAAACAATAGAAAACTAATTAATCTGTTCCAACCCCCTCCCAAATTCATATAACCTGACACAAACATGTATATTTGAATTAATACAGTATATTAAATATAAATGTGTAACAATAAACATTTCACAATAACACATGTACAGCAACATTAATACTACTATGGTGATGATGGTGATGATGATGATGATGATATGATGTTCGTCCTTCGCTGATGAAGACGACCAACACTTCAAAATCACTGGGGGTTGTGAGTGCAAAGATGGCTACTCCTCACTCAAAACTGTTGTCGTGGGGGCATGGGATGGCACTGGGTGAGCAAAGCTGAGAGCTGACGCTGACTCTGCTCTTCTGCTGCTGGCATTTCCGCTGCTGCTGCTTGATGTGGTTTTCTTTGAATGCAGACACACCATGAGAGGTCACCGTGCGCCAGGCAGTACGGTCAAGTGCAAGTGACTCCCAGGAGTCGGGGTTGATGTTGCATGACTTCAAGGTGGCTTTCAGGGTGTTCTAGAAGTGGTTCTTGGGTGCACCCTGTGAACATTTGCTCTCACACAGCTCACCATAGAGTTTTGGAAGGCGATTGGCACACATATCCAGCCCATCTGAGTTGGGCCCGCTTAAGCATAGTGTGAACACTGTCCATGTCAGCCCTCTGAAGGACTTCTGTGTCAGGTACTTTGTCCTGCCATTTGATGTGCAGCTGCTTCCTTAGGCCTCACATGTGGAATGAGTTCAGCAGATTAGTGTGACGACTGCATACCGTCCAGGTCTAGCATGCATATAGCAGAGAAGGTAAGATTACTGCTCAATACACTTTCAGCTTCGTCCGCAAACTGATGCCTCGACGGCCTACACATTGTGCTGTAGCTTGCCGAAGGCAGCACTGGGTCTAGCCAACCTGTAGGAGACCTCCTCATTGATGTTGGTGGAGCCCGGCAGGATACGACCAAGGTAGACAAACTTGTCCATTGCAGCAAGCTTCTGGCCATTGACTGTTATGGTGGGCTCTGTGTACTGCTCTGCGGGGGCTTTCTGGTGCATAACCTCGGTCTTCTTTATACTTATTGTAAGACCGAAGTCATCACAGTCCTTGGAGAACAGGTCCGTGCTTTCCTGCATATCAGACTGAGTACCAGAATTCAATGCACAGTCATCAGTAAAGAGAAGTCACGGGCTGTGTCTTCCTGGACTTTTGTTTTAGTCTGCAGTCTTCGTGAGTTGAAGAGCTTGCCGTCTGTACAGTATCTGAAGCAGACTCCAATGTCACCGTCTCGGAAGTCATTTAGCCTGCATAAATCTCGTTTAGTTGTCCCTCCTCTGCTAGCCAGGTCTGGCTGAGGTCAACAATCTGCACTTTATATCTTGCCAGCTTTCTGCCAATAAGGGCAGTCCTCCTCTCGGGTCGGTCAGCTCCAGCTTGGTCCAACAGTGTGCGCACATTCCATATGCCAATGATGAGCAGGGTTGCTTTTATTTATTTATTTAAATGATAGTGAAATTATGTATTCTTTATTCTGTTGAGAAAGGCACCTGATTTATCTGAGAGCCAGATACAGTCATCAAAACAGCCATATCTGGCTCGCAAGCCATAGGTTCCCGACCCCTGATATATATACGGTATACTTTCACTCTATTTGCTCTACGAAAAAGTATTGAGCACTCTCTTACGGAAGGATCTACTCAGGAAAAAAAAATATATATATATACAGTGATACCTCAGCTCACGAACATAATTGGTTCCCAGAAAGTGTGTGTAAGGCGAAAAGTTCGTCTTCCGAACATTTATTTCCCATAAGAAACCATTAAAATGAGAATAATCCGTTCCCAGGTCTCCATAAAACATAATTTTCTACTAAATAAGCCTTAAAACTACACAAAAATATACCTTATTTTATGTATAATAAATGTGCTATTGTATTGTAATTAAAGAAATAAACTGTACTGTATAATAAAGTCGTTTTATTTACCTTTGTGATGGTAGTTGATCGCTTGATGGAATGGAGTGGGAGGAGGAGGGAGGGAGGGAGTTACTGTTTGGAAGGAGAGTCACCTTCCATAAGGACTGTACGTAACTCAACCTCTGGTGTGGCTTCTCTTCTTTGCTTCTTAGAAGGAGACTCTTTATCCTTTTTGCTGACTAAAAACCTCTTAATTGACACCTGTTGCTTTCTGAGTTGTAAGGTCTTACGAAACTGAGGCATCACATTATCACTCAATATGGTCCAAAATGTCTATCAAACACAAACCACGTCCGCACTCAAAGAAAGGGGGTGACGAACTGGGACGCCGTGAGCGTGCGTCAGCTTCTCGTGGCCGCCACTGTGGCGCTGTTCGACCGCGTGGTTTGGTTCGTCCGCTGAAAACTAGTTCGTCAGCAGAGACTATATGCTCACGAATTTAATGTTCTTGAGGCGAAAAGTTCGTTAGCTTAAGCGTTCGTCAGCGGAGGTTTTACTGTATATATATATATATATATATATATATATATATATATATATATATATATATATAATATACATATACATACACAGTATATGGCTCTCAGAGAATTAGATTTTAAAATGTCTTTCTTTTGGCTCTCTTCGTCAAAAAGGTTCCCGACCCCTGATCTTATGGTGTACATTTACAGAGCATAGGTAAAATATTTTATTTATATATATATATATATATATATATATATATATATATATCTTCTTTTCCTTTCGGCTGTTCCCTTCAGGGGTCGCCACAGCAAATGATCTGCCTCCATCTC
Organism: Plotosus lineatus; assembly: GCA_024760905.1. Lineage (NCBI taxonomy): Eukaryota > Metazoa > Chordata > Actinopteri > Siluriformes > Plotosidae > Plotosus > Plotosus lineatus. The sequence continues at coordinate 56,607,775 of CM045733.1, read as the reverse complement.
ACCCTATCCTCTGCATCTTCTACTCTTACTCCAACGACCTTCACGTCCGCCTTCACCACATCCATAAATCTTCTCTTTGGTCTTCCTCTGGGCCTTCTGCCTGGTAGTTCCAACCTCAGCATCCCACTACCAATATACTCACTATCCCTCTGTACATGTCCAAACCATCTCAATCTAGCCTCTCTGACTTTGTCTCCAAAACATCTAACATGTGCTGTCCCTCTGATGTATCATTCCTGATCCTATCCATCCTTGTTACTCCCAAAGAGAACCTCAACATTTTCATCTCTGCTACCTCCAACTCTGACTCCTGTCTTTTCCCCAGGGCACTGTCTCTAAACCATACAATATCGCTGGCCTCATCACCGTCTTGTACACTTTTCCCTTCATTCTTTCCGATACTCTCCTGTCACACATCACACCGGACACTTTTCTCCATCCATTCCAACCTGCCTGCACACGCTTCTTCACCTCTTTCCACACTCTCCATTGCTCTGGATTGTTGAGCCTAAGTCCTTAAAATCCTCCACCTTCTTTATCTCGGCCCCCTGTAACCTCACCGTTCCTCTTGGGTCCTTGTCGTTCACACACATGTATTCTGTCTTACTGAGACTAACCTTCATTCCCCTCCTTTCCAGGGCATACCTCCACCTCTCTAGATTTTCCTCCACTTGTTCTCTGCTCTCACTACTGATCACGATGTCATCTGCAAACATCATAGTCCATGGAGATTCTTGTCTAACCTCGTCTGTCAGCCTGTCCATCGGCATAGCAACAAGAAGGGGTTGAGAGCTGACCCTTGATGCAGTCCCACCTCCACCTTGAACTCTTCTGTCACACTGACAGCACACCTCACCACTGTCTTACATCTCTCATACATTCCTGCACCACTCTAATGTACTTCTCTGCCACTCCAGACTTCCTCATACAATACCACAGTTCTTCTCTCGGCACCCTGTCATATGCTTTCTCCAGATCCAAAAAGGCACAATGCAGCTCCTTCTGACCTTCTCTGAACTTCTCTATTAACATCCTCAAAGCAAACACTGCTTCTGTGGTGCTCTTTCTTGGCATGAAACCAAACTGTTGTTCACAAATGCTGACCTCTGCCCTTAGTCTAGCTTCCACTATTCTTTCCCATAACTTTATTGTATGGCTCATCAACTTTATCCCTCTGTAGTTGCCACAACTCTGTACATCTCCCTTGTTCTTAAAAATGGGCACAAGCACACTTCTCCTCCATTCCTCCGGCATCTGCTCACTTTCTAAGACCTTGTTGAATATTCTTGTCAGAAAGTCTACTGCTACCTCCCCTAGACACTTCCATACCTCCACTGGTATGTCATCAGGACCAACTGCCTTTCCACTCTTCATACTCTTCAATGCCCTCCTCACTTCACCCTTACTAATCTTTGCTACTTCCTGGTCCTCAACGGTCACCCCTTCTACTCTTTTTTCTCTCTCATTTTCCTCATTCATCAGCTCTTCAAAGTAGTCTTTCCATCTTCCCAGCACACTTCTGTCATCAGTCAATACATTTCCCTCTCTGTCCTTAATCACTAACTTGTTGCACGTCTTTCCCATCTCTATTTCTCTGCTGTGCTAAGCAGTATAAATCATTTTCTCCCTCCTTATTGTCCAACCTATCATACGCCCTCTGTTTGGTCTTCGACACCGCTACCTTCGCCTTACGCTGTGTCTTCCTGTACTCCTGTTTACTCTCTTCGGTCCTCTCTATGTCCCATTTCTTCTTAGCTAACCTCTTCTTTTGTACACACTCCTGCACTTCCTCATTCCACCACCAAGTTTCCTGATCTACTTTCCTTCCAGAGGACACACCAAGTACTCTCCTACCGGTCTTCCTGCTCACATTGGCTGTGGTTGTCCAGTCATTTGGAAGTACTTCCTGGCCACCCAAAGCCTGTTTCAACTCCTCCTTGAAGACAACACGACACTCTTCCCTTTTCAGCTTCCACCACTTTGTCTTCTGCTCTGCCTTTGCCTTTTTCACCTTCCTCACCATCAGCGTCATCCTGCACACCACCATCCTATGCTGTTTGGCAACACTCTCACCCACTACTACTTTGCAGTCACTGACTTCCTTCAAACTACATCGCCTACACATCTCCATATCTCCCACTCCACGGTGTCTACAATTTTGAAGGCCAAGGACCGCATTAAGATAGCAGTGAAAGTAGCAGCCCCAATTAAGTCAACTATCATCACAAAATAGCCTGAAGGACCAATTGCAGAGATGGAAAAGTTTCTATACACATGGTTGGAAGATAATGGGCAAAGAAATGTGAAAGTGATGTTGCGAGCAGTGCAAAGTAAGACTACAAGTTTATTTTACATGTTGAAAGAACGTGCAGGTGAAGACTACGCTTCACATGAATTCATAGCGGGTGCTGGGTGGTTTTGGTTTCGTTGTGTTAGATATTCGACTTACAACCAATCTGACTTACAACTTTTTGGTCGGAACCGATCTAGGTCGTAACTCGGACAGTGACTGTGTGTGTGTGTGTATATATATATATATATATATATATATATATATATATATATATATATATATATATATATATATATATATATATATATATACATACACACACATACATACATACACACACACACACACTGTATATACTTTCACCAGACTGTGAATATAACAAAATTAAAAAGTGTGAAACTCTTTTCATATCAGCATTTCTTTATGTATGCTGATATGAAAACAGTTTCACACTTTCTAAATTATCACTCTACTGCTATATTATTCATTTATACATTTTGTGAACTGCTTAATTCTAATTAGGGTTACGGGAAAACTAGTGCCCATCTCAGCCAACTCTGGGCAAGGGCAGTGTAGATCCTGAACAACTCACATCACAGGGCAGAAACATGCTGACAGCTATGCAGCTACTCTTTACGAAAGTCAGCATGGTTCTTTTACATGAACCTCTCACTATAGAACGTGGGAGACATGGCCAACCTTTGATAACCCAGTTAGCTGCACTGGAGGGACAGCAGTGGAAAGCCAGTGATTGTGGGGCTTGAACCCTAAACCATAAGATCATTAAACCAGCACTTTATCACTGGGCCACCACTGCCCTGTTACTAATGCAATATTAAAAAGAAATCATATCAAAAGAATTACAGAATAATATAACTAAATTTCTGTATAACCGAGAAATTCAATTTAAGCAGACCAGCTTCAAAAACTCAGCCTGAACCAAGTTATTTTCCTGCTTCTTGGTCAACAAAGGTTTGCGATATTGCAGCCGCAGCAATAATTCATAAACTATTTCTATCTACCAGCATTTAGCTGTGTTTTTACCAGCATTTAGATAGTAGCTGGTCATAGCAAGCTGGATTTTTCAGCAGGATAAGCAGGGTAACCCCCTCTCTTTCACTCCTTGTCCTTATCTATCTGTCTGTCTATCTTGTTTATCTCAATGTATGTCTTTGTTTATCTCTGTAATTTCTTTGTCCTCATCTCTTTACTCATTATATTTATATATCTACATTTATTTCACTCTCTGTATGATAGTTTTTTCCTTCCATTCCCATCTTTTGTATACAGTATTTATTTCTCTCTGCATTTTCTCTTTCTATTAATATATTGGGATCACCACCTCATGTTGGGGTTTTATAAAATTTTATTTATATATATATATATATATATATATATATATATATATATATATATATATATATATATATACATATACACACACACACACACACACACACACACACACACAGTCGGCCCCCTACTTACGAAATTAATCTGTTCCGGCTCCTTTTTCGTATTGCGGGAGTTTCGTAAGCAGGGGGCGCATTTTAAATGTAAAATGCCTGATTCGTTCCAAGGCTCCAAGACTACCCCATAAACCTTTAAATATGATAAAAGTACACCAATTCTGTATTAAATATGTGTTAAAAATAAAAGAAAATTATTTATTAAACCATTTAAACATTTTATTAACATATTAAACCATTTTATTAACATATTTATTAATTAAACCATAATTAAACATTTTTTATTAACACATACATACACACTTGTCTCTTTCTATCTCTCTCGTTCTCTCTCTCACACACACACACACACACACACACACGCGTGCTCGCGCGCGCGCACACACACACACACACACACACACACGCGCGCGCGCGCACAATACAATACGCATTGAAAGTGTATTGTATAAACATTAAATGTTTATTGTGGCGCTGCGGGCAACGCCCACAAGCAGGACGCCAGGAGCATTTTAAGACGTGGAATTCAAAGCGCATTCCAATGCAGCCGTGAGGGGGGGGTACAAACCAGTGTCTCTCCCTCACGCCGGTCCCAAGCCCGGATAAATGCAGAGGGTTGCGTCAAGAAGGGCATCCGGCGTAAAACAAATATCTGTCTTCCTTTCGGCTTTTTCCCTTTTACTCGGGAGTCGCCACAGCGAATCATCTGATTCGCACATTTGATTTGGCAGAGGTTTTTACGTCGGATGCTCTTCCTGTCACAACCCTTTTTAGCAAGGGACAAAAACACGCTGACGACTTTGCAGCCTACTCTTTACGAAAGTCAGCAATGGTTCTTTTACATGCCTCTCACCATAGACAGTGAGAGACAAATACCAAATAAAATATGCAAATCACAAGAAAGAATTTCATACCGGATCGGTCGAGGCCCAGGTTAACAACGACCGTTTTGTATATATATATATATATATATATATATATATATATATATATATATATACATATTCACTGCTCACCCCCAGTGCAGCTAAATGGGTTATCAAAGGCCGGCCATGTCTCTCACTGTCTCTGGTGTTAGGTTCATGTAAAAAAATCATCTCTGACTTTTGAGATAAGAGTCGCTGCATAGCCATCAGTGTGTTTCTGCCTTGGAATGGCCTGCGACCCGTCCAGGGTGTACTCTCTGCCCTCGCCCAGAGTTGGCTGAGATGGGCGCCAACCTCCCCGTGTCCCGAATTAGAATTAAGCGGTTCAGAAAGTGAATATTCACTGCCCATATAAATATCGATTGTATATACCAAGTCCAGACATTTAGTTATTAATATGATAAGGGGTCATTCAACATTTTCCTAATGTTGTACAAAACGTACACTAGGGAGAGGGGGTAAAGCCAGCCTGATACTAGTACGCATTTTAAATCCTCAACAGAACTCATTCATGCATACCACGGTGGAATGATTTTGTGTTTATTTCACCTGTCAGTCAAACAGTTTGTGCCAGAGAGGAATAAGCT
>CM045733.1:56475000-56595000 GCA_024760905.1 Plotosus lineatus | reverse complement strand
AGCGAATCATCTGATTCGCACGGTTGATTTGGCAGAGGTTTTTACGTCGGATGCCCTTCCTGTCACAACCCTTTTTAGCAAGGGACAGAAACACACTGACGGCTTTGCAGCCTACTCTTTACGAAAGTCAGCAATGGTTCTTTTACATGCCTCTCACCATAGACAGTGAGAGACATGGCCGCCTTTGATAACCCAGTTAACTGCACTGGGGGGGGGCAGTGACAACCTTGTGGAGAGTGGGACTCGAACCCCCAACCTTTGGATCAGCGATCCAGCGCCCTATACCACTAGACCACCACTGCCCATATATATACATATATATATATAGTTATAATACTGTGAAAGTAAACTTGGCATAGGCTAGCCTAGAGACAAGCTAATTCGATTTAAGTCATTTTTCAACTTAAGTTGTCTCTCCTGGATCCAACAAACGACATAAGCCGAGGTATACCTATATATGTTTACTGTATGGACACACATATATATATATATATATATATATATATATATATATATATATATATATATATATATATATAATATACCTGTATATGTGTGTGTGTGTGTATATATATATATATATATATATATATATATATAGAGAGAGAGAGAGAGAGAGATTTTGTTGTTGTATAGGGAACATGTGCACTACAGATACAGTACATATAATACTCTGCATACACTGAATGAATAAATAATTTTTATTTTGAATATGAGATTTAAAAAGTAGTCAGGAATACTTATAAACTTTACAAATATGACAAAATTCATTTATTCAATATTTTTGAATGTTTGTTTGGTCTGTTCCATAAGGATAAAATGGAAAAGTCCACTCATATGACATTCACTGCTTCTGTTAATTTTGACTTTTTTTTTTATTTTACTGATGCAGCTGGCTATGATTTCTGTGTCTTTGGATCATTTGGAAGGTATGAATAACTGTATTGGAAATTTATCTTAGTTTATTTAATTTATTTTAATAATCTATTTAAATCAAATTCTATTCAATTTGTATAGCGCTTTTTACAATTCACATCGTCGCAAAGGAGCTTTAAACGGTAAAACTGAAAAAGTATGGACTTACAAAGTATAAAAATATTCAAACGTTCCCTATAATCCCTACATATCACTAATGAGCATCAGCCGTGGCAACAATGGCAAGGAAAATCTCCCTCAGTGGATGCGAGGAAGAAACCTTGAGAGGAACCAGGCCCAAAAGGGAAACCTATCATCATTTGGGTGGAACCACAGAGATACAAACCATATACGAGAAAGTTCATTACAGTCCAAAATGTAGTTTGGTTGGTTCTATAACTGTAAATCCTAAATAATTGTCAGAAAAGAATTTATATCTCCAGCAAATGAAATTGTTAAGTTTCATCAATGGCTGTTTTGAGTATTCAGTTTTTCTTTTTGGTTTTGACTGTGCTGACACTTGATATTTATCTAAATTGTATTAAAATTGATTATATTTGACATCGAAATGTGTCTCTTATAAACAATTGTGATAAACCTATAAATACAGGGGGCAGCTCTAGCCTAATGGTTAGAGCAGCATCTTTGGAATAGAAAGGTTGCTTGTTTGAGTCCCAAACCAGCAGGAAAAATGTGTGTGGGGGTGAGAGGCACTTTCCCTTCCTCCATATAAGGCTGAAGTGCCCTTGAGAAGGGCACCGAACTCCCAACTGCTCTCCTGGCGCCCCAGTGTGTGAGTGGCAGCATCACTGCTCTGAATATGTGTGTGTGTGTGTGTGTGTGTGTGTGTGTGTGTGTGTGTGTGTGTGTGTGTGTGTTCACTTTGGGCAGGTTTAATGCAGAGGAAATAAGTTCCCTTATGGGATTAATACAGTCAATCAAAATTAAAAAAGGTTCTACTTTATTGTTTCAGCAGAACACAAATAAATTAAAAACATTTAAAAAGCTGTCTACATAGTACAGTAAACAAAGGTCTCATCAGTTGGCTCATGATTTCTAATTATATCTGATACTCCAGTATTTGAGTATATAGTTCTTTATTTTTGTTCAGGTGTTTTACCCTCGGGTCGGTACATTTATAGGTGATCTATACAGCACAGATCACAACAAACTGTTATGGGTGAAACTTCCATTACACCAGTCACTAACCTTAACATCTGCTGATGCCCATCACTCGTGGTGGTTAGCTGCAGAAAATAGAAAAAGTTAAAAGGGGTGAATATTTATTATTAAAGCTGTTGCATGACTTGATGGGTGACACCTGCAGAAAGAAAGCTAAACCCAATGCTACACAATATATTATTGTTTGTTTACCTTGTATTCTACAGTCCCTTCAGATATTATAGTCAGATTCACTGAATCAGATACAGTGCATGTATGAGTTTATGGTTTGTCCCTGATGTTTTGTCCTAGTTTGATTCAATGTTTATTCTTTGCTTTCAGTGAAGGTTCAGTCCCTGCAGTGTAATTTAACTATGCTTCAGACTGACTGATAGGTGGCATGTCTGAACTGTGGTGTGGAACACTCAATGCTGATGATATTATCTCCAGAGCTGGCAAAGGGAATAGGTAATGTGAGAAATAATAAATTTGCAATTAAAGGTGTTGAAATTCAGTATGCTAGACATGAGCAGTTAAAATCACTTAATTCCTCAGAAAACCATCTTTTTAAATTGATTTACACCACTGCAGTGAGCTATAAACTTTCCAGAATTATAAATTAAAGCAGGCTCATAGTTGTTCCATATTTGTTTTGCTCGTACATTTTCGTCTGCTGTTAGCCGATTGCTTCTGATCTCCAGGGTTCAGCCTCAAATTGTACTATTTCTGCTACAGACACATTAGAGGTAGATTAAATGATGACCACATGAAATCGTCAGGCATGTCACCATCAATGGTTCGCATCTTGTAAATAGCAATTTAAATTTTATTTTATTTATTTTATGAATATTACTTATTTATTATTGATTTTTGGTGTTGTGGTTGTTAACTGGACCCCAGGTTCTCTAACACCTGTTTTCATTGAGTTCTTGTTGAAGTCATTAAATGCAGCCTTGGGGGGGGGGGGGGGGGGCACAAACCAGTGTCTCTCCCTCACGCCGGTCCCAAGCCCGGATAAATGCAGAGGGTTGCGTCAGGAAGGGCATCCGGCGTAAAACAAATGCCAAATAAACTATGCAAATCACAAAAAAGAATGACATACCGGATCGGTCGAGGCCCGGGTTAACAACGACCGCCATCAGTGCTGTCAACCAACAGGGTGCTGATGGAAATTGGACTACTGTTGGTCGAAGACGTCGAAGAAGGAGAGGCGGGAGGCGTGTCCGTTGCCAGAGAGAGAAGAGGAAAGGCATGAGTCTAGGACTGAAAGTAGGGACTTTGAATATTGGAACTATGACAGGAAAAGGTAGAGAGCTGGCTGACATCATGCAGAGGAGGAAGGTGGACATACTGTGTGTTCAGGAGACCAGGTGGAAAGGTCGCAAGGCTAGAAGCATAGGAGCAGGGTTTAAGCTGTTTTATCACGGTGTGGATGGGAAGAGAAATGGAGTCGGAGTCATCTTGAAGGAGGAGTTTGCCAGGAATGTTCTAGAAGTGAAAAGAGTGTCAGACAGAGTGATGAGTCTCAAGTTAGAAATTAAAGGTGTGATGGTCAATGTTGTTAGTGCTTATGCCCCACAGACAGGATGTGAGCGAGAAGAGAAGGAGAGATTCTGGAGGGAGTTAGATGAAGTGATGCAGAGTACCCCCAGAGGTGAAAGAGTGGTCATTGGGGCAGACTTCAATGGACATGTTGATGCAGGAAACAGAGGGGACGAGGAAGTGATGGGTAGGTTTGGTATCCAGGACAGGAACGCAGAAGGACAGATGTTGGTAGATTTTGCAAAAAGGATGGAAATGGCTGTGGTGAATACTTTCTTCCAGAAGAGAGAGGAGCATAGGGTGACTTATAAAAGTGGAGGTAGGAGCACACAGGTAGACTACATCTTGTGCAGGCGATGGAATTTAAAGGAAGTCAGTGACTGCAAAGTAGTAGCGGGTGAGAGTGTTGCCAAACAGCATAGGATGGTGGTGTGCAGGATGATGCTGATGGTGAGGAAGGTGAAGAAGGCAAAGGCAGAGCAGAAGACAAAGTGGTGGAAGTTGAAAAAGGAAGAGTGTCGGGTTGTCTTCAAGGAGGAGTTGAAACAGGCTTTGGGTGGTCAGGAAGTGCTTCCAGATGACTGGACAACTACAGCGAATGTGATCAGGGAGACAGGTAGGAGAATACTGGGTGTGTCATCTGGAAGGAAAGTAGATAAGGAGACTTGGTGGTGGAATGAGGAAGTGCAGGAGTGTGTACAAAGGAAGAGATTAGCTAAGAAGAAGTGGGACATTGACAAAACTGAAGAGAGTAAACAGGAGTACAGGGAGACACAGCGTAAGGCAAAGGTAGCAGTGTCAAAGGCCAAACAGAGCGCGTTTGATGACTTGTATGCTCGGTTGGAAAGTAAGGAGTATACAGGTTGGCACAGCAGAGAAATAGAGATGGGAAGGACGTGCAGCAAGTTAGATTGATAAAGGACAGAGAGGGAAATGTATTGACTGATGACAGAAGTGTGCTGGGAAGATGGAAAGAGTACTTTGAAGAGCTGATGAATGAGGAAAATGAGAGAGAAAAAGAGTAGAAGAGGTGACTGTTGAGGACCAGGAAGTAGCAAAGATTAGTAAGGGTGAAGTGAGGAGGGCATTGAAGAGGATGAAGAATGGAAAGGCAGTTGGTCCTGATGACATACCGGTGGAGGTATGGAAGTGTCTAGGAGAGGTAGCAGTAGATTTTCTGACAAGAACATTTAACAAGGTCTTAGAGAGTGAGAGGATGCCAGAGGAATGGAGGAGAAGTGTGCTGATGCCCATTTTTAAGAACAAGGGAGACGTGCAGAGTTGTGGCAACTACAGAGGGATAAAGTTGATGAGCCATACGATGAAGTTATGGGAAAGAATAGTGGAAGCTAGACTGAGGGCAGAAGTCAGCATTTGTGAACAACAGTTTGGTTTCATGCCCAGAAAGAGCACCACAGATGCAGTGTTTGCCTTGAGGATGTTAATGGAGAAGTACAGAGAAGGTCAGACGGAGCTGCATTGTGCCTTTGTGGATCTGGAGAAAGCATATGACAAGGTGCCGAGAGAAGAACTGTGGTATTGCATGAGGAAGTCTGGAGTGGCAGAGAAGTATGTTAGAGTGGTGCAGGACATGTATGAGAGATGTAAGACAGTGGTGAGGTGTGCTGTCGGTGTGACAGAAGAGTTCAAGGTGGAGGTGGGACTGCATCAAGGGTCAGCTCTCAGCCCCTTCTTGTTCGCTATGGTGATGGACAGGCTGACAGACGAGGTTAGACAAGATTCCCCATGGACTATGATGTTTGCAGATGACATTGTAATCTGTAGTGAGAGCAGAGAACAAGTGCAGGAAAATCTAGAGAGGTGGAGGTATGCCCTGGAAAGGAGGGGAATGAAGATTAGCCTCAGTAAGACAGAATACATGTGCATGAATGCCAAGGACCAAAGAGGAACGGTGAGATTACAGGGAGCAGAGATAAGAAAAGTGGAGGATTTTAAGTACTTAGGCTCAACAATCCAGAGCAATGGAGAGTGTGGAAAAGAGGTCAAGAAGCGTGTGCAGGCAGGGTGGAATGGGTGGGGGAAAGTGGCCGTGTGATGTGTGATAGGAGGGTATCGGCAAAAATGAAAGGAAAAGTGTACAAGACGGTGTTGAGGCCAACGATGCTGTATGGGTTAGAAACAGTGGCCCTGGGGAAAAGACAGGAGGCAGAGTTGGAGGTAGCAGAGATGAAAATGTTGAGGTTCTCTTTGGGAGTAACGAGGATGGATAGGATTAGGAATGAGCACGTCAGAGGGACAGCACATGTAAGACGTTTTGGAGACAAAGTCAGAGAGGCTAGATTGAGATGGTTTGGACATGTACAGAGGAGGGATAGTGAGTATATTGGTAATAGGATGCTGAGGCTGGAACTACCAGGCAAAAGGCCTAGAGGAAGACCAAAGAGACGATTCATGGATGTGGTAAAGGAGGACATGAAGGTCGTTGGTGTAAGAGAAGAAGATGCAAAGGATAGGGTGAGATGGAGGCAGATGATTCGCTGTGGCGACCCCTGAAGGGAAAAGCCGAAAGGAAAAGAAGAAGAAGAAGAAGACTTGTTGAAGTCATTACCCTTAAGGGGTTTTCATACATTTTTTCTTTTTTGTCAAAATGCAGTGTGAATGTTTAAATATTGTATTCAGCATGGACAGAAATAAAACATTTGTGTGTGTGTGTGTGTGTGTGTCCCATTGCAACTAACTGGGTTATCAAAGGCCCGCCATGTCTCTCACTGTCTATGGTGAGAGGTTCATGGAAAAGAACCATTGCTGACTTTCGGCAAGAGGAGCTACATAGCCGTCAGTGTGTTTCTGTCCTGCGATGGCCTGGTGAGCTGTCCAGGGTGCACTCTTCCCTCGCCCAGAGTCGGCTGGGATTGAAACCCTAATTAAGATTAAGCGGTTACAGAAAATGAATATGTGTGTGTGTGTGTGTGTGTGTGTGTGTGTGTGTGTGTGTGTGTGTGTGTGTATATATATATATATATGTGTGTGTGTGTATATATATATATATATATATATATATATATAGTGTGTGTGTGTGTGTGTGTATATATATATATATGTGTGTGTGTATATATATATATATATATATATATATATATAGTATTAGGGTTATTATGACTACAGGTAATTTTAGATTTTTAAGCCTGTGGTTTAAAAATTATGAACCTTCGCATAAAACTCACAAAAATAATCTTTTTGTGTTCATGTATTGAAAAAACCTCCCACACCTGAAGTAATTTATTATTTAAACAATGAGAAATGACGCCCACAAACCCCACAAAAGCCTCGCATTGCTAAAACTGGAAATGAAGTCAGAATCATCTGGAAACCAAATATACAGTATTTTCAAAATGAACCAGTAAACAGCTTGACTTTTCCTCTTTCTGTGATTTTCAAAATATTCTATCAGTTTATCAACTTTTGCTGAAACCTGCAGTTTTGTAAGAAGGGGGAAGTTCAGCTTCTCCCAAAGCTTCAAGAATTCAGAAGTGATTTTTCTTATTCAGGCTTTGAGTTCATCTTACAGTCCTACAAACCTGCCAGCAATGTCCTTCTTCATTGGCATTTCACAAGGTTTCTCATTCAAGTCTCGTTTTACTTCTGGTGTATCTGGACGACATTTTGTTGTTGTTCTGTGTCCACTTCTCCTCAGCGGTTTCCACTGGTGATTTTGACATTTTGCTCTTGAAGACATGATGTTATCTGTTTACTGAGTAAAGACTGGAGGTTTCAATTGAGTTCACAGTTAATATTATGAAGAATTCAGAATGTCACCTCACTAATGTCACTCTTCACACCTTTCTTGCCTTTGCTTTTCTTGAATTTAGGCAAAATGTAGTTTAATATATATATATATATATATATAAATATACATATATATAAATTTATTTTGTAATCATGAATTATTTATTTAATATATTTATCAAAAGTGAGGTGATGTTGAGTGCTAGATTTTTATTGCATGACACAATAAAAATAACTTCAAACATCAGGAAAGTATAAATTAAAAAAAAACATTCACAGTCATAAGCCTAATGTTTGTGTGTGTGTGTGTGTGTGTGTATATATGTCTTCCTTTCAGCTTTTTCCCTTTTACTCGGGAGTCGCCACAGCGAATCATCTGATTCGCACGTTTGATTTGGCAGAGGTTTTTTACATCGGATGCCCTTCCTGTCACAACCCTTTTTAGCAAGGGACAGAAACACGCTGACGACTTTGCAGCCTACTTTTTACAAAAGTCAGCAATGGTTCTTTTACATGCCTCACACCATAGACAGTGAGAGACATGGCCCGCCTTTGATAACCCAGTTAGCTGCACTGGGGGGACAAGTAACAACCTTGTGGAGAGTGGGACTCGAACCCCCAACCTTTGGATCAGCGATCCAGCACCCTATACCACTAGACCACCACTGCCCCTGTGTGTGTGTGTGTGTGTGTGTGTGTGTGTGTGTATATATATATCTTCTTCTTTTCCTTTCGGCTGTTCCCTTCAGGGGTCGCCACAGCAAATGATCTGCCTCCATCTCTCCCTATCCTCTGCATCTTCTACTCTTACTCCAACGACCTTCATGTCCGCCTTCACCGCATCCATAAATCATCTCTTTGGTCTTCCTCTGGGCCTTTTGCCTGGTCGTTCCAACCTCAGCATCCTACGACCAATATACTCACTATCCCTCCTCTGTACATGTCCAAACCATCTCAATCTAGCCTCTCTGACTTTGTCTCCAAAACATCTAACATGTGCTGTCCCTCTGATGTACTCATTTCTGATCCTATCCATCCTCGTTACTCCCAAAGAGAACCTCAACATTTTCATGTCTGCTACCTCCAACTCTGACTCCTGTCTTTTCCCCAGGGCCACTGTCTCTAAACCATACAACATTGCTGGCCTCATCACCGTCTTGTACACTTTTCCCTTCATTCTTGCCGATACTCTCCTATCACACATCACACCGGACACTTTTCTCCATCCATTCCAACCTGCCTGCACACGCTTCTTCACCTCTTTTCCACACTCTCCATTGCTCTGGATTGTTGAGCCTAAGTACTTAAACTATATATATATATATATTATACACATTCCTTATCCAAACTGTTTAATCCTAATTAGGGTCACAGGGAGGCTGGCACCCATGTCAGCCAACTCTGGGGAGACCAGAGTACACCTTGAACAGCTCGTCAGGCCATTGCAGGGCAGAAACACGCTGAGCTATGCAGCTCCTCTTGATGAAAGTCAGCAATGGTTCTTTTACATGAACCTCACACCAGGAACAGTGAGAAGCATGGCAGGTCTTTGACAACCCAGTTAGTACACTTGGGACAACCTGTTGAGAGTGGGGCTTCAACCCCCAACCTTAAGATCAATGATCCAGCGCCCTTTACCACCAGGTCACCACTGCCCCTTGTTACAGATATATGAAATTAATTTATTAAAATTTATGGAAATTTTAAGAAGAGATTCTTAGTATTTCAAAAAAATGTCCATGTTTTGCTTTAAGTTTGTTTAAAATTTTGATCCGTTTCAGAGCAAATCCATGCGTGTGTTTTATGAATGTTTCAATAAAAGAAATGCAACTTGTGAATTTTGTAAATCCTTTTTCACATTTTTTTTACATGATCAGCATCACAATTTCACTAATATTATTCGAAAAGAAAGCAAAACAAGCACTTTGACCAAATGTCTTGCACAGTCTCATGAAACAGTGGTGCCATCTTGTGGTTCTAAAGACAAGTAACACCACACTGGGGTTATTAAAGAAATATTGGGGAGTTTTATTCTGATTTGGTGAGATTGATTCTGAAAATCTATTCCTGCTTAGCTGTATGGACAGAAGCGTTTCCTACTCAGTACGCAGATGCACAAAACATGTAAACAAGCAAGTAAATTAGCTAGTAACGTTCATCTACTACACTGACAGGGTTAACATTCTTCTCCCAGTCAAGCTTTGCTTCACAGATTCAGGGGAAAAAAAAAAATATATATATATATATATATATATATATATATATATATATATATATATATATATATATATATATATAAAAGTACAGAAGTGCTGAAGGCTATTCAAAAATTGCAGTATAGCAATATTGTGCACTTTATCAAGAGAACCTGCAGGGATCTTAACTTTCATCAAAAGTCAGGAGTGAGATCACACTTGTTTGGGCAGCGCTTTTGCCATTTTCTATGACATACCACTGATTTTAGAATAGTGGCCAAATCAGCATAATGATCTTCTGAACAAACCTTTACTTGAACTAGCCAACTTGTGAGCATATCTACATCTCTGGGTAAACAGCGATCTAACAGGTATCTTTAACCTCTGACTCCTCATCCAACCATGACTGCAAAACCTAATGTTGACATGACACTGGAATTAGGAAAGGAGAGAAATAAATTACAGTATAAACATTAACAGAATGTAATGGTTGGATCAGAGAAGAGAAATGTGGCCTTGTTGCTGTTATAGTAAACAGAAACAGAACCAAGACAAGATCTAAAACTGATAATGTAAGATAAAACACAGGCTATTCACAAGTGAATGGACACACATCATTTTTTTTTACTGTGAAAGGATTTAAGGTGAAAACCTTTGTAATTGTTCCATAGTAGTGTATTCGTTGTTGAACTGCTCAGCCAACTAGGCAAAGGCAGGTTACACCCTGAACAGCTCACCAGTGCATCACAGTTCAGCACATGCACACACAAATAGTGCTGGTCTGTGGAAGGAGCATAGAGTACCCACAGGAAACCTACACAAGCATGAGGAGAACGTGCATACTACCAAACTCCAATACTGATAATACTTATACACATATAATTATCTACCCGAATTACTTTGAGATATTTTCACAGGAGCATGCATTGAAACTTATGTCTTTATTTGATTTTCAGAGGACAATGTTTCCTGTGCTGCATGTTTTGTTTTTTGTTTTTGTTTTTTGTCATGGCCACCAATAAACTACTCTAAATTTTATATATAGTCTTCACTTCACTTTAACATCCGGGGATGTTGTTGGGGCGCCTTCATGGCGAGACTTGGACTGATTTGGCCTGGTGGCACCCATCCCTCTCCAGGTCATGGAAACACGCTGACGGCTTTGCAGCCTACTCTTCATGAAAGTCAGCAGTGGTTCTTTTACATGCCTCTCACCATAGACAGTGAGAGACATGGCCCACCTTTGATAACCCAGTTAGCTGCATTGGGGGGACAGTGACAACCCTGTGGGGACTCAAACCCCCAACCTTTGGATCAGCAATCCTACGCCCTATCCACTGGACCACCACTGCCCACTTATACATAGTATAATTTGGTTAATATATAGAACATATTAGTGCACAGATATTCAATAATTGAGGAAAATACAGATTGAATGTTGAACATCTCAATTATAAACCTGAAATTCTTTCTGTCATCTCATGTGCCATTTCAAATGATAATTGTAAGTCACTCGGGTTAAAAGTATGTGCCAAATGCTGTTAATGTAAATGTAATGTAAATGTATGTTCTTTATATGCACTATTTATATATATACAGTATGTGCTCATTAAAGTACCGCTATTGGTCATCCTTACAGGATAATACTGTGTAATGTAATATATGCTTGTTATATAATATGAGTTTGTTCTAACATAAATTACCATGAAAAGAAGTATACTGGGTAATTCTGTTACTGTTAATTACTAATGAGAGCTGAACCAGTGCAGAACAACTATTTATTTTCCCCGGAAATAACATGAACTCATTGGTCCGAGTTGTCTAGCACGAGTAAACTGTCATCTGTTATCATCCTTTGACTGTTTATGAAGGAATTCTGTAGGAACAGCATCCAGATTTAGACATAAAAGTATGAGCTTTAAGCCGAGTAGTTCTGCCTGGATGTTACACCGAAATTGGGTTTGAAATGATCATTGCAGACTGTGGAATTGGGTCCACAGGGAAACCTTTTCAGTGCATGGCCTGTGCTAATATTATTATGTTTTCTGAGCTTGTTGTGCAGCCGTATGATTATTTTTTACATTTTCGTGGTGATACAGCTCAGCACTGACCAAGAATGTGTCATGATAAACTGTTGCCTGTCGCCTTCAGGCCAGTCAATAGAACCAAACAACGAATTTGAGTCGTTAACAGGGTTGGATGAATACGGCAACACAACTGTGCATGCCTGGTAGCAATGGTAATGTCAGAACACTCATACGTATTTGACAAGAAGCGAGGACTGACCTTGCTTGAAGGAACTGCTGATGCCGTGCATAATAATTTTAAAGGGCTGGTAATACAATCTCACTGAAGGTCCCCTTTAAAAACCGTTTGATGTGTAACTGAGCCATTTATTTGTGTTTTCACTTACAAATGTAATACAATTTTCCTTACAATACTGTATTGTATTATATATTATCCAATCCAATTCACCTTTATTTATAGAGCATTTTTGGAGAGAGAGAAAAAACACCAGTTTAGACAAAGTGCAGTACAGAAGAAGGTTTGGTATATGACAGTCTTCTTCTTTTCCTTTCGGCTGTTCCCTTCAGGGGTCGTAACAGCGAATCATCTGCCTCCATCTCACCCTATCCTCTGCATCTTGATTGATTGAAACATATTTTATTCATTGCAGAAAGGGATTGGGCACAAGTTATCCAACTTAGTGAAGCCCTCTCCACAGATTATTTAGCCAATTAACCTACTGTGTATGTTTTTAGACTGTGGGAGGAAACCGGAGTACCCGGAGGAAACCCACACAAGCACGGGAAGAACATGCAAACTCCACACAGAAATGCCCAGGCTTGGATTTTAACCCAGGCCTTCTTGCTGTGAGGGGGGCATGCTAACCACTACGCCACCGTGCTGCCTTCTTCTTCTCTTACACCAACTGCCTTCATGTCCTCCTTCACCACGTCCATGAATCGCCTCTTTGGTCTCCCTCTAGGCCCTCTGCCTGGTAGTTCCAACCTCAGCATTCTACCACCAATATACTGACTATACCGCCTCTGTACATGTCCAAACCATCTCAATCTAGCCTCTCTGACTTTGTCTCCAAAGCGTCTTACATGTGCTGTCTCTCTGATGTGCTCATTCCTGATCCTATCCATCCTCGTTACTCCCAAAAAGAACCTCAACATTTTCATGTCTGCTACCTCCAGCTCTGCCTCCTGTCTTTTCCCCAAGGCCACTGTTTCTAAACCCTATTTCCCCAGGGCCACTGTTTCTAAAACATTTGATATATGACAGTGACAAGAAAAAAACAACAGAAATGAGATTTTATGGTTTATTTTTCCTGTTTAGAACATGGCAATGATTATGCTGTCTACTCAAGTGGCAAACTGTGTCTGTGATTTTGATTCAAGCATTCATTATCTACTCGAAATAATGACTTCTTATCCCGAGATAGTAGACCAGTCAGATCGCCCCATTCTCTTGAAGTACTGTACACTAATGTCTATATGAGAGATATTAAAGTCAGTTAGACGCCGCTAGAAACATTATGCATGTTCTGCACCCATGATCCGCAGAAGGCCTGTGACCTGCCTGGTTTGACTGGTTCAGTATACCTTGAATTTTTGGTCATTCATAAATCTTATTCAAACTGGTGATATTCCTTTTAATGTGTCCCTCAAATTAACCAATGACCATGTAAAGCAGGGGTCCCCAAACTTTTTCCTGCGAGGCCAAGGTCAGTTTGTAACAGAAAAAGTGTGACGATCGTAGGGCTGCCTAAACGTAAACATTTATTGTTTTCCAGTAAGCCACGCATAACCAAATATTAGTAACCCTTTCAGGGACCTTCACAGAAAAAAGTCAGGAAATAAAAAATAAATAAATAAATAACGCTGCTTGCTTGCTATCAATTCAGCAACCCGAAAGCTTTCCGAACAGACGACTGGTTCAGCCGAGCCTGGCGTACAAATGTATTCTCCTGAGCTAACAGTCCACTTTTTAGCTTTGACAGTTTGTCTACTTGTAAGTGACACGGCCTTGCAAGCGATCATACTCGTCTTTGTGATGGAATTCAGAGTGTCGGTGCAGGTTGTATTCTTTGAATACAGCCACTGCCTCTTGACAGATGATACAAACAACGTTTTCTTTGCATCGAACAAAAAATAAGTGTTTGTCCACTGCAGGTTAAATACCCTGCGTTCTGAATCAATTTTTCTCTTCCATAACCTTGTCACCATTATTCCGTTCTATTTAACAGGGGAGAGTCTAGGATTTTTGTTTCTGGGTGGGGGGTTTCCAGATAGGGGCACAGACGGCAGAAGGGTGGAATAGAATGTCATGTTCTAGGTATGTATTAGTCTTGATTGCATGGCCAGACTAAAAAAAAGTAAACATAATGCATCTCCGGTATTGTTCAGGGGGTCAGACCAAATGTGGAGGTCGGCGGTATCCGGCCCGTGGGCTGTAGTTTGGGGACCACTGATGTAAAGTATTGATTTAACTTTAATGATGAGTTGACACCGTCTCTTTATTTATTGACCCCAGGATTTATAAATTAATCTTATGATGAATGCACATAATAACGTGAGAATATTGAGTAACTGATACTTTTTTATTTTTGATTGACCAAACGCTGTTGAGGCATTCCTTACTGGGAGCGCACCGTCTCAAATTTTATAAATAAATATATTTAGATTAACTTGTACTGTACTTTCATTTTAAACATTTATTATTATTGTATGTGATTAATAATAGTGACTCACAGCAGGGCTGGTCAGTGCTGACAGTTTTTGTTGATTAATGGGCCCCTATTGGCACTTTTCTATGAATACAGAATAAAAGTATTATCTTTGGATTGAGTGATCAATCTCCCGCATTTACAGACTTATTTAAAAAAATAAA
Source organism: Plotosus lineatus (assembly GCA_024760905.1). Taxonomy (NCBI): domain Eukaryota; kingdom Metazoa; phylum Chordata; class Actinopteri; order Siluriformes; family Plotosidae; genus Plotosus; species Plotosus lineatus. Next base: position 56,580,541 of record CM045733.1, on the reverse strand, counting down.
GATTCATTGTATGAGTAGTTTCCTTACTGAAGTGTTTATTCTTTATTAATTCCATTCCACTTATACGGTTGCTCATTCAATCTGGTTAAGAAAATATCATGTCCTAGATCTATCAGCTAAATAGGGAGATGTGACTATCTGATATAGAAAACTTAGTCTAAACTCAAAATTCAGCATACAGAACACAGATAAAATGGAAATCTGACCAGTTATCATCAAACATAAGACCCACAAGGACAAGATACCATATCACTATGCAGTAAAACAGCCTTATTTGGATACAGCGTTTCCAGTAAGTGAGGGTGGAAAGACTTGTAAAAGGTGCCTAATACTCTGTGCTGGTTGTAAAAATCATCATGGCAGAGGAATTAATTGAAAAGAGAGGTCTTAATGGACCTATCAGTCAAGAAAATAGTCATAGGAGAAATGAGTTTTGGAGAGCCAGTCAGAGCTAGAAAGTGGGAAATCAATCATGATGGAATAAGCACATTGTAAACCAGTGTAGCACCTGTTGAAAAGGTCTGATTGGAGAACAATTTCCTTAATGGAAATTAAATGATTGTAAGTTACTTTTTCAAAAGGCTAAATAAACAGCTGAAAAACAAATTTAATTTTCTTGGTTATTAAATGAATATACTGTATTGAACAAACTCATGGTTTGTCACATCATCATCATCATCATCATCATCTTCTTCTTCTTCTTCTTCTTCCACTTAATTCGGGGTAGGGTCGCAGGGGGCAGCAGCCTAAGCAACAAAGCCCAGACATCCCTCTCCTCCGCCACTTCCTCCAGCTCTTCCGGAGTGACACCGAGGCATACCCAGACCAGTCGAGAGACATAATCCTTCATTCCTCCAGCCCTTCGGGGTGACACCAAGGCATACCCAGACCAGTCGAGAGACATAATCCTTCCAGTATGTTCTAGGTCGACACTGAGATCTCTTCCCAGTTGCACATGCCTGAAACACCACACCAATGAGGCGCTCGGGACGCATTCTAACCAGATGTCTGAGTCTCCTCAACTGGCTCCCTTCAATGTGGAGAAGAAGCAGTTCTACTCCGAGCTCCACCTGGATGGCCAAGCTTCTCACTCTATCTCTAAGGGAGAGCCCCGCCACTCTGTGAATGCAGCTCATTTCAGCTGCTTGCATCTGCGATCTTGTTCTTTCGGTCACTACCCAAAGCTCATGACTAAAGGTGAGGGTTGGAAATAAATCAACTGGTAAACTGGTAAACTGGTAAAAAGGATGGCTCAGCTCCCTCTTCACCAAGATGGACCGGTACAGACTCTGCTTTACAGCAGAGGCTGCAGCAATCCACCTGTCGATCTCCCGTTCCATCCTTCCCTCACTCGGGAACAAAACCTTGACATACTTGAACTCCTCCATTTGGGGACGGACCTCATTCCAAATCTAGAGGGTTCAGTCCACCTTTTTCTGGCTGAGAACCATGGCCTCAGACTTGGAAATGCTGATTTTCATCCCAGCCACTTCACACTCTACTGCGAATTGCTCCAATGAGAGCTGGAGGTCCTAGATTCATGAAGCTAAAAGGACAACGGCATCTGCGGTAAGCAGGGACGAGATCCAATGGCCAACTAACCAGAACCCCTATGGACATAATTGGTGACAAAGGACAGCCAACTCATCAGAAACGAATTTGACCTGTTGTTACCAATGCAGACCAAACTGTGGCTCCGGTAATACAGAGATTGAATAGCCCGTAGCAATGGGTCCCATACACCTTATTTAAATAAACTAGTATGTCTTTATATATGAAGACAAACTTGAATTTTCAAGTTATTTGTTAGCTCGATAATATCAGTAAATTACTGTGCTCTGCTAATACTGCTGGAAATTTGTCATGCATATGTGACCGGAGTCCTCCCGCTCTTATGCCTTAAAAATATATATAATAATAACAAATAATTAAATTTAAAAATCCATGTTCTAGAAGTGAAAAGAGTGTCAGACAGAGTGATGAGTCTCAAGTTGGAAATCGAAGGTGTGATGTTCAATGTTGTTATTGGTTATGCCCCACAGGCAGGATGTGAGCTAGAAGAGATGGAGAGATTCTGGAGTGAGTTAGATGAAGTGATGCAGAGTATCCCCAGAGGTGGTCATTGGTGCAGACTTCAATGGACATTTTGGTGAAGGCAACAGAGGGGACGAGGAAGTGATGGGCAGGTTTGGTATCCAGGGCAGGAACACAGAAGAACAGATGTTGATAGATTTTGCAAAAAGAATGGAAATGGCTGTGGTGAATACTTTCTTCCAGAAGACAGAGGAGCATAGGGTGACTTATAAAAGTGGAGGTAGGAGCACACAGGTAGACTACATCTTGTGTAGACGATGTAATTTGAAAGAAGTCAGTGACTGCAAAGTAGTAGTGGGTGAGAATGTCGCCAAACAGCATAGGATGGTGGTGTGCAGGATGATGCTGATGGTGAGAAAAGTGAAGAAGGCAAAGGCAGAGCAGAAGACAAAGTGGTGAAAGTTGAAAAGGGAAGAGTGTCGTGTTGACTTCAAGGAGGAGTTGAAACAGGTTTTGGGTGACCAGGAAGTGCTTCCAGATGACTGGACAACTACAGCTAATGTGATCAGGGAGACCGGTAGGGAAGTACTTGGTGTGTCCTCTGGAAGGACAGTAGATAAGGAGACTTGGTGGTGGAATGAGGAAGAGCAGGAGTGTGTACAAAAGAAGAGGTTAGCTAAGTAGAAATGGGACATAGAGAGGACCAAAGAGAGTAAACAGGGGTACAGGGAGACACAGCGTAAGGCGAAAGTAGCGGTGTCAAATGCCAAAAAGAAGGCGTATGATGACTTGTATGCTAGGTTGGACAGTAAGGAGGGAGAAAATGATTTATACAGGTTGGCACAGCAGAGAAATAGAGATGGGAAGGACGTGCAGAAAGTTAGAGTAATTAAGGACAGGGTGGGAAATGTATTGACTGAAGACAGAAGTGTGCTGGGAAGATGGAAAGAGTACTTTGAAGAGCTGATGAATGAGGAAAATGAGAGAGAAAAAAGAGTAGAAGAGGTGACTGTTGAGGACTAGGAAGTAGCAAAGATTAGTAAGGGTGAAGTGAGGAGGGCATTGAAGAGGATGAAGAATGGAAAGGCAGTTGGTCCTGATGACATACTGGTGGAGGTATGGAAGTGCTTAGGAGAAGTAGCAGTAGATTTTCTGACAAGAACATTCAACAAGGTCTTAGAGAATGAGAGGACGCCGGAGGAATGTGAGGTGTGCTTGTGCCCATTTTTAAGAACAAGGGAGATGTGCAAAGTTGTGGCAACGACAGAGGGATAAAGTTGATGAGCCATACGATGAAGTTATGGGAAAGAATAGTGGAAGCTAGATTAAGGGCAGAGGTCAGCATTTGTGAACAACAGTTTGGTTTCATGCCAAGGAAGAGCACCACAGATGCAGTGTTTGCTTTGAGGATGTTAATAGAGACATACAGAGAAGGTCATAAGGGGCTGCATTGTGCCTTTGTGGATCTGGAGAAAGCATTTGACAGGGTGCCAAGAGAGGAGCTGTGGTATTGCATGAGGAAGTCTGGAGTAGCAGAGAAGTATGTTAGAGTGATGCAGGACATGTATGAGAGATGTAAGACAGTGGTGTCGGTGTGACAGAAGAGTTCAAGGTGGAGGTAGGACTGCATCAAGGGTCAGCTCTGAGCCCCTTCTTGTTTGCTATGGTGATGGACAGGCTGACAGACGAGGCGAGACAAGAATCTCCATGGACTATGATGTTTGCAGATGACATTATGATCTGTAGTGAGAGCAGAGAAGAAGTGCAGGAAAATCTAGAGAGGTGGAGGTGTGCCCTGGAAAGGAGAGGAATGAAGGTTAGCCTCAGTAAAACAGAATACATGTGTGTGAACGACAAGGACCCAAGTGGAAAGGTGAGGTTACATGGAGAAGAGATAAATAAGGTGGAGGATTTTAAGGACTTAGGCTCAACAATCCAGAGCAATGGAGAGTGTGGGAAAGAGGTGAAGAAGCGTGTGCAGGCAGGTTGGTATGGTTGGAGAAAAGTATCCGGTGTGATGTGTGATAGGAAGGTACCAGTAAGAATGAAAAGAAAAGTGTACAAGACGGTGGTGAGGCCAGCGATGTTGTATGGTTTAGAAACAGTGGCCCTGGGGAAAAGACAGGAGGCAGATCTGGAGGTAGCAGAGATAAAAATGTTGAGGTTCTCTTTGGGAGTAACGAGAATGGATAGGATCAGAAATGAGTACATCAGAGGGACAGCACATGTAAGAGGTTTTGGAGCAAAGTCAGAGAGGCTAGATTGAGATGGTTTGGACATGTACAGAGGAGGGATAGTGAGTATATTGGTATTAGGATGCTGAGGTTGGAACTACCAGGCAGAGGGCCTAGAGGAAGACCAAAGAGAAGATTTCTGGATGTAGTGAAGGACGACATGAAGGTAGTTGGAGTAAGAGTAGAAGATGCAGAGGATAGGATGAGATGGAGGCGGATGGTTTGCTGTGGCGACCCCTGAAAGGGAAAAGCCGAAAAGAAGAAGAAGAAAATTTAAAAATCCTCTTTTAGTGTGTTTTATTTACCCCAGGTTTTACGGATATAGCACATCCACCTGCCTGTTTAGTATCTTTTAAATTTACAGTATTATCTGCAAATGAGTTGGATGTATCAGGTAGAAAAAGAATCATCATTTATGGAATTTTGAATTTTTGACTTGACATAATGAAACTAGGAAAAATAAGTAAGCATATGGACCTGATCCTTACGACCACATTGTGATGGCTCAATGACTCTGTTCATCTCCAAAACGGCCGGACGTGTAAAGTTTTTCTGGTATGCAGTGATAATATGAAGTAAACGTGGCCCAAGGAGGGACAACCAGTGAACTGATATGAGTGCCATGGGTGCACAAGACTCACTGGTGTGAGTGGAGATTGAAAGCTAGTACGTCTGTTTTGAAACCACAGAAGATCTACCATAACACTCACTTGCTGAAATTGTTCATGCGGTTATGATAGAAAGGAGTTAGAACACAGTGCACTGCAGCTTCCTGGGTACAAGGCTGTCAAGACCAGTCAGGTGATGTTAATGCTATGGCTGAGCGTGTATGAACTGTATTTATTGCTTGTATCTATCACATATATTGGACAAAGGGAGTTGGATGTCAACCTTATAAAATGCTTAGATATCTCACTATGCATGGCCTTTACCATGCATTAATGTAAGAAAATTCTTGGCGGGAATGAATCCAGCTGTGAAGCCCATCCTGTTCTCTCACCAAGGTGAGAGCTGTGAGGAGGCTCATCACTCACTTCCACGCCAGCAGGACTCCTACTGAATAAAGCTGCAGCTGCTGGGGGTTTTGAACAAGTTGCTGCCTTACTCTTTAACCCCATAAAGTGCCCCATAAAGAAAGGAAGACCTGTCTTCTCTCACAGAACTGAGAAAACCAAGTGTTAATGATGTGCTTGTATTTATGTTAATTCTGTACATTGTGATTTACTCAAGAACATAAATTTACTTAGGTTTGCTTTTACATTTTGTTCTTTACACTCTTTCATGTTAATTCTCTTTTTATTTATTTATTCATTCGTTTTTACTGATGTAAGTAGTGGGGCCAGTGGCGTAGTGGTTAGGGTGATGGGCACATGATTAGGAGGTTGTGGGTTCAAGTCCCACTTAAACCCCCCACTGTGCTAAGACCCCTGGGCAAGATCTTAACCACAAGTGTGCCTCTGTCCACCCAGCAGTATAAATGGGTACCCGTAAAAATATACTGGGAAGGTAACCTGTGATGGACTAGCGTCCCATCAAGGAGGAGTTGAACTCCTGGTTGCTTCAAGCTACAGAAACGGGGGATAAGCACCGGCCTGATGAGCCACTAGGCTTGGGTGTAAAAAGCCCAACAGAGTTTACCTACCTTTTACTGATATAAAACAGTTCTCACTCACTCATTTTCTGAACTGTTTCATCCTATTAGGCTGATTGCGGGGTGGCTGGATTGCAGCAAACACCACACAAAGGTGGGTACACCCAAAACTGCTCACCAGTCCATCCCAGGGTCAACAATACACACACACACACACACACACACACCTAGAGGTAATTCGGAACAGCCAATTAGCATAATGTGCATGTCTTTCGATTGTGGAATGAATCTAGAGTACCCAGAGCCATGCAAGCGCAGACGTACTAACCAGTACAAGTTGTTACAGAAATTTAAACTGGAAACACTTGAGAGACTTGATTGGATAACTACTGCAATAATTGATATGATGATGTTTGTTGTAGTTTTGATGAATCGTATGTTTGCAGGTTCAGCTTCATGGCTTTTATACAAGGTGTCCATGATTTTGCATTTTCATGGATTGTATATGATGAGCGGACAGCTCATTCATTCCTTTTTTGAACCGCTTAATCCTAATTTGGGTCACAGGGAGGCTGGTGCCCATCCCAGCCAACTCTGGGGAAGGGCAGAGTACACCATGGATGGCTCGCCAGGCCAGCACATACATAAATTTTGGGTGCTCTATGATGGAAAGTGGTTTGTTGTGCGGTTCATATTGAAGCTGGCTTTACTTTAACATTTGCACTGGTTTCTCACACAAAATTTCCTTAGATACTTCTTCAATTCTTCTGTTGTAATATCTTAGATTTCTGTTCAAAAATTGTCTAGCAGTGCAGAACACTCCAGACAGTAAACTGAAACCTTCAAGTGTGGAGCTCTCTTAGCACTGACAGCAATTTGTTGACACTTTTACTTTTTGAAACTAATGGGCAATTTATTTAATCTTCTTCTTCTTTTACTTTCGGCTGCTCCCTTCAGGGGTCGCCACAGCAAATCATCCGCCTCCACCTCACCCTGTCCTCCGCATCTTCTTTTCTGACTCCAACGACCTTCATGTCTTCCTTCACCACATCCATAAATCTCTTCTTCGGTCTTCCTCGAGGCCTTCTGCCTGGTAGTTCCAACCTCAGCATCCTACTGCCAATATACTCACTATCCCTCCTCTGTACATGTCCAAACCATCTCAATCTAGCCTCTCTGACTTTGTCTCCAAAACATCTTACGTGGGCTGTCCCTCTGATATACTCATTTCTGATCCTATCCGTCCTCGTTACTCCCAGGGAGAACCTCAACATTTTCATCTCTGCTACCTCCAGCTCTGCCTCCTGCCTTTTCCTCAGCGCCACTATTTCTAAGCCATACAACATCGCTGCCTCACCACCATCTTGTACACTTTTCCCTTCATTCTTGCTGACACTCTCCTATCGCACATCACACCGGACACTTTTCTCCAACCATTCCAGCCTGCCTGCACACGCTTCTTCACCTCTTTTCCACACTCTCCATTGCTCTGGATTGTTGAGCCTAAGTACTTAAAATCCTCCACCTTCGTTATCTCTGCTCCCTGTAACATCACCGTTCCCCCTGGGTCCTTCTCATTCACACACATGTATTCTGATTTTCTGAGGCTAACCTTCATTCCTCTCCTTTCCAGGGCATACCTCCACCTCTCTAGATTTTCCTGCACTTGTTCTCTGCTCTCACTACAGATCACGATGTCATCTGCAAACATCATAGTCCATGGAGATTCTTGTCTCACCTCGTCTGTCAGCCTGTCCATCACCATAGCAAACAAGAAGGGGCTCAGAGCTGACCCTTGATGCAGTCCCACCTCCACCTTGAATTCGTCGGTCACACTGACAGCACACCTCACCACTGTCTTACATCTCTCATACATGTCCTGCACCACTCTAACATACTTCTCTGCCACTCCAGACTTCCTCATGCAATACCACAGTTCTTCTCTTGGCACCCTGTCATATGCTTTTTCCAGATCCACAAAGGCACAATGTAGCTCCCTCTGACCTTCTCTGTACTTCTCTATTAACATCCTCAAGGCAAACATTGCATCTGTGGTGCTCTTTCTTGGCATGAATCCAAACTGTTGTTCACAAATGCTGACCTCTGCCCTTAGTCTAGCTTCCACTATTCTTTCCCATAACTTCATCGTATGGCTCATCAACTTTATCCCTCTGTAGTTGCTGCAACTCTGCACGTCTCCCTTGTTCTTAAAAATGGGCACCAGCACACTTCTCCTCCACTCCTCCGGCATCTGCTCACTCTCTAGTACCTTGTTGAATGTTCTTGTCAGAAAATCTACTGCTCCCTCTCCTAGACACTTCCATACCTCCACAGGTATATCATCAGGACCAACTGCCTTTCCATTCTTCATCCTCTTCAATGCCCTTCTCACTTCACCCTTACTGATCTTTGCTACATCCTGCTCCTCAATGGTTACTTCTTCTACTCTTTTTTCTCTCTCATTTTCCTCATTCATCAGCTCTTCAAAATACTCTTTCCATCTTCCCAGCACACTTCTGTCATCAGTCAATACATTTCCCTCTCTGTCCTTTATCAATCTAACTTGCTACACGTCCTTCCCATCTCTATTTCTCTGCTGTGCCAACCTATATAGATCATTTTCTCCCTCTTTACTATCCAACCTATCATACAAGTCATCATACGCCCTCTGTTTGGCCTTAGCCACTGCTACTTTCGCCTTACGCTGTGTCTCCCTGTACTCCTGTTTACTCTCTTCGGTCCTCTCAATGTCCCACTTCTTCTTGGCTAACCTTTTCCTTTGTACACACTCCTGCACTTCCTCATTCCACCACCAAGTCTCCTTATCTACTTTCCTTCCAGAGGACACACCAAGTACTCTCCTACCTGTGTCCCTGATCACATTTGCTGTGGTTGTCCAGTCATTTGGAAGCACTTCCTGGCCACCCAAAGCCTGTTTCAACTCCTCCTTGAAGACAACACGACACTCTTCCTTTTTCAGCTTCCACCACTTTGTCTTCTGCTCTGCCTTTGCCTTTTCACCTTTCTCACCATCAGAGTCATCCTGCACACCACCATCCTATGCTGTTTGGCAACACTCTCACCCATGATGACTTTGCAGTCACTGACTTCCTTCAAATTACATCGCCTACACAAGATGTAGTCTACCTGTGTGCGCCTACCTCCGCTTTCATAAGTCACCCTATGCTCCTGTTTCTTCTCAAAGAAAGTATTCACCACAGCCATTTCCATCCTTTTTGCAAAATCTATCAACATCTGTCCTTCTGCATTCCTGTCCTGGATACCAAACCTGCCCATCACTTCCTCGTCCCCTCTGTTGCCTGCCCCAACATGTCCATTGAAGTCTGCACCTATGACCACTCTTTCACCTCTGGGGGTACTCTGCATCACTTCATCTAAGTCACTCCAGAATCTCTCCTTCTCTTCTAGCTCACATCCTGCCTGTGGGGCATAAGCACTAACAACATTGAGCATTACACCTTCAATTTCTAACTTGAGATTCATCACTCTGTCTGACACTCTTTTCACTTTTAGAACATTCCTGACAAACTCCTCCTTCAAGATGAGGGCAATTTATTTAATATGCTTTAAAATGTTATAACGTTAAAATGTTCTGTGGAATATCTAGAACATTTTGGTGAATTTCTAGGATTTAATCGTTCGATGTAATAAATTTTAATCCAGAGATGGTTGACCAATCATCCTGTATCAATCTATTCCTTCATTTTTCGAACCATTTAATTCTGTTATAATGATGTGGAGGCTGGAAACTAGCTCAGCTGTCTCTGGGTGATGGTGGATACATCCTGAATAGCTTGCTTCAAATGTTCATGAAACAATGTCCAATCTTGTTTTTATTTATTTCTGTAAAAGAAAGTGATTTAATTGTAATTAAAAAACATAAATTTACATTTTGTTAGTCATCAAACAAAGATATGAACAACAATGTACATTTCATTCATTTAATACATTCTTTATCTGAACCGATTATCCTAATTAGGTACTCGGGGAGGCTGGTGCACATCTCAGCCGACTCTTGGCAAGGGCAGAGTACACCCTGGACGCCTCGCCAGGCCACTGCAGGGCAGAAACACGCTGTCAGCTATACAGCTTCTTTTTACGAAAGTCAGGAATGGTCCTTTTCCATGGTAGGCCTCTGTCAGTCCCGGAGGACAATGGCTGCACTCTGGTGATACTCGCCAGTGCGCAGAGCCTGGGTATGGAGTAATGGAGGACAAGCTCTTACCCAAGCAGCAAGGCCCCCTCTCGGCGCCACCGGAAGGATCCAATGGAACGGGCTAGTCCAATACGACTGGGTTCCAGTGCCGCTGCAGGAGTTGCCAGAAAGTTACTGTGAACGAACTGCCTCAGGGAACTCTGACTCCCGATTAGAAACACGCTGACGGCTTTGCAGCCTGCTCTTGTCGAAAGTCAGCAATGGTTCCTTTACATGCCTCACACCATAAACAGTGAAAGACATGGCCGACCTTTTACATGAACCTCTCACCACAGATAGTGATAACCCAGTGATAACCTTTGATAACCCAGTTAGGTGCACTTGGGGGGGGGGGGCAGCAGTGACAACCTGGTGATGCGGAATCAGAATACTGATGTGGAACCCCAACCTTGGGATCGGTAACCCAGTACCCAACCACCAGGCCACCACTATCTCCCCATCACTGTCACATAATCCAAAATAATATTTCATAAAACCAGCGCCTGAAAAATACCATCTTTTCTTCAACAATACTTCTATAAATTTAACCGATAATCAGTTCCTATAGATTTTGACTCAAACTTGGCTCATATTTACTGAATAGCAAATTTAACAAGGTGTAACTACTTCATATAAGGGAGTGCTTACACTGTTGACGAAGCAGTGCATCCCTGCATATCTTTGTTATGCGCATGTGGTGGCTTTAAGCATAAAGGAAATGGGCCTTTTGTGGAAAGGAACTGATTGGGTTTACCCTCCATGCTGGTGTTTTGAAGCAGGAAGGGGGGGACCAAAGGGTTTTACAGAGATCACAGTCTAATTCTATCCATATGAATGGCCACTGAGAGAAGGGAGGAGATGCTCTGGGTGGCTGTGGATAACTTGGATAACAACCTGGTGCACTGTATTTAGAAAGATGCTCATTTTGTTCCACATTCATTACAGCACAGCAGGACAGCCTGGGAAAAACATGTCATCCCTAAAGGCAAACAGGCACACTGAGAATAAGAACTATTTGGCAAGCTGGTGAATTTGCGTGATAAGAAACTTGTTCAAAGAAAACAATTTTGAATGCATGCGATTAACTTTGAATGGATATTTTATTGCTGATATCAAGCCCTTGGCATATCTAATGTGCCATTATTAATATTATTTAATCACAGATTTAAAAAAAAACAATGCCTGATGAAACTCTACAGAGCCACTTACAGAGGTCCCACTAAAAGCGTGTATAACAGGTAAAGTGCATGTATGCTTACAGTATAGTTACAAGTTGGGCGTAGAATGTGAAAATAAATCAAAATAAACATAAAACATGAAACAACAATAATTGACATTTGAGCAATTGCAGATAGTTATGTAGAATTAAATATGAGTTAAAGGAAGCACAAATCATCCAATTAAATCACATTTCAAGTGTTTCGGTCTTCTTGGAATTCACACCTCCAGTGACCTCATCAGTAATGTCGGTCAGCAGATTTATGGCCTGTCCCACTGAGCAGCAGAGATTAGCTTTGTATTAGGGGAAGTGGTTAAGGGATAAAACCCAAGTATCTGGGGATCACATCATGATTAGGTTGATTTAATTTACGCAATGAGACAAAGTCATCTTTTTGTTTCCCAAATAAAGACCACTATCATTAAAAGCACATTGGTTATACCGTGGTTTCACATTGTCAGGTCAGGACTGAAAAAGCAGAGAGACTATTCCACAATGTAATGTAAATTAGCTCTACTGCTGTCTACATATCAAATAACACTCTGATCCATCATGGTATTACTGAGTGGCCTTGTTAATTTTAACCTTCAACCATTTGCTAAACCAGTCAATCTTACTAGAGTCTCCTACAGGCTGAAGTCTATCTTAGCTGACTCTGGATAAAGGCAAGGTGCACCCTGAACCCCATACCAGTCCATCACAGGGCCGACACACACACACACACACACACACACACACACACACACACACACACACACACACACACAAACAACCACATACATACCTAGGGGCAATTTGGAGCAGTTGATTAGCCAAATGTGCATTTCTTTGGACTGTGGGAGGAAAACCGGAGTACCCAGAAGAAAGCCAGGCATGCACATGGAAAACATGCAAACCCTTTGTCTAAAAAAACACTTTTTCTAAACCCAAAGAAATTTTTCAGTATAAACCGGCTTCCAAAAAAATTTGCACACTATATAAATTGTGAATAAAAACTGAATGCAATGATCTGGAAGTGCCGATTTTCAATGTTTTATTCTAAATAGAACATAGATGACAGGGGCAAAAGTTTAAAGTGAGAAAATGTATCATTTTAAGGGGAAAATATGTTGATTTTAAATTTCATGGTGTCAACAAATGCCAAAAAAGTTGGCACAAGTAGCAATAGGAGGCTAAAGTCAATTGGACTTGCAACGAAAAGCTGGAAAACCAATTACCACTAATGAGATCCATTGGCAACATGACTGACTATAAAAAGAACTTCTCAGAGAGGCAGTGTCTCTCAGAAGTGAAGATGACTAAAGGATCACCAATTTCCCCAATGTTGCACAGAAAGATAGTGGAGCAATATCAGAAAGGTGTGTCTCAGTGAACAATTGTAAAGAGTTTGAAGTTATCATCATCTACAGTGCATAACATCATCCAAAGATTCAGAGAATCTGGAACAATCTCTGTGCGTAAGGGTCAAGGCTGAAAAACCATACTGGATGCCTGTGTTCTTTGGGCCCTTAAACGGCTCTGCACCAAAAACAGCAATGCTACTGTAAGGGATCACAGAATGGGCTCAGCAATACTTCCAGAAACCATTGTCGGTGAACACAATCCACCGTGCCATCCACCATTGCCAGCCGAAACTCTACAGTACAAAGAAGAAGCCATTTCTAAACCGGACCCAGAAGCGCAGGTGTTTTCTGTGGGTCAGGGGTTATTTAAAATGGTGCGTGGCAAAGTGGAAAACTGTTCTGTGGTCAGACGAATCACGATTCGAGTTCTTTATGGAAAACTGGAACGCCATGTCATCCGGACTAAAGAGGACAAGCAAAACCCAAGTTGTTATCAGCACTCAGTTCAAAATCCTGCATCTGTGATGGTATGGGGCTGCATGAGTGCATGTGGCATGGGCAGCTTGTACATCTGGAAAGGCACCGTCAATGCAGAAAGGTATATTTAGGTTCTAGAACAACATGTGCTCCCATCCAGACGTCTCTTTCAGAGAAGACCTTGCATTTTTCAACATGATAATGCCAGACCACATGCAGCATTAATTACAACATTGTGGCTGGATAGGAAAAGGATCCAGGTATCGAAATGGCCAACCTGCAGTCCAGATCTTTCACCTATAGAGAACATCTGGCGCATCATAAAGAGGAAGGTGCAACAAAGAAGGCCCAAGACAGTCAAACAGTTCGAGGCCTGTATTAGACAAGAATGGGACAGCATTCCTATTTCTAAATTTGACAAACTTGTCTCCTCGGTCCCCAAACGCGTGCAGACTGATGTAAGAAGAAGAGGGGATGCTTCACAGTGGTGAAAATGGACTTATCCCAATTTTTGTGAGATTTATTGACACCATGAAATTTAAAATCAACATATTTTTCCCTTGAAATGATACATTTTCTCAGTTTAAACTTTTGACTCTGTCATCTAGCTTCTATTCGGAATAAAATACTGAAATTTGGCACTTACACATCATTGCATTCAGTTTTTATTCACAATTTGTATAGTGTCCCAACTTTTTTGGAATCTGGTTTGTATGTTTACTGACATCTCAAAAACGTTTAACATGCGTAGTTTGTACAAACTTGGTATAACCTATATGTACATCGTGTACTGTAAATGCTTGTGCCCCAAGCATATAGTAATTTAGCGGCTACCTTCCAGGGAATGTATCGGGACCGGTATCCCTTCTTTTTTCAGATCCGATTGAGCCGAGGCATGATTGGATTGGAACTTTGAAATAAGTAAATCAATGGATATGTGCACACAGAATACACCTCACATCTAAAATCTGGAAATCAACCATAGTCTACTTGAGAAGATGTGCTCTAGCACTGACTGCATGGACTCCCAAAATTTTCAGTTAGCCCTCCACTTTTCAAATCGCTCCGCAGGCCCTGTAACTGTAGGCCTACAGTTCTCAAGTGATATGCATCATTGCTACTTGCTGCACTCTTGAAAGATAAAACAATAATGTGTATATTTAAAAAGACTAAAGATTTTTTTGAAAAACAAAACTGAAATACATGATCTGGACAGTCTGATGGGTAATTCATTCTTAATCAATGCAGGTCTATAACATTAAGGAACATCAACGTTTTGGGCCAAGTAGCAACAAGTCCCCCTTATCGAGTTTACAGTCGTGCTTGGGCCACTCACACAACCCACAGTGCACCGCAAGAAGAGGAGGATGGTGTAAACATGATTCTTGGCAAACAAAAAAACAAAACACACACAAAAAAAAAAACCTTTCAGAGGGTTAAAGTTCCTTCATGTTCAATTGAGGTGTATACTGAGTGGAGGTCGATGCTGCGTCTACAGTAATCTTCACAGGCGCTTCCTCATTTGCCAAACTTTTTAATCCTGTTATAGTCAAGTGAAGACTGGAGTCTACCTCAGCCAATTCTGGGTAAAGGTGGGGCATACCCTCAACAGTTTGCCAGACAAGGCCAACACACACACACACACACACCTAATGGATATTTGGAAGAGCCAGTTAACCTAATATGCATGTCTTTGAACTATGAGAGGAAACTGGAGTACTGGTAGAAAATTGTTCAAGGAAACTGTAAAACAGATGGTACATGATTTATTTTATTAATTTATTTGAATATTTAAATGTACATTTTGTATGTACAAAAGGAGGATCCACAGATATTACAGGACAGTTGTAATCAAGGTAAGTCCGTTGCAAGTGAGGCCTAAAAGATTGTCACAGTCATTTTGGTCTTCGAGGTCTGCGTTTGCTGTGTCCCTGGCCCCTTGGTCTCCGTGCACAAATGTACTTAACTATAAGCTGTGTACAGCTCTCACACTTCACTGTGCAACACCAGTGAAACCTGCAGTTGCAGCTGCTCACTATCTCTGTGCTGATCTCCTCAACGCGCAGGCCGCACTCGTGACACAGTCTTCTGCAGCTGTGCTTCTCCCACTGCGACAGATTTTTTCCACTCTGCAAACATTCCCTGCCTTCCGTGCCGTGAAGCCCAAGGCTCAGGTTCTTCTCGCAGTAATCAGGAGAATCTTCCAAATAGATGAGATCGGAGCGCGCGGTAATACTCAAGCTGTCCGCAATAGCGCCGAGGCGATAGTCGGCGCTATTCCCAGCGCGCATGCACCGTTTGTCCGGCTCAAATTTGTGCGCTTGGTCGTGCTTTATTTTCAGAAAATTGCCCACCTCACGGAACCCAGCCAGCTGCATCCAGCACGTCTGCATTGCGCAGCTCTCCGACATGCCATGGCAGCGGCAGAACCTCTTCATGGTCGCTTTTACTGCCTGCAACACAGATTTATTTAGTTAGCACATGATTATAATATAGACATATACTCATTCATTCATTCATTCTCTTTAACCTAATTCGGGTCTCAATCGACTCTGAGCGAGGGCAGAGAACACCCTGGACAGAAATACGCAGACGGCTATGCAGCTTGTCAAAAGTCAGCAATGGTTCTTTTACATGAACCTCCATCATGGACAATGAGAGACATGGCCGGCCTTTGATGACCCAGTTACTGTATTGGGGAGGGGGGGGGGGTGACGACGACAAACGGTGATCGGGGGTAGAACCCCCAATTTTAGGATTGGTAATCCAGTACCTTTCCACGGGGCACAGTCCTCACATAAAACCTTTATAATACATTTTTTTAGAAGTTATAACCTACCAGACGGCCTGCGGCGTTGTTATGAAGATTGACAGCAGCACGAGCGTCCTGTCCAGTCTCGAACGCGTCCACATACTGCTTCGAGATCCTCTCTCCAAAATCCACGTTCTCGCTACAACCTCCCCAAAACCAACCTCGACCCCCTGACATCAGAATGGCTTCACTTTTAATGGTTTCGTGGCCAGTGATCATTGCTCCATAATTTGAGAATATTCTACAGCGGCAATAATCACAATATAACAAATCAAATGTAAACAATGACGTCATGTCTTTACATATTTACATATATATATATATATATATATATATATATATATATATATATATATATATATACACACACACACATACACATATATATATATATATATATATATATATATATATATATATATATATATATATATATATATATATATTCTTACCGATTTTCCCCTTTCTTGAGTTGTCGCATCCGCAGTTATCCAGATGTCCGAGGCTGCAGTTCCTGGTGAGAGTGTACGTCACTCCAGCTGCACTTATCGCGTGCACAAACGATGTCTCTCTCGTAGCTGAAAGAATCCACAGGTAAGGTTTCTGTGACTGCCGCCGAATGTTTAACAGCATCGGTCCCGAGCTCAGCTGTTCTCTAAACATTTTGCATCTTACCACTGGCGAGCCGTCTGTGAGATGAGAGCTGAAAGGTGCTCTCCGGGCAGTTCCACCTGTCCCACGCAAACTGGTGCTTGCACTCCCGCATTCCATTCTGGGCTCCAGCAAGAACACTTCCCGTGTAACTTAAATAGGCCTATCAATCATAATCGAAAAAGCACAACAGTTAATTAGCAAATATTGCTAGGCATGCATTAAGAAGTTATTGATGACGTAACCCGACCACTGAGAAACAAAAAAGAACAACACTCGTACTTCTTCTCACCTTTGGTCCAGTCATGAGCAAATTGTTCACAAGCCTAAAAAAGTGGAAGAAATTATTCAACCATAATTTTAGGATTCAAATAATTTAGATTATAAGAATAGCTTACTGTATAAGTGTCTGTGTTGTCATGTCCTTACCATGTGTGCCCTGAGAGGGTTTTGAGATAAATGAGCAATACAGAGGACCAGAGAAAAGAGTGAGACATTTCTGCGAGGACAGCAGAGCCCACTGTTCTTCCAGATGCAGAGGTTTTAGAAATTTGTATAACGGACATCAGGACTGATGGGGAGTCACCCTTTGTTACAGAATTCCTGGCATGCCATTGGCTCACTGCTGCCAATCAGTTGGATGAAACGCCTCTAAACTTCAAAGAATATCAATACTGTATCAGTGTTGATTTCTCTCTGCGGGGCAGCAGCGCTTGATAACCGAGTCGTGCATTAGGTGCCAGTACTTTGTTTTTCAACAACAAAAACAACAACAACAATAATAATAATAAGAGGAAGAAGAACAAGAATAACAACAATAACAATAAGAAGAAGAAGAAGAGGAGGAAGAAGAACAACAAGAAGAACAACAATCATAATAACAATAACAAGAATAATAACAGCAATATAATAATAATAATAATAATAATAATAATAATAATAATAATAATAATAATAATCCCTCCACACAAAGTATAAATTTGAAATATGTAATGCTTTCTGAATCTTTATTTGTACATATATAATTTTTTTATGATTTAAAGGAAAAGACATTTCACCTCTTGTGCAGTAAAAAAATTCAGGAAATTTGACTTTTGTTATCAGAATTTAAGGTTTAGCAATCAAGCTGATGATCTTATACTAAGAAAAAGAAGTGCACATATAGAAAATAATTACTTAAATGAAGTCCGGATTAATAGTTTGGTTTTCTTTATTCCAGCATTAAAAGTATTCCTGGACATGAAGGGACAGACTATACAGTATCTTGATGTTTATGTGCAGAGCATTAACTGCGCCTCCGCTGCTTCCTCGGTGAGTTGTTATGCTTTCGACTGCTCTTATTCCTTTTTGCACAGATGTGTTTTTTTACTAACTGTGTGCACTTGTCACACTTCACAGTGCAGCACCAGTAGAATTTGCAGTTACAGCTACTCGCGATCTCTGTGCTCCTGTCCTCCACTTTGAGGCCGCATTCGTGGCACAACCTTCTGCAGCTTCTCTTTTCAAACTGCGACAAGTGACTGCCACTCTTCAGACACTCCCTGCCTTCGGTCCCGCGCAGTCCGAGGCTCAGGTTTTTTATACAGTAGTTTGGGGAGTCCTCCAGGTAGATCAGCTCAGTGCGCGCGATGCTTCTGAAGGTGTCTGCTATCGCGCCGCGGTTCTCGGCCCTGTTCCCAACGCGCATGCGCCTCTGATCCACTTCGAGCTTCTGTGCATGGTCGTATTTGATTTTTAGGTGGTTCCCAACGTTCCTGAAGTCAGACAGTTGCATCCAACACGTTTGCACGCTGCAGCTTCCAGAAACGCCGTGACATTTGCATGATCTTTTCATCGTCTCCTTGACAGCCTAATTTATGGGAGATAAAATAAGATCACTATCGGAAGCCACTTTGCTTTCAAGGTACCATAGAAAATCACCTTCTGAAGAATCCAATTTGGCAACAGACAGCATAATTTGCAACTAGACTACTGGTAATGTAATATTATAGACAAACATTTGTTGATCAGTTAAATCAAGTGATTAGAAAGATGGAAAAATAACTTACGAATCAGATCAGAATGAACTTTGGAAACTGGGAGCTTGTCGGGTTAATTATGGCTTTATTATGATGATGCTCATCAGATGTGTGAGATTACAATATTGTTTGTTGAGCTTTTTTCTCTGAATCATGTGTACAGATTGTTAAAGTTTTGGACAGTGGAAGGTGGTTACATTTGGATCATTTTTTAGCAGCTGGATTTTTGAGCAAGATCAACACCACATTGTTTATCAATCACATCTTACATGTGCACTATAAAGTGATACATGGTTAGTAACGTTCACAAGAAGGAAAAAAAATAAAATAAGCACTGTTTCGACTTACGAGTCTACCAGCCTCGTTATTGTGACGGTTTACAGCAGCTCGTGAGTCGTGCCCGTTTTCCAGCTCATCTACAAACAGCCGAGAGATTTTCTCCCCGAAATCAGTGTTATCACTACAGCCACCCCAAATCCAACCTCGACCACCTGAGAACACGCGATCGCAGAACTTTATAAGAAACACCCTGTTGTATGAATTATTTTGACATTATATCTATCTATCCATACATACATACTCATTATTTAGACAGACAGACAGACAGACAGACAGACAGATAGACAGATAGACGATAGACAGATAGATAGATAGATAGATAGATAGATAGATAGATAGATAGATAGATAGATAGATAGATAGATAGATAGATAGATAGATAGATAGATAGATATTCTTTCTTTTGGCTTTTCCCTTTTTTCAGGGGCCGCCACAGTGAATCATCTGATTTGCACATTTGATTCGGATGCCCTTCCTGACACAACCCTTTAGCAAGGGGCAGAAACACGCTGACGGCTTTGCATCTCCTCTTTAGGAAAGTCAGCAATGGTTCATTTACATCAGTGGTCCCCAAACTACGGCCCGTGGGCCAGATGCGGCCGCCTCCACATTTGGCCCAGCCCCCTGAACAACACCAGAGAGGGATTATGATTTTTTTTTTTAGTTTGGCCAAGCGATCAAGACTAATACACACCAAGAACATGACACCCTATTCCACCCTTACGCCATCTGTGCCCCTATCTGCCCCCCACCCACCCCCACCCCCCAAACAAAAATCCTAGACTCTCCCCTTTCATATAGAACGTAATAATGGTGAAAAGGATATGGAAGAGAAAATTTGATTCAGAATGCAGGGTATTTAACCAGCAGTGGACATATATATATATATATATATATATATATATATATATATATATATATATATATATATATATATATATATATATATATATATATATATATATATATATAGTGTGTGTGTGTGTGTGTGTGTGTGTGTGTGTGTGTGTGTGTGTGTGGGGCAGTGGTGGCCTGGTGGTCTGTCTGTCTGTTTGTCTCTGTCTATCTATCTATCTATCTATCTATCTATCTATATGGAAATAATGTATAATAATATTCAGAGAGTGTCGGACTTACCAGTATTTTTGTTTTTTGAATCATTACAGCCACAGTTATCGAAGTGCCCCATGCTGCAGTTCTTGGTCAGTGTATGCATAACTCCGGCAGCACTTATTGCATGCACAAAAGACGTTTCTTTGTTTGCTAAATGTAAAAAAAAAAAACACAAAACCAAACAAGAAACAACAAAAACAGCATACCTCTACTGCAAACAGCAAACTATGTAGACTCTGATTATGTGAAATATAATGGGGCTTTGTAATATTCAGTGTAAATAAGGTTGTTATTATTACTGTACCCCTTCGCAGTCCCTTCTGTATTGACAGCTGTACTTCATTCTCCGGACAGTTCCACCTATCCCATGTAAACTGGTGTTTACACTCCTCAATGCCGAGCTGGGCTCCTACTTGCACGCTGCCTGCATACATAAGATATGCCTGTAAAAAAATGCAACCATACATTTCAGCCATTTGGCTACAGTGTATTATTTATTTATTCACTTTCAGAACCGCTTAGTCCTAACTGGAGACCCAGAGAGGCTGGCGCCCATCTCAGCCGACTCTGGGTGAGGTTTCCTTAATAACCCAGTTAGCTGCACGGGGGGGGGGGGGGGGGGCAGTGACAACTCGTTGAGAGTGGGACTTGAACCCCAATCTTAGGATCACTGATTCAACACCTATACTACCAGGCCACCACCGCCCTACACTTTATTATGTATCTTTCAGTTTCAGTCTACTGAATCGATTTGCTGAAAACAATATGGAAATGAGAGTTCATTAAATACCTTGGGTCCTGACATCAGGAAGTTATTCACTGACCTAGACCAAGAAAACCAAAATCAACAAAACATTTAAACATGTGAGGGTTTTGTTCCAGTAATGTTCATGTCAATAGAAAATGAAAAGCCTTCTAACTTTACCATGCTGTTGCAGACAATACATAACAACATCCAGACAGGACCAGCGACATGATGAACTGGGAAGAGCCCATTGGTAACCTTCAGCTTCTCCGAGTCTTCTGGGATCCAAGGCTCAAAGACTGATGGAGTAATCCAAAAGAGGACAGGAGCAATTGACGACGAACACCAACACTGTATTTATACTTGTCGCCACCTTCGAATAACTGGTTTTTTCCAACTTTGACATTTCACTGTGAAATCTAGTAATTCGATGGCGATTTGTTCAGACGCTGGAAACAGCAGAGCAGCCGCACTTCAAAGTGACTAAATAGCCCTTCATCCAACTCATTACTGTATACTCAACTTCTCCTGGAGAACATTCTAATTGTACTGTAAAAATACTACCACTATTCCTAAGGTTATTATTATTATTATTATCATGATCATTATTATTATTAAAAACCAACCTGTAAGTCTAACCTGTCTATATTAATGATATATTGTTCCACACATAAATCATAAATGAGAATAATACCTGTGGCCGAGAAGGAAGTGAGGTTTGGTGTAATAATATCCAGCATTGTCAAATTTTGTATTATCCATCTCCAGGCGCATCTAAATATCATTAATTTTCTGATAACAGATTTTGCAAAAAAACAAAATTGTAATAATTTCTGAAAATTAAATAGCAAAAGATATAATGTTTTTCTGTTTACTCAGGACTGTAAAGAACATTTAAACTACTGTCCTTGAAGCAAAGCCAAAAGAGAGCGAGAGAGAGAGAGAGAGAGAGAGAGGGAGAAATGCCGTTCTAGGTCATCAAAATACAACCAACATTACCACGTGGGTGTAAACAGACGGACCCTTAGAATAGAAACTAATCTTTATCTACATCAAATATTGAATAGTCGAGTATATTTACATTAATATTATGGAAATGTATTTTTTATATGTTGGATTGGTTAGTTTTTATTTTCTCCAGCAACTTTATTTTAAGTGTTAATTTTTTTTATTTTATTATAAGAGAAGAGGCAACATATGAAAATAACATGCTATGATTAAGAATACAAGAATTTATAGCTAGAGTTGGGTGGGAAAAGTAACAAAATAATTTAGCTTCCAATTACTTCCGATTCCTTTTACAATTATACCTGACTACATGGAAACTGGACTTCATCGATTCTCCAGAAAAGATTAATCGCCGAAACCACAACTCAGGAGTCAATCACAATAGCTTGAAGATCAACACTGATTTAATGTTCTGAAAATAGATCAGCGCTCCGACCAATTGGCTCAGCCAGCTTCAGACAATAGTGGAACATGCACGTGAAGATAATCCGCACTAATTAGTTATCGGCGAGATCAAGCTCTCTGTCAGGGGCTGAAACCCAAAATCTAACACCTACTTGTCAAAAAACTTAAGGACCAGTTAAGCCGTGATCTTTGATGCCCATTGCGCAGGAACATGCCGACAAGAATCGTATTCTGAATAGATTTATGGTGCATCTAACTAAAGGACATCACTTCAACCCCCCCAACCCAACACCAAGGCGTGTTCGAGATCGAGACGAGAAGTTTATTCTGCGCCAGTAAATTCCAGACAGGTTTGATCATTGGGAATCAAACAAAATGTCTGCTCTCACCTTGCGGCATAATTAATATATTGTATATATATATGCTGCCTTGTATCTGAACCTGCAGCAATAAAATATCAATCACTGATCTGACCTTCACGTGAGCACCAGTGCGTATGCATGCCACCTTTAGTTTTCCCATAAGAATTACTGGGGCATTTATGTAGGCTAATAAATCATGATCAATAACACGGAAGTTGCCGTGGGGCTTGTCTGCAGACAGTCGAGTGTGTGTCTGGGACACTGACGCCACCATGCTCGCTGCACGTGCGTTAAACTTTCACGCACAGTGCAGGCGTCAAAGACAAACGTGTGACTCCTCACACGTCATGAGCAATCCCTATGGTGTGGATTGCAATAAATAAGCAATCTTGTAACTGGGTTAATCTAAGAGAGAGTGTGTGGAAGAGACAAAGTAGGTTTGCTGCCTGAAATACAGGGTTTATTATTTAGGCTATGTTCATGTTGAAGGTAATACTTTGCAGAGAAGTTTAATCTGACCAGCTGTGGGCTTCCAAAACTGCCAGACACTGGTAGGAAAGCAGTTTCTAAATTACTCATTATGATGCAACACCCAGCCATCCATTTGCCAAATTAATTAATCGAACTAAAGTCACTGGGTGGTTGAAGCCCATCTCAGGCGACTCTGGCGAAGGCAAGATATAACTTGGACAGCTCACCAGGGACAACCCATACATAACCATTGATACTCACACCTAAGGGAAATTTGGGAGAAAAAACAATTAGCCCAATGTGCATGTCTTTGAACTGTGAGAGACAACCATGTGCAATGTACCAGAGCAAGCCAGGCAGACTCCCTCCCCCAAAATTTTACCTGAGGCTCTGAGCCCCACTCACCACAAGGTTGTCACTGTCCCCCCCAGTGCACTAACTAGATTATCAAAGGCCGGCCATGTCTCTCACTGTCTCTCACTGTCTAT
The DNA here is from genome assembly GCA_024760905.1 of Plotosus lineatus. Classification (NCBI taxonomy): domain Eukaryota; kingdom Metazoa; phylum Chordata; class Actinopteri; order Siluriformes; family Plotosidae; genus Plotosus; species Plotosus lineatus. The sequence goes on along the minus strand of CM045733.1, from coordinate 56,557,015 downwards.
GGTGAGAGGTTCATGTAAAAGAACCACTGCTTGACTTTCGACAAGAGTAGCTGCAAAGCTGTCAGCGTGTTTCCGCCCTGCGATGGCCTGTCCAGGGTGTACTCTGCCGTCGCCCGGATTCGGCTGGGATGGGTGCCAGCCTCCCCGTGACCCTAATTAGGATTAAGCGGTTACAGAAACTGAACTGGGGGCAGTGGTGGTCTAGTGGTATAGGGCGCAGGATCGCTGATCCAAAGGTTCGGGGGTCGAGTCCCACTCTCCACAAGGTTGTCACTGTCCTCCCAGTGCAGCTAACTGGGTGATAATAATGGCCAGCCATGTCTCTCACTGTCTATTGTGTGAGGCATGTAAAAGAACCATTGCTGACTTTCGACAAGAGTAGGCTGCAAAGCCGTCAGCTTGTTTCTGTCCTGCGATGGCCTGGCGAGCTGTCCAGGGTGTACTCTGCCCTCGCCCTGAGTTGGCTGGGATGGGCACCAGCCTCCCTGGGACTCTGATTAGGATGAAGCGGTTACAGAAAATGAACTGAACTGAGAAATTGAACTGAATATTCCTGATCAACTAATGTTTGGGTTGAGTGCTGCATTAGTATTTTTTCAGGTAGATTTTTCATTCTCAGGTCTCATCTGTTCTGTGAATGTAATCGAACAAATCTGAATATTTAATGATGAAAGAGTGCTTTATGTTCCAGGTTTGTATGCTTTAGTCATTTGTGAGGAAATCTTATCAAGACTTTAATTTCAACTGTGCAAGTGGTTCACCAATCAGGTGTCGATAAATTTTCAGTGATAGCATGGTTCTGAATATTATAACATCAACATACAGGTGTTTTTTATAGATATGTTTATTTAATATTTTTGCGTCTTATGTGGGTGGCATGGTGGTGAGCACGCTCGCCTCACACCCAGAAGGTTCTTGATTCGAACAGCCTTTCTGTTTATGTGAGCTTCCTCTTGGTCCTCTGGTTTCCATCCACAGACATGTGGATTAGGTCTACCAGCTCCTCTTAACGAATACTCTATGGTGTGAATTTGAGAGTCAATACTTGTCCCTGTTTCTCTCTCAGAGTTAGTTGTGATTAACACCAGCACCATCACCCAAGGGCCAAGACTTAAGTAGTTTTCCAGCACAGAAATTATTTATAGTTCTCAATTTCACTGTAGCAGCTATAAAAATTTATTCCCTCACTAGTCTCTCCTTTTTCTGCTAGAAGTTAATGAGACAAAAAAGTTTCTTTAAAAAAAAAGAAGAAACTCTGCTGATCCTTCTTCCTGGGTCCTGTGGTCAGACCTGAAGTGCTGATGCTGGCTGAAGTTCTCATCTTGGAAGCCCCCCACCTCCTGCTGATGAAGATCTAAATGGACCCAGGTGTGCACTGACAGACTGAACATGACTTTTCACTGCTCGTGATATTAATTCTATTCCTCACAATTATTTATTACTTAAAACGTGCGAATCAGATGATTCGCTGTGGCGACTCCCGAGTAAAAGGGAAAAGGCCGAATGACAGACAGACAGACAGTTGTAGAAGTCACTGGACTACATTTTGGACTGTAGTGAATTTCTCATTATATGGTTTTGTATCATTATGGTTCCATGTTTATTAAGGGGACAGTGGTGGTCTAGTGGTATAGGGTGCTGGATTGCTGATCCAAAGGTTGGGGGCTCGAGTCCCACTCTCCACAAGGTTGTCACTGTCCCCCCCAGTGCAGCTAACTGGGTTATCAAAGGCAGGCCATGTCTCTCACTGTCTATGGTAAGAGGCATGTAAAAGAACCATTGCTGACTTTCATAAAGAGTAGGCTGCAAAGTCGTCAACGTGTTTCTGTCCCTTGCTAAAAAGGGTTGTGACAGGAAGGGCATCTGACGTAAAAACCTCTGCCAAATCAAACGTGCGAATCAGATGATTCGCTGTGGCGACTCCCGAGTAAAAGGGGAAAAGCCAAAAGGAAGACAGACATCATTATGGTTCCACCCTTTTGGACTGGTTCCTCTCAAGGTTTCTTCCTCACGTCAACTGAGGGATTTTTCCTTGCCACCATCAGCATTGGGTGGTGCTCATTAGTGATGTGTAGGGGTTGTAGGAAATGTTTACATTCTTTTATACTTTGTAAACTCCTACTTTCACTCTGTCAAGTTGCTTTGTGACAATTTCAGTTGTAAAATGCACTGAACAAATTAAATTGAATTGAATTGAATTGAATTAATAAATGAAGAAACTGGTACAGAGACTCTCGTGCACAAAAGTAATATACAGTATTGGCATAGTAAAAGTATTTTTATTTATTTTTTGGTTGTGAGTATCAGAACTGGACCAGGTAAGAAGGCAATGGAAGAGGATGAAATGAAAATGAAATGCAATGAAAGAGTTTCTCTGAAACATTTAATAATTAGCATTTTGATCTAATACTTTTCATAAACTATAAAGAATTAAAATCCCTGCCCAGGACATACCACATAATGAAGTATCAACTCAAATGCACATAGTAGGGCTTGCAGTAAAGATCTTACATTATAATTTATATCCAAAGTAGAAGTTCCTATTTTTATTATTTTGTGGACTGAGAATCACTCATCAGTTTCCTGTTCTATGTGTCACCAGTCAGGCAGTGGTGGCCTGGTAGTAAAGGGCTCTGGATCGCTACTTCTAAGGTTGGGGGTTCAAGCCCCACTCTCCATGGGTTGTCACTGACCCCCACCCCCACCCCAGTGCACTAACTGGGTTATCAAAGGCCGGCCATGTCTCTCACTGCCTATGGTGAAAGGTTCCTGTAAAATAACCATTGCTGACTTTCGACAAGAGTAGCTGCATAGCCATCAGTGTGTTTCTGTCCTGTGGTGTACTCTGCCCCCGCCCAGAGTCAGCTGGGATACGTGCCAGCCCCCCGCGACCCTAATTAGGATTAAGCGGTTACAGAAAATCAACTGAACTGACTTTCTCTGTTCAATCGAGTTGTTCTTGAATTTCCCATGAATTTCAAGTTCCTGTCAAGTTCCCATGAATTTATTCAGTTATTCATTTCTTAAGCCTCTGGATTCTAATGAGGGTCGCAGGGAGGCGGGTACCCATATCAGCCAACTCTGGGTGAGGGCGGATTAGGCCACTGCAGGGTCAACACACACAACAAGTGGTAATTATCTTATTCACCAAAACCAAATGGGATGAATTTTGTGTCCATACATGAATGCATTCAAATATGAATTTGGTATTTCATACAGATTTATTCAAAGGTCAAAGTTATTTAGTTTGTTGTCAGAGTTTTTTAAACCCAAATTTATTAAAAGCTTGTGTATATTGTGTGTCTTTCCACATCAAAGTATGCGATTGTTATTCCAATCTTTTTTGTGAAGAAAAAAAATTGAGTGCTAAATCGTCTCATATTGGAGAGCTACCATACTGCAAAAAAAGACTTGAAAAAACTATACAACTGTACTTGGAAAAAAAGGTGAGTTGTATACAAAAGATTTACATATATGAGCAGATGCTTATCTGATGCATGTAGATTTAATGTCGTATTATATGCAGATGTGTCTAGCTTCATTTTATTCAGAAGTTCACAAATTTATATCTAAATTGTAAGTTTATTGCTTATACAGTGGTACCTCATCTAACAAGTGTCCCTTATAGCGAGTTTTCCATGATACGAGCTTCCAACCCACCAAAAATCTGCTCCAAACAATGAGCAAAAATTCACTTTATGAGCTCTCCTCGAAATGGCTTTTCCGGGTCAATTAGCCTCGTATTCTTCAGCGTGTATTCCTCCGTGCTCCAAGACTGCCTTGGGCAGTGCTTCATAATTATTTTCTGTGATACCCCCTCTAAAAAGAAAAAAAACATTTCACCCCCCCCCCCCCCCCCCCCCCCCCCCCCCCAGTGGCCTGCGCACGACCATACTAGTCCTTCGCAAAAAATTAGCATATTGTGATAAAGTTCATTATTTTCTGTAATGTACTGATAAAAATTAAACTTTCATATATTTTAGATTCATTGCAACCCAATTAAATATTTCAGGTGTTTTGTTGTTTTAATACTGATGATTTTGGCATACAGCTCATGAAAAGCCAAAATCCCTATCTCAAAAAATTTGCATATTTCATCTGACCAATAAAAAATTTGCTTTCATCTGAAAAAAGTACTTTGGACCACTGAGCAACAGTCCAGTGCTGCTTCTCTGTAGCCCAGATCAGGCACTTCTGCCGCTGTTTCTGGTTCAAAAGTGGCTTGACCTGGGGAATGCGGCACCTGTAGCCCTGTCCACTGCTTCCACAGGTCCCCCAAGGTCTGGAATCGGCCCTTCTCCACAATCTTCCTCAGGGTCCGGTCACCTCTTCTGGTTTTGCAGCGTTTTCTGCCACACTTTTTCCTTCCCACAGACGTCCCACTGAGGTGCCTTGATACAGCACTCTGGGAACAGCCTATTCGCTCAGAGATTTCTTTCTGTGTCTTACCCTCTTGCTTGAGGGTGTGAATGATGGCCTTCTGAACAGCAGTCAGGTCTGCAGTCTTACCCATGATTGCGGTTTTGAGTAATGAACCAGGCTGGGAGTTTTTAAAAGCCTCAGGAATCTTTTGCAGGTGTTTAGAGTTAATTGGTTGATTCAGATGATTAGGTTAATAGCTCGTTTAGAGTACCTTTTCATGATATGCTAGTTTTTTTGAGATAGGGATTTGGGGTTTTCATGAGCTGAATGCCAAAATCATCAGTATTAAAACAATAAAAGACCTGAAATATTTCAGTTGGTGTGCAATGAATCTAAAATATATGAAAGTTTAATTTTTATCAGTACATTACAGAAAATAATTAACTTTATCACAATATGCTAATTTTTTGAGGACTAGTATAGTGTTTACTGCACTTCATATCATTTGCTCTTTGCTTGTTCCCTACACCATAGCGCGACAATGAGACTACCACTGCCACCTACTGTAGTGGATGCGCAATTACACTTAATTCTAGTACAGTATGGCAAAAAAGCATGTTGGCCAGGATCATACCCCGGCATCACCCGGCATCCAAGGAGGGCGCGACCCAGTATTTGAGAAGCACTGACCTTGTGGGAGCTCACCATCTCACTGGTATTTGTAGCATCTCCTCCTCCTCCTCTGTTACACACCACCTCCTGCCTGCCCATGTTACATCTTCGCCACAGTCAATGATCAAAAAGGTTAGTTGACTTATTGTTTATTGTTGTTTAATTGTTATTTATTATTATTATTATTATTATTATTATTATTATTATTATTATTAATGTACATGTATTATTATTATGAAATCTGTATTGTTTTTACATTTCATTTTCTGTAACCGCTTAATCCTAATTAGGGTTGCAGGGAGGCTGGTGCCCATCCCAGCCGACTCCGAGTGAGGGCAGAGTACACCCTGGACAGCTCGCCAGGCCATCGCAGGGCAGAAACACGCTGTCGGCTTTGCAGTCTACTCTTGTCGAAAGTCAGCAATGGTTTTTTTACATGAACCTTTCTCCATAGACCTAGACAGTGAGAAACATGGCCGGCCTTTGTTAACTCAGTTAGCGCATTGAGGGGACAGCGACACCCCGTTGAGAGTGGGGCTTGAACCCCCAACCGTAGGCTCAGTGATCCAGCACCTTTAACACCAGGCCACCACGGCCCCATTTGTAGTTTATCTCAGTATTTTCATGAATTGCAGTCATTATCTCACTTACTTTTTTGTAGAGCCACTTAATCCAATGAGGGTCATGAGGAAACAAGTGTTGACATTGGGCAAAAGCAGGGTAAATCTTGAACAGCTCACCAGACCACCAGTGGGCAGTACAAATGCAAACAACCATTCACACTTACAAGACAATTTGGAACAAGGCCTAATGTATGTCTTTGGTCTGACCAGAGCACCTGGAGAAAACCAACACAAACATGGGGAGAGTATGTAAATTCTGCACAGAAATGCCCAAGCATCGGACCTTGGAATTTCTTGAGATAAGGCAGACGTGCAAACCACTACACTACCTTGTCACTCATTAAGAATTCCAATCTGGCCTATTATATCTTATTGAGGATGAATGTTTGCATCTTTATATGGCCTCTATATATTTACTCATACAATGCATACCTTCACCCCTGCCCTGTGGAGACTGTTGATGCCACTGACTGCTGTTTTTGGATTTTCTTCCCACCTCTCATAAGTTTCTCTCATTAACTACCGTAAACAATTAATCTAACAGTGCACATCCGAGCAATAAGATACATGGTTCACTGATATGTTCAGATATTTCTGATAAATAGGTGGGTAAAAAGTGACATTTTCTAAATTGTTTATTTAGCCTAGAAATGTGGGAAATCTCTTGCACTTTTTAAAGCATGTTAGCATTAATCAAACACATGTTCTACAAAATTGCATAAACAGCCCACATAAAAAAATCATGACATGGACCTGTTGTTTCCTTGCAGCGTCAATAAGTTGGCATAATTACAGTGAATTGTCTCTCCCTGGTGGGCTTCCAGATGAACAGTTTTCACCATTTTAAAAGGATTTTTTAGGATTTGCCAAAGTATTCTTTTTCTTTTTTATTCATGATCGCATGGACAGATCATCCCCAAATTTTAATGGTTCCTTTCCACACCCAGGCCTTCCTCCTCCACCAAGTTTGAGGAAAAAACATCAATCATTTTTGCATAAACCTGTTAACAGAAAAAGGTCCTTTAATAAATACTTGTTTAAAAGCCTTTCATAAATTCTTGGATCAAGAGACGTATCTGATAAAAAAAATATTATATTTTTTTGCCCCAACCATCCATGGTGAAAATATGGTGAAAACCCATTCAGTAGTTCTGGTGAAATCCTGCTGGCAGACAACAAAACAAATAAACAAAGCTAACTCGATTTACGAAATTAAGCCGTTCCAAGGGCAAGCTCATAAGTGGAAACATTCGTTAGATGAAAGAAAAATTCCCTTCAGAAACAATAGAAAACCAATTAATCTGTTCCAACCCCCTCCCAAAGTCATATAACCTGACACAAACATGTATTTTTGACGTAATATATTTAAGATAAACATATAATAAACATTATCACAGTAATAACACATGTACAGTATCATTAATAATACTGTAATTAACAATAAAATAATAAAACAAGAATAAACAATGTCAATAAACTGGTGGACCAGCTTTATAAGTGTGATTGCACATCCACTACACCAGATGGCAGTGGCGCTCTCAGAGGATGACAGTCCACTGCCATCTAGTGTAGAGGTGTGCAATCACACTTATAAAGCTTAGCATGGCGTTCTCACTGCTTTCTATGGTGTAGAGCAGTGCTTCTCAATTATTTTCTGTGGCGCCCCCTCTAGGAGGAAAAAAAGCATTTCACACATTTAATAAATTTGTTCTTCGTGCACACCTGAATAACATTGTATCTTTATTAACATTAAAAACAAAAAAGAAAGAACTAGTAGTTCAACTTACAATAAAGAAAAAATTAATTAACATTGTTTTTAATCTGTAACAGAAAATATTTAAAGTGCACAAATGTACCTGAAATTAAAAAAGTACACCCTTATTTAAACTCATTTTACTTATTTATGTCTTAATATCTCTGTCTCTGTCCACTTTTCTTTTCGTTCCTGTTAGAAATTTTTCCATGGTCTTTCTTGAGGGGTTGTTTACTGCACGTTATATCATTTGCTTGTGCAAAAAACCGCTACACCATAGCGTGTCAATGAGAGCGTCACTGCCAACTAGTGGAGTGAAGGTGCACTTACACTTAATTCTTGTACACTATTCCAGAAAAGCATGTTCCCCAGGATCATTCGCACTCCCCTCGGCATCACACTGCGCCCCCCCTGGCATCATACCACACACACACACCCCATGGCGTTTGAGAAGCCCACTGTTTGAGAAGCACTGGTGTAGGGGAAAAGCACCAAGCAAACGATATGAAGTGCAGTAAACACTAGTTACAAAGACACGCAGGGCGCTGGCAGGGGCAGAAAATGGTTTTGTTCTTCCTATAGGGCATCACCGAAAATAATTGAGAAGTACTGCACAAGATGTTCTCGGAGCACAGAGGAATACACGCGGAGGTATTACAAGGCTAAAAGCCATTTCCCCAGCAGACCTCATAAGTAGAAAATTTGTTCATTGGTTGGCGCAGATTTGGGGGGGATCGAAGCTCATATCATGGAAAATCGATTATTAGGGACACTCGTAAGTCAATGTACCACTGTAATTATAATTGTCTAATTTAAGAAAAAAGGTCCTCTTGAACCCAAATGAAAAAGATGGGTTATGGTTAGTAGCTGTCTACCTTATATGATATGTATGAGGAGGATGGCATGTGCCAATCGAGCATTACTTTTTTTTAACTAATCCAATGTAAGCGGATAGGTTGGCATGTAGAACATTAACAAGAATGTGCTGGTGGCTTTCCACCAATCAGAAATAGAAAAATATTTTGAAAAAGTAATTCTGTTAGTTCTATCCCGAGGTACAGAACTAACCAGGCCTTGCTGTTTCCATGTAGAGTACTATATAATAATAGCTTGAATGGCAACAAAATAGAAAAAAAATACTGATGGGGTCAAATATATTTGCAAGCCACTGTGGGTGAACAAAAAAAGGTCTGATCTCAAGCACACCACAGAGAACACCTGCAGCAGCAAGCCAAGCACCTGTGAGATCCTAGTGTTTAGTTGCTTTGGGTGCTAATGCCAGAAGACCAGTTTAGAACTACGTATAAAGGCCCAAGGATTGAGAGCACCTAGTTTATCTTCTTTCACTTCTTCCTCATTTGGATGCTCCTGTTAGTGCTCTCCAGAGAAGATCACCCTTCTCCATCTCACTGTGCCCTCTGCCTTCTTCTCCATCACTCCAGCATCCCCTGTATGTCCTTCCTCACCACATCCATGAGGCATCTTCCTCTTCTTCTCCTTCTCTTTGGCCTAACAGTACTGTAGTCCAATTTCTAACAGTGCCCTGTTGGCCAACAGTAATGGTGGCAATTGTTGGTGACCCGGGCCTCAACTGATCTGGTGTGAACGTTCTGTTCTGAATCTTCATGTTTAATTTGGCAAAGATTTGACCCCGAATGCCTTTCCTGATGCCTCCATTCCTATTAACGCAGGCTGTGAATCAGCACTAAGAGCACAGTGGCTTGTGTGAAGAATAAATTATAGCTTGTGCATTTAGAAGAGAACGCACTTTTGAAGCCCACAAAAATTTATTTAGAGAATAATTTGTTCGATTGTTGATCGGATGTGTTCGGCTTAAGTATGTCAATTTAATACAATATATATTTAATACAGTGTATAAACATTGCAGCCAGTGGTAAACTTCTTTACATACAACAGAAGGTATTCGCAGTTGCTCGCATCTCACACCCGAGTGTGCTTATTTTTGTTCTAGGCCTCTAATTTCAGGTCAAACCACTTTTTACACTCGACATTTACTCGACTTAATATAATATTTAAAATGAATGTCCTGCGGCAGAATTTCTGCACAAAATATTTCCTCAGATTCCGACATGTCAATATTCATGAATTTGTGTGTGTACACTCTATGTCCTTCTATAGAGTATTGCTCTGCTAATTAGAGTAATAGGGATGCACTTTCAACTTATGAAAGCTGAATGAAGACTTAATAATGAAATAACAAATCTTTCTGATTTTGTGATCTGGATTGAATATGAGAAGAATGAATGACACAGGGATCCTCAATGCAGCCGTGGGGGGGGGGGGGGGGCACAACCAGTGTCTCTCCCTCACGCCGGTCCCAAGCCCGGATAAATGCAAAGGGTTGCGTCAGGAAGGGCATCCGGCGTAAAACAAATGCCAAATAAACTATGCGAATCACAAGACAGAATGACATACCGGATCGGTCGAGGCCCGGGTTAACAACGACCGCCATCAGTGCTGTCAACCAACAGGGTGCTGATGGAAATTGGACTACTGTTGGTCGAAGACGTCGAAGAAGGAGAGGCGGGAGGCGTGTCCGTTGCCAGAGAGGCAAAGAGGAAAGGCATGAGTCGAGGACTGAAAGTAGGGACTTTGAATGTTGGAACTATGGCAGGAAAAGGTAGAGAGCTGGCTGACATGATGCAGAGGAGGAAGGTGGACATACTGTGTGTTCAGGAGACCAGGTGGAAAGGTAGCAAGGCTAGAAGCATAGGAGCAGGGTTTAAGCTGTTTTATCATGGTGTGGATGGGAAGAGAAATGGAGTCGGAGTCATCTTGAAGGAGGAGTTTGTCAGGAATGTTCGAGAAGTGAAAAGAGTGTCGGACAGAGTGATGAGTCTCAAATTAGAAATTGAAGGTGTGATGGTCAATGTTGTTAGTGCTTATGCCCCACAGACAGGATGTGAGCGAGAAGAGAAGGAGAGATTCTGGAGGAAGTTAGATGAAGTGATGCAGAGTACCCCCAGAGGTGAAAGAGTGGTCATTGGGGCAGACTTCAATGGACCTGTTGGTGCAGGAAACAGAGGGGACGAGGAAGTGATGGGTAGGTTTGGTATCCAGGACAGGAACACAGAAGGACAGATGTTGGTAGATTTTGCAAAAAGGATGGAAATGGCTGTGGTGAATACTTTCTTCCAGAAGAGAGAGGAGCATAGGGTGACTTATAAAAGTGGAGGTAGGAGCACACAGGTACACTACATCTTGTGCAGGCGATGTAATTTAAAGGAAGTCAGTGACTGCAAAGTAGTAGCGGGTGAGAGTGTTGCCAAACAGCATAGGATGGTGGTGTGCAGGATGATGCTGATGGTGAGGAAGGTGAAGAAGGCAAAGGCAGAGCAGAAGACAAAGTGATGAAAGCTGAAAAAGGAAGTGTCGGGTTGTCTTCAAGGAGGAGTTGAAACAGGTTTTGGGTGGTAAGGAAGTGCTTTCAGATGACTGGACAACTACAGCGAATGTGATCAGGGAGACAGGTAGGAGAATACTTGGTGTGTCATCTGGAAGGAAAGTAGATAAGGAGACTTGGTGGTGGAATGAGGAAGTGCAGGAGTGTGTACAAAGGATGAGGTTAGCCAAGAAGAAGTGGGACATTGAGAAAACCGAAGAGAGTAAACAGGAGTACATGGAGACACAGCGTAAGGCAAAGGTAGCGGTGTCAAAGGCCAAACAGAGGGCGTATGATGACTTGTATGCTCGGTTGGAAAGTAAAGAGGGAGAAAATGATTTATTCAGGTTTGCACAGCAGAGAAATAGAGATGGGAAGGACGTGCAGCAAGTTAGATTGATAAAGGACAGAGAGGCAAATGTATTGACTGATGAAAGAAGTGTGCTGGGAAGATGGAAAGAGTACTTCGAAGAGCTGATGAATGAGGAAAATGAGAGAGAAAAAAGTATAGAAGAGGTGACTGTTGAGGACCAGGAAGTAGCAAAGATTAGTAAGGGTGAAGTGAGGAGGGCATTGAAGAGGATGAAGAATGGAAAGGCATTTGGTCCTGATGACATACCGGTGGAGGTATGGAAGTGTCTAGGAGAGGTAGCAGTAGATTTTCTGACAAGAACATTTAACAAGGTCTTAGAGAGTGAGAGGATGCCAGGGGAATGGAGGAGAAGTGTGCTGGTGCCCATTTTTAAGAACAAGGGAGACGTGCAGAGTTGCAGCAACTACAGAGGGATAAAGTTGATGAGCCATACGATGAAGTTATGGGAAAGAATAGTGGAAGCTAGACTAAGGGCAGAGGTCAGCATTTGTGAACAACAGTTTGGTTTCATGCCAAGAAAGAGCACCACAGATGCAGTGTTTGCCTTGAGGATGTTAATGGAGAAGTACAGAGTAGGTCAGAGGGAGCTGCATTGTGCCTTTGTGGATCTGGAGAAAGCATATGACAGGGTGCCGAGAGAAGAACTGTGGTATTGCATGAGGAAGTCTGGAGTGGCAGAGAAGTATGTTAGAGTGGTGCAGGACATGTATGAGAGATGTAAGACAGTGGTGAGGTGTGCTGTCGGTGTGACAGAAGAGTTCAAGGTGGAGGTGGGACTGCATCAAGGGTCAGCTCTCAGCCCCTTCTTGTTTGCTATGGTGATGGACAGGCTGACAGATGAGGTTAGACAAGATTCCCCATGGACTATGATGTTTGCAGATGACATTGTGATTTGTAGTGAGAGCAGAGAACAAGTGCAGGAAAATCTAGAGAGGTGGAGGTATGCCCTGGAAAGGAGGGGAATGAAGATTAGCCTCAGTAAGACAGAATACATGTGCATGAATGACAAGGACCCAAGAGGAACGGTGATGTTACAGGGAGCAGAGATAAGAAAGGTGGAGGATTTTAAGTACTTAGGCTCAACAATCCAGAGCAATGGAGAGTGTGTAAAAGAGGTGAAGAAGCGTGTGCAGGCAGGTTGGAATGGTTGAAGAAAAGTGTCCGGTGTGATGTGTGATAGGAGGGTATCGGCAAGAATGAAAGGAAAAGTGCACAAGACGGTGTTGAGGCTAACGATGTTGTACAGTTTAGAAACAGTGGCCCTGGGGAAAAGACAGGAGGCAGAGCTGGAGGTAGCAGAGATGAAAATGTTGAGGTTCTCTTTGGGAATAACGAGGATGGATAGGATTAGGAATGAGCACATCAGAGGGACAGCACATGTAAGACATTTTGGAGACAAAGTCAGAGAGGCTAGATTGAGATGGTTTGGACATGTACAGAGGAGGGATAGTGAGTATATTGGTAATAGGATGCTGAGGCTGGAACTACCAGGCAGAAGGCCTAGAGGAAGACCAAAGAGACGATTCATGGATGTGGTGAAGGAGAACATGAAGGTCGCTGGTGTAAGAGAAGAAGATGCAAAGGACAGGGTGAGATGGAGGGAGATGATTCGTTGTGGCGACCCCTGAAGGGAAAAGCCGAAAGGAAAAGAAGAAGAAGAAGAATGACACAGGGATCCTCAAGGTAGACGAGTTTTAATCTTGTTTTCAATTACAATTATTTTTATTCCTTTGTTCATTCATTCATTTTCTGAACCATCTAATAGGGTTGCGGGGAGGCTGGCGCCAATCTCAGCCGACTCTGGGCGAGGGCAGAGTATACCCTGGATGGCTCATCAGGCCATCACAGGGCATAAACGCACTGACAGCTATGTAGCCTACTCTTTATGAAAGTCAGCAATGATTCTTTTCCATGAACCTCCACCACAGACAGTGAGAGACATGGCCGGCCTCTGATAACCCAGGTAGCTGCTCCGGGGAAACAGCATAGTGGGACTTGGACCCTGACTTTGAGATCAGTAATCTAGCACCCAATCATCGGGCCACTGCTGTCCCTGAGCATAACTGGATTATTATAATCCAACATAGTTAAAATTAAATGTCCCTCTCCAGTGGGCGTCTCATTTTGGCACATTTTATAGAGTAGGCATTTTTGGGAATTTCAGCAATTTTGGAGGTGGCAAGGTGGCATGGTGGTTACCACGGTGAACGGTCAACTGGACCCCGGTCAACTGGTCCTTGGTCAACTGGTCCCCAAAACTGCATGACCTGGTCAACTGGTCCTCAACACTTTTTTCCTGGTAATTTTACTTTTTTTCCTGGTAATTTTGTGATCTTAGATATTAGACCATGTTTTCAGTTTATATAGTTGTTTTTATAGCTTATATTTGTTTATACAGCAAGGATCGAAATACCTTAATATATCATATTTCAGGATGTATATGTATAGCATGGAGTCGATATGTATAGCAAAAGTCAAAATACTATAATATATTATGTACAACATTTTATTAAATCACAAAGTACATATCACAAAGTACATCTCACAGTAAATATCACATAGCAGATAATGGCCTAAACGTTGGGTTGACCACCACGCAGGTTGTGGCTGATACCACGCAGGAAATCTGGAATAGATTTCCTTCCTTCCTTGTAGTCCCTCACCAGGTTGTACAGGCGAAACTGGAGCTCCATGTAGCACCGCTTCGACCACTTGTTCAGACGGACACCACGCTCATCCTGGAGGATGACAGCATCAACGGTGGCTGCCTCTGCCTGGAGGCACTCGATGAGCTTCCAGATGGTGGGATTAGCATGGCCCACTAGACTGGAGAACTTATTGTTCCAGCCCTCACAGATGTTGTTAGTGCGTGGCTCGTTGGCTAAGGTAGCGTGGTGCTGGTTCCACCGGTCAGGAGCGAACATGGGTGGACTGCGGCGAAGTCGAAGAGGCTTGATGAGGTGACGGAGCTGCCCAGAGATATAAGTAGAGTCGAAATACTCAACTAGGGCAGCAGCATCGTCGGGCATGGTGGACCGGAGATGATCCATGCCTGCCTTGACCGCCTTAAAATGTGCTTAATTGGACTGTTTAGTAACATTAAAAAAAAAATTTAATTTCAGTTAAAAACCAACAAGTTATTTCAAAAACATATGTAGGAACAATCCTGCACAAGTGGGGACAGTTTTTAGAAAATTTATTTTGGGGACCAGTTGACCACCACTCTGGTCAGTTGGGGACCAGTTGACTGGGTCATGCAGTTTTGTGGACCAGTTGACCGGGGACCAGTTGACTGGGGACCAGTTGTCCTACAATCGATTAGCACATCTGCCAAACAGCAAGAAAGTCCTGAGTTTGAGTCCCGACCTCCGGTGTTGTGTGGAATGCTTGCGTGTGTTTCCTACAGGTATGTAGGTTTCTTCCCACAGCCCAAAGACATGCAAATTAGGGTAACTGAGTGTTTTAAATTGATCCCAAATGTGAGAGTGGGTGTGATGGTTGTGTGGGTAGGCGATAGCCTGACAAACTGTTCAGGGTATACCCCCCCCCCCCTCCCTCTCCCTTCCCAAGGGTCAGATGAGACGGAAATGACCTTAATAGTAGGATTAAGCCCTGAGGTAAAGGAGTTATTTCGTGAGGAATCTTGGGACAAAAACAATTTTATAGATTGTTACAGGGCAGCATGATGGCATTGTGGTAAACACATCTGCCTAACACAGTGCTTCTCAATTATTTTCTGTGGCGCCCCCTTCCAAAAGAAACCCCCAACACACACACACACACACACACACACACACACACACACACACACACACACACCGCCCCGCAGCGACTAATAACACTTTAAGTATTATTTGTCTTTAAAATTGTTATTAGTACACGTCTGCATAACATTATATCTTTATTAACATTAAAAACAACAAAAAAAAGAAATATAGTTCAACTTACAATAAAGAAAAACTTCATTAACATTTTTAAACCTGTAATAGAAAAGATTTAAAGTGCACCAATGTGCCTGAAATTAAAAATACATACAGTACCTCCTTATTTAAACTCATTCAACTTATTCATGTCTTAATATCTCCATCTCTCTCCACCTTTCTCTTCTTTCCTGTTAGAAATTTTTCTGTTTTGTCTTGACGGGCTGTTTACTGCAGTGTTTTTCAACCTTTTTTGAGCCAAGACCCATTTTTTTTTATTGAAAAAAATCACGAAGCACACCACCAGAAGAAAATGTTTAAAATTTAACCCCTGTAGCCTATATTGACAGAGATGAAAATGTTGAGGTTCTCTTTGGGAGTAACAAGGATGGATAGGATCAGGAATGAGTACATCAGAGGGACAGCACATGTAAGATGTTTTGGAGACAAAGTCAGAGAGGCTAGATTGAGATGATTTGGACATGGACAGAGGAGGGATAGTGAGTATATTGGTAGTAGGATGCTGAGGTTGGAACTACCAGGCAGAAGGTCTAGAGCAGGGGTGTCAAACTCGTGCCACAAAGGGCCATGTGGCTGCAGGTTTTTGTTTCAACCAAGCATCAGCACACCTGACTTGGCTCATTCAAACAACTGATAAGAGTCTTCAGGCAGTTGATTGGTCTATCTGTGTGCTCTGTCCAGAGACTGACCAATCAAATGCCTGAAGACTCTTATCAGTTGTTTGAATGAGCCAAGTCAGGTGTGCTGATGCTTGGTTGAAACAAAAACCTGCAGCCAGATGACCCTTTGTGGCACGAGTTTGACACCCCTGGTCTAGAGGAAGACCAAAGAGAAGATTTATGGATGTGGTGAAGGGGGATATGAAGGTAGTTGGAGTAAGAGAAGAAGATGCAGAGGATAGGGTGAGATGGAGGCAGATGATTCGCTGTGGTGACCCCTGCAGGGAACAGCCAAAAGAAAATGAAGAAGCCTATACTGTATTGACAATATAAAGACATTCATCAAAGTGTCTTGGACAGGAATCAAATAAACACAAAGAAAAAGTATTTTATAATCATTCATATTTCTACTCACTCAGTGTGAAACTGGTACCTATTTGGATTTGTTGATAACCTCATTGATAACCTCGTCGGAGTCAAAGAACGACATGAAGCTGTTCCTCAACCGCTCTCAGTCTCTCTCTGGTTTTCGTTTTTATGGCAGTCAGGCTTGAAAAGCTCACCTCACACAGATATGTCATGGAAAATGGGAGCAATGTCAAAATAACTTTGTTTGCTAGAATATAGACCTCTTTGGCAGTTGCCAACCAAAAACTATCTAAAGGCAGAAAGCAAAGCTTGGCATTAAACCACAATTCTGTCTCACTTCAGTTAGTTCCTCCTGCTCTCGTAAAGTCATGTCCTTTGCAACAACTGATTCCGAGCTATCTTCTTCTTTTCCTTTCGGCTGTTCCCTTCAGGGGTCGCCACAGCAAATCATCCACCTCCATCTCACCCTGTCCTCTGCGTCTTCTTCTCTTACTCCAACGACCTTTATGTTGTCCTTCACCGCATCCATCTCTTCTTTGGTCTTCCTCTAGGCCTTCTGCCTGGTAGTGCCAACCTCAGCATCCTACTGCCAATATACTCACTATCCGTCCTCTGTACATGTCCAAACCATCTCAATATAAACTGATTCCGAGCTATATGGGTCTCTAACCCAGTCCAGGCATTCAGTGGAGGCTGAAGAGAAATAAAATGACATCTTCTCTTCAAGAGTTTTTAAATGTTTAACTATTGCCTAACACAATGCAGGGCAATCTTGCCTTTGCTTGGTGAGTGTGAACATTTCAAGGATGCCACTTTCCACATGTTGTTGCCTGAGTTGTACCTTTGAACAAAATCTGTTATTTTATTAGTACTTGTAAGCAGGTTTTGATTTCAGACTGTATTTGTGTGTTCGGATCATTAAGATGATGAAATAGAATTAGAATTTTTCCTGTTCAAAAAAGTTCTCCATCACTGTCACCTTATAGTCTCGTGATCCACAATGCCGCACCCATGCGTCACTAACTCTATTGTCTCAAAGTACAAAGCAGTACTGCCACCTACTGATAGGAAAGAGTATTACATGGTTACTCTGCCAATCACTCGACAGAACAGACACTCGACAACGGCACTTATTTGCAGATAATAATTAATTTGCTTTCAAAAAATTTTTAGACTAATTAGGTGAAATTTCATAATTTCCTAGGGCACACCAGACAATATTTCACGGCACACTAGTGTGCTGCAGCACAGTGGTTGAAAAACACTGGTTTACTGCACTTCATATCATTCGCTCATGCGAAAAACCGCCAAACCATTGCGCGACAATGAGAGCGCCACTGCCAACTACTGGAGTGGAGGTAAAAATATACTTAATTCTCGTACACTATTCCAGAAAAGCATGTTCCCCAGGGTCATACGCGCATCACCCCCTCATCATACATACTAAGGGGGGGCGCGCCCCACTATTTCAGCAAGAAGGTCCTGGGCTCGAGTCATAGACATGGGTGTTTTCGGTATGGAGTATGAATGGTCCTCCCAGTGCTTGCTTGCATCAGTTTCCTTCAGATAATTCATTTTCCTCCCACAGTCCAAAGATATGTGCATCATGCTAACTGGCTGTTTTAAATCACTCCAAGATGTGAGTGCAAAGGGTTTTGTGTGTGTGTGTGTGTGTGTGTGGGGGGGGGGGGCGGGGGCTCTGTGATGAAGGTGTACCCTGCCTCCGTCCAATGTAAGCTGAGATAGGCACCACCCACCATGCAACCCTAACAGAATTAAGCAGTTCAGCAAGTGGGAGAGTGAGTGAAAGAGTGATGGTTTGTGACTTGTATTATACCCTAGCAAGAAAAAAACATTCAGCACAATAGAAGAAGTGACTGCTCCAAATCACCTAGGTGTGAGAGTGAGCATCAATGATTGTGTGTGTAGGTGTGTGCTAGCCTGATGGTCTGGCAAACTGTTCAGGATGAGACTTGGCTCAGATGGGCGCCAGCCGCCCAGTGATCCTAATTAGGATTAAGCAGCTTGGAAAATGGATGAATGAATGAATGAACATATTTAAAGCCAATTTCTTGAATATGTCCCAAAATGAGATGTATGCTCGAGGAGACATTTCATTATAATTATACCAAGCTAAAATAATTAATTATTGCTTGATGCTCTATGAGTGCCCCTGTAGATTTACAATGCTTCATAGAATAAATGGAATAAATGTGTCCTCCTCAAAGTTCCTCTCTAGGGTTGTAATTCTGAGAAGGGCTAGTCATACTCATTTTCTCTCTTTCTCTCTCTCTCTCTCTCTCTCTCTCTCTCTCTCTCTCTCTCCTTTTCTGATAAATCCACACCCTGGAGCAGCCGCAGAAGCACAAATGCCGGCATACATAACACACACACACACACACACACACACACACACACACACACTCCCTCCTTCTCTCGCTCTCTCTCACACACACACACACACACACACACACACAACACTCTCCTTCCCTGTTTGTGGAAACAGCCCTTTGTCCAGCACGGTAAGGCTTTATTTTATTTCATGCTAATATTTCTGCATTTCCATAATGAAAACAAAGCATAGTCAGGGACCCAATAATCCAGATGTAGGAAAATGGGCGCTGTGTTACCGTTGGATGAGAGAGAGAGGCTGACATTGATGCAGGATGAATGCAGATAATATGATGGAGGTGGAGAATCAGGCAGTGAGCAGCTTAAGCTTTCTGCACTAAGGATGGATTCCACTTATAGCCCAATAAAACTCATGAGTACTGCAGCAGGGACAGATGTGGGGTATGGCTAAAGAGCATTTGGTGCTATTTCTGTAGCGTTTGTACATTAAAAAAGAGGCAATTCGAGGAACGACAAACATGCAACAGAAACATGCATGAGACACACATAATGAGTATATGCATCTCATACCCAGCACTGCTTATTCAGCTGTTCTGACTTATCGTATGTAAATATCACAATATAGATCCCATCTCTCTGCGATGGCCCGGCGAGCTGTCCAAGGTGTACCCTGCCCTCGCCCAGAGTTGGCTGAGATGGACGCCAGCCTCCCGGTGACCCTAGTTAGGATTAAGCGGTTCATAAAATGAATGAATGATGATATCCCATCTATATCAAATAAAAACAAGACCATCACTGACTGACATGATTTAGATGCTCTCAGATCATTTTCAGTAATTTTCAGTTTGCTACCTCTGTTGACAGCTAGCATGTCTGACAAGCCAGATCTCACAGAGATTGCCAGGTTTGACAAAACCAAGTTGAAGAAGACAGAAACAAAAGAAAAGAACCCTCTGCCCACCAAAGAGAGTGAGTAAATTCCAGAGAATGGCATGTAAAATACTGCATTGGTTTGGGGTGTGGTACAGAGCTTACATAGCTATTAATCTTCAGCTGCATTGCTGTCCACCCTGTCTCTTCCCACACCTTAGCTTCCTCATTTACATTTTTTTTCACCACATCTTCCTCCATATCATTCTATATTCTCCAAATTCTTCACCCTGACTAATATAAGCCTGCACACTGCATGCAGCATCCTAGCCCTTTCACCCACACACTCTCATGTCAGCAGATAGTCCTCAGCATAATCTTTGCCAAAATCTCCCATCAGCAATGCAGCACAACTTCTGGCAGACTTCAGAAATGCATTTGTATCATATATATATGATGATATATATATATATATATATATATATATATATATATATATATATATATATATATATATATATATATATATATACATACACACACACAATAGGCAGGTTTGTTATAGCGTTCTCTGAATAATTTGAGGATTATGCATTGTACATATTAATGCAAACAAATTTTACTTTGTCTCCCAGCTATCGAACAGGAACGAAAAGGAGATACAAGTCCCTAACCTGATGGAAGAGAGGAAGACCGAGCATAACAGCAGATGCTCCTTTAATGGCACATTACTAAATATTAACTGTATGTTTCCTTGTAAATGGAATGGGTGTTCCTGCCCCTTGTGATGCATGGTTATCATGTGATTGATGCCACCGCTGACAAAACAAGACGTGGCATAAGATAATGTTTGAACATGGACCTCTTCATAAATTCATTTCATAGCAATTTTCTAAATCCTCATGAAATAAAGACGAATATGAGTGACCACACAGCGGTGTATGCAGTGGCTATATTTTTTTAATTCCACATATATTCAATAATGCTGACCAAATGCGAATGACCCCCAGTGCACGAACTGGGTTATCAATGGCCGGCCATGTCTCTCACTGTCTATGGCGAGAGGTTCATGTATAAGAACCATTGTTGACTTTCATAAAGAGGAGCTGCATAGTCGTCAACATGTTTCCGCCCTTCAATGGCTTGGCGAGCCGTTCACAGCGTACTCTGCCCTCGCCCGGAGTCAGCTGGGATGGTTGCTAGCCTCCCTGCGACCCTAATTATTATTAAACGGTTACAGAAAATGAATGAATGAGTGATTAATGTGAATCAGCTCAGTCCGGTGAATGTGTGGGAATGAGGGATTTGAATAGGAACCATATACTTCAGTAGTTATTGGCCAAAACCCCCCAATGCAGCTAACTGGGTTACTAAAGGCCAGCCATGTCTCTTACAGACTGGTTAGAGGTTCACGTAAAAGAACCATTGCTGACTTTCGTCAAGTAGCTGCAAAGCTGCCAGCGTGTTTCTGCTCTACGAGGTCCAGGGTGTACTCTGTCCTCATCCAAAGTTGCCTGAGATAAGAAAAGATAAGATAATACTTTATTATCCCGGGGGGAAATTTTGGTTAGGTCGTATTATTACGATGTGCATCAACGACGAGCAGCCCCACCTAGGTTGTTCAAGGAGTCAAGTTACAAACAGAAAAGAAGGCTCAAATCAACAACACACAAACTGCTATAAAATAAATACATAAAAATTCTATATTTAAAAGGACCTTACATAGACCCAGTAAACAATATAGTAATAATAATAAAAGTAATAAAAATAAAATGATGATGATGATGATAATAATAATAATAATAATAATAATAATAATAAGTAAATCAGTGGATAACTGCAATAAATGAAATTGCACTATATTATATTATATTATATTATATTATATTATATTATATTTATATTGCACTATGCCCATTGTTTTGTTGGGGGAAAAAATGAACAGTTCTCTGGGTAAACAAAATGGCCACAATGTCAAAGTTAGATGTTCTCCATTCTCATAGCAAGGTTTAGAGATAATCTACAGTCAGTACACCAGGTTTATTTAACAAGAATCCGCCATTCTTCTGCCACGGGCTTTGTTGTTATCCACTGCTCTCCGGTACTCTCTGAAGGCCGTGTAGCCGGCTTGTGTAATCGCCTTGTGTTTATATTTTATTTACATATTATGCATTATGTTGAATGTGTAATTGGTATAAGCATTTATAGCATTGAATATGTATTTATTGATATTATATACACATATACATGTACGTATACGTCGGTCAGGGGGGTCAATTCTACTTAACAGAAATTAGTGGTCGCAGGGGGGTCTCGGTCCACATTAACCATGGAAAGTGAGGGATCCCTGTATTGTATATGCTAAAATATGCTTCTTAAACACATCCTATAGACAGTCATACTCATTAATACCATATCAATGCAGTAAAATGTAGTAATGATGAAGTAAAAACTTTTTAATTTTGTACTGTGATAATATTTAAGAATAAATTAAGCGTTTAGGCTCCTTACCCGCAGCTAGAGAAGATGCAGGGCGTTTCAGTGACATCAATAGGGCTTAAATAATCATTAAAAACATGCTAAAAAACGAAGTCACAATTCAAGTAATTCAAAGTGCACGAAGGAGAAAAAAGAGAGGTGTCCACATCATCTGCAACCAATCAGCAGGAGGGAGAAGCAAAAGTAACCCCCCACCCCCCCACACCCTCCGCCGCCCATTCGCAGTTCAGCGGTCGCAGCTATGCCAGAATGCTAGATTGGACGGTAAGGGGGGAGAAAATGATTTACACAGGGTGGCATCGCAGAGAAATAGAGATGGGAAGGACGTGCAGCAAGTTAGAGTGATTTAGGACAGAGTGGGAAATGTATTGACTGATGACAGAAGTGTGCTGGGAAGATGGAAACAATACTGTGAAGACCTGAAGAATGAGGAAAAAGAGAGAGACAAAAAAAGAGTAGAAGAGGTGACTGTCGAGGACCAGGAAGTAGCAAAGGTTAGTAAGGGTGAAGTGAGGAGGGCATTGAAGAGGATGAAAAGTGAAAAGGCAGTTGGTCCTGATGACATACCTGTGAAGGTACGGAAGTGTCTAGGAGAGGTAGCTGTAGATTTTCTGACAAGAACATTCAACAAGGTCTTAGAGAGTGAGCAGATGCCGGAGGAATGGAGGAGAAGTGTGCTGGTGCCCATTTTTAAGAACAAGGGAAAAGTGCAGAGTTGTGGCAACTACAGAGGGATAAGGTTGATGAGCCATACAATGAAATTATGGGAAAGAATAGTGTAGACTAAGGGCAGAGGTCAGCATTTGTGAACAACAGTTTGGTTTCATGCTAAGAAAGAGCACCACAGATGCAGTGTTTTCTTTGAGAATGTTAATAGATAAGTACAGAGAAGGTCAGAGGGAGCTGCATTGTGCCTTTGTGGATCTGGAGAAAGCGTATGATAGGGTGCCGAGAGAGGAACTGTGGTATTGCATGAGGAAGTCTGGAGTGGCAGAGAAGTATATTAGTGGTGCAGGACATGTATGAGAGCTATAAGACGGTGGTGAGGTGTGCTGTCGGTGAGACCAAAGAGTTCAAGGTGGAGGTGGGGTATCAAGGATCAGCTCTGAGCCCATTCTTGTTTGCTATGGTGAAGGACAGGCTGACAGACAAGGTTAGACAAGATTCCCCATGGACTATGATGTTTGCAGATGACATTGTGATCTGCAGTGAGAGCAGAGAACAAGTGGAGGAAACTCTAGAGAGGTGGAGGTATGCTCTGGAAAGGAGAGGAATGAAGGTTAGCCTCAGTAAGACAGAATACATGTGTGTGAACGACAGGGACGCAAGAGGAATGGTGAGGTTACAGGGAGCAGAGAAAAAGAAGATGGAGGATTTTAAGTTCTTAGGCGCAACAGTCCAGAGCAATGGAGAGTGTGGAAAAGAGGTGAAGAAGCGTGTGCAGGCAGGTTGGAATGGTTGGAGAGAAGTGTCCGGTGTGATGTGTGATCGGAGGGCATCGGCAAGAATGTAAGGAAAAGTGTACAGGACGGTGATGAGGCCAGCGATGTAGTATGGTTTAGAAACAGTAGCGCTGAGGAAAAGACAGGAGGAACAGCTGGAGGTTGCAGAGATGAAAATGTTGATGTTCTCTTTAGGAGTAACGAGGATGGATAGGATCAGGTTGGAACTGCCCTGGTAGAAAAAGTATCAGGAAGACCAAAGAGGAGATTTATGGATGTGGTGAAGGTGGACATGAAGGCAGTTGGAGTAAGAGAGGAAGATGCAGAGGATAGGGTGAGATGGAGGTAGATCATTCGCTGTGGTGACCCCTGAAGGGAACAGTTTGAAAAAAAAAAAGAAGGTACAGTACTGTATTTGTTGTGGCCTTGGTCCCAGGTGCCTCAGTAAACTGAGTGTGCATGATTGTGTTGTTCACGAATTTGTGAACTAATTTGTGTTATTATAATTTTGTTGAAAGAAATGTGTTCGGGGTGTTTCCTTAGACCTTTTGATTAGGAAATACTAATGATAATTTTTTTAACTGCAAAAAATAATTCTGGAGTTCAAGGGTCAACTTAAAAAATCGTACAACAGCATACAGAGATAACATTCCCCACGAAATTATTGTCCTAATTGTTTTACAAACTCGGCGACATGACCATTCTTCGAACAGTGTTTTTTACTACACTTCCCACGTTCACTAGTGACGTCAGCAGCGAAACGTCATCGCGTTTATACATCCGGCTACACCAGATCAAGGAAGTAGAACAAGTTCTTCCGTATTATTTGTTTGAATGTTACTAGAAAAAAAACCCCAAGAAAATCCTCTTTATTCAAAGAAAACGCACAGGGAACCGAACCGAACAGCATTTATCTTCCTGGGCAGCAGCGGAGGCGGTGAGTTGTTTACAGTTTATTTTAGTGCTGACCGTAAATATTTGACCACTGTGCGAGCACTTCAGCAGCCGAAGCTCCAGCATTTGTAAGCGATGTGTTTATTATCCGTCAACAATTCGTATAAATTAATATATGTACGAACCAGCTGTGAGCTTTAGCTCAGCTGTTAGTGAACTGAAATCCTGACAGTATGAAGAGCTCAAGAAATACAGCACATTGAGCTGTGTGTGTGAGAATTTTTGGACTGATGTAGAAATGAAGCTGGTAGATCTTTGATTATTTCCCCATGTATAATAAATATTATAATTCCATTATTCATGAATTAATTATCGTGTACATTTTGATTCAAATTAAGAGTCTTTAGTTGAATAATTAATGCAATGTTTATTATTATTTGCGCTGGCAACATACTTTTTTTTTGAGGTCTCACCAAAATGGCTGCCAACTGGCTTCAAAATTGAAGCACAAATGTGCAGTGATTCAAACAGGTGGAAGGTGGCGACTGTTTGGCTGAATTGAAAACCTGCACCCACACCAGTTCCTTGTGGATATAATCAGACATCTGTGAAATACTGTAGATAGTACTGTTAAGGGCTGTGTTGGGTTTTTTTAAATAGAGAAAGTAAGAGCCTTTTCACACTCAATGTTTCTGGAACTCTGTTTGCATTATTAATAGGTTTTGTGTCTGTAAGAAAACATATTGCTATCTGGTTTCACCTAAAAAAAGAACATTGGGGTTATTCGTCACATTTCTTCCTCTGCCAAATGGTAGTGTTTTCCCTTGCTACCTTCATTGTGGCCTTACTTATTGGGGTTGATTATGATTTGTGGAGTCAGAGAGGCAAGATTGAGATGGTTTGGACATGTACAGAGGGGGGATAGTGAGTATATTGGTAGTAGGATGCTGAGGTTGGAACTACCAGGCAGAAGGCTGAGAGGAAGACCAAAGAGATTTATGTATGTGGTGAAGGAGGACATGAAGGTAGTTGGTGTAAGAGTAGAAGAATCAGAGGATAGGCTTTGGGTGGTCAGGAAGTGCTTCCAGATGACTGGACAACTATAGATAATGTGATCAGGGAGACAGGTAGAATACTTGGTGTGTCATCTGGAAGGAGAGTAGATAAGGAGACTTAGTGGTGGAATGAGGAAGTGCAGGATTGTGTACAAAGGAAGAGGTTAGCTAAGAAGAAGTGGGACATTGAGAGGACCAAAGAGAGTAAACAGAAGTACTGGAAGACACAGCGTAAGGCAAAGGTAGCGGTGTCAAAGGCCAAACAGAGGGCATATGATGACTTGTATGCTCAGTTGGAAAGTAAAGAGGGAGAAAATGATTTATACAGGTTGGCACAGCAGAGAAATAGAGATGGGAAGGACGTGCAGCAAGTTAGTGATTTAAGCACAGAGAGGAAAATGTATTGACTGATGACAGAAGTGTGCTGGGAAGATGGAAAGAGTACTTTGAAGAGCTGATGAATGAGGAAAATGAGAGAGAGAAAGAGTAGAAGAGGTGACCATCAAGGACCAGGAAATAGCAAAGATTAGTAAGGGTGAAGTGTGGAGGGCATTGAAGGGGATGAAGAATGGAAAGGCAGTTGGTCCTGATGACATACCGGTGGAGGTATGGAAGTGTCTAGCAGAGGTAGCAGTAGATTTCCTGACAAGAACATTCAACAAGGTCTTAGAGAGTGAGAGGATGCCAGAGGAATGGAGAAGTGTGCTGGTGCCCATTTTTAAGAACAAGGGAGATGTGCAGAGTTGTGGAAACTACAGAGGGATAAAGTTGATGAGCCATACGATGAATTTATGGGAAAGAATAGTGGAAGCTAGACAAAGGCAGAGGTCAGCATTTGTGAGCAACAGTTTGGTTTCATGCCAAGAAAGAGCACCACAGATGCAGTGTTTGCCTTGAGGATGTTAATAGAGAAGTACAGAGAAGGTCAGAAGGAGCTGCATTGTGCCTTTGTGGATGTGGATGTGGAGAAAGTATATGACAGGGTGCCGAGATAGGAACTGTGGTATTGCATGAGGAAGTCTGGAGTGGCAGAGAAGTATGCTAGAGTGGTGCAGGACATGTATGAGAGATGTAAGACATTGGTGAGGTGTACTGTCTGTGTGACAGAAGAGTTCAAGGTGGAGGTGGGACTGCATCTAGGGTCAGCTCTGAGCCAATTCTTGTTTGCTATGGTGATGGACAGGCTGACAGACGAGGTTAGACAAGAATCTCAATGGACTATGATGTTTGCAGATGACATTGTGATCTATAGTGAGAGCACAGAACAAGTGCAGGAAAATCTAGAGAGGTGGAGGTATGCCCTGGAAAGGAGGGGAATGAAGGTTAGCCTCAGTAAGACAGAATACATGTGTATGAATGACAAGGATCCAAGAGGAACGGTGAGGTTACAGGGAGCAGAGATAAGGAAGGTGGAGGATTTTAAGTACTTAGGCTCAACAATCCAGAGCAGTGGAGGGTCTGGAAAAGAGGTGAAGAAGCGTGTGCAGGCAGGTTGGAATGGTTGGACAAAAGTGTCCGGTGTGATAGGAGGGTATCGGCAATAATGAAAGGAAAAGTGTACAAAACGGTGTTGAGGCCAGCAATGTTTTATGGTTTAGAAACAGTGGCCCTGGGGAACAGACAGGAGGCAGAGCTGGAGGTAGCAGAGATGAAAATGTTGACGTTCTCTTTGGGAGTCAGAGAGGCTAGATTGAGATGGTTTGGACATGTACAGAGGAGGGATAGTGAGTATATTGGTAGTAGGATGCTGAGGTTGGAACTACCAGGCAGAAGGCCTAGAGGAAGACCAAAGAGACGATTCATGGATGTGGTGAAGGAGGACATGAAGGTAGTTGGTGTAAGAGAAGAAGATGCAAAGGATAGGGTGAGATGGAGGAAGATGATTTGCTGTGTCGACCCCTAAAGGGAAAAGCCGTAAGGAGAAGAAGAAAAAGGGTGAGATAGAGGCAGATGAGTCGCTGTGGCGACCCCTGAAGGGAAAAGAAGAAAGAAGAAGATATTAAAATATTGCAGGGCATTGGCGGCCTCGTGGTATAGAACACTGGATCACTGATCGTAAGGTTAGGGGTTTGAGTCCCACTCACCATAGGTTGTCACTGTCCCGTCCCCCGTCCCCCCGTGCAGCTAGCTGGGTTATCAAAGGCCTGCCATGTCTCTTACTGTTCATGGTGGAGGTTAATTTAAAAGAACCATTGCTGACTTTCGACAAGAGTAGGCTCCAAAACCGTCAGCATGTTTCCGCTCTGCGATGGCCTGGCGAGCTGTCCAAGGTGTACTCTGCCCTCGCACGGACCCTAATTAGGATTAAGCGGTGACAGAAAATGAACTGATGATATTAAAATATTTAAATTCTTTCTTTTTAGTTTGTTATACTATGTAAATTTACTATGCTACAGCTCTCGCTGCGTCCACCTTTTTTGTTGGCAGGAGCTAAAAGTTATGAACCAGCCAAAAAAAGGTTGCACACACTAAAATATTGATGGGAGTTGTAGCAATGTGTTTCATCTAGCTGGTCATCCATAAGATTTATTAGTGCGATAACTTTGGAAAGAGATAATATGGATTCACTAAATTTGGTGTGTGGGTCCGTCTTGGGTGCGAATAGGCTGAGATTATATCGTAGCCATCTTGACGTTGTTTCAAGGTCACTTTTTGAATCTGTCAATCAGTCATGTCATCTGGACCTCTGTGGTCGATTTTAAAAATATGTACATTGGTACCTTGACTTACGAAATTAATCCGTTCCGAGGGCGAGTTTGTAAGTCAAAATGTTCATCTTTCTGCAAAATCTGAACCGTTCAGATGAACAATGGCTGACCATGAAATGTCACTTTCCTAATTTGTAATAAGTAACAACTGTGTGAATAATTTTCTATCTGAATTAAATCAGTTTGTTTGTGTACTTTTTTTTTAAAAAACAAAAAATTGCCATAGGAAATAATAGAAAACCAATTAATCTGTTCCAACCCCTCCCAAACACATATAACCTGCCACAAACATGTATATTTGACCTTATGTATTAAAGATAAACATGTAAAAACAACAAATATTTCATAATACATGTACATTAACACTAATATTCTTCTTCTTGTTTTCCTTTCGGCTTTTCCCTTCAGGGGTCGCCACAGCAAATCATCTGCCTCCATCTCACCCTATCCTTTGCATCTTCTTCTCTTACACCAACGACCTTCATGTCCTCCTTCATAATAATTAATAATAAATAATAAAACAAGAATAAACAATAAGTCAACTGACCCTTCCCATTATCGACTGCGTGACTATGTCACATGGGCAGGCATGAGGTGGTGTGTAACAGAGGGACGAGGGGAGAATTTACGTATGGTGTAGGCCAGGGAGCATGGTGAGAGCGCCACTGCCACCTACTATAGAGGATTTGCAATTACACTTTCCCCCTGGCATTTGTAGTGTGTACTTGCACTTACTTGTACTTGACGTAGAGAAAAAATAGACTGCGCAGAGGCCCCTTTTACGTGGTAATTCGACTTTAACTTCCAGTTAGGGCAAAACATTGCTTTGGGTACTATTTCACTTGAAAGCTGGCATCCTTACAATTGTACGTTATGACACATAACAACATCGAATTTAATTGGAATACGTTAGGTTTAGCTTTTTTGGTGTCAATATGGTTCATGTTGTGCTGTTGGCTGTCAAAACCATGCAGGCGGTCGCAAAGAAGTAACTTTTTACCGGTAAGTGTTTCAGTTTAACCTTCATTAGGCCATAGGCTTGAAGCTTAAGTAACATTACTTACCCTGAAATTTATGAATGACTACTTTTTATTATTAGCCCCAGTGTAACAAGCATTTATAAGATAAGATAATACTTTATTATCCCGGGGGAAGTTTTGATTACGTCATATTATTATGAAGAAGAGCAGCGCCACCTAGGTTGTTCAAGGAGTCAAGTTACAAACAGAAAAGAAAGCTCAAATCAACAACACACAAACTACTATAAAATAAATACATAAAAATTCTATATTTAAAAGGACATTACACAGGCCCAGTGAACAATATAATAATAATAATAGTAATAAAAGTAATAAGATGATGATGATGATGATAATAATAATAATAATAAATAAATAAATCAGGAGAAAACCACAAATGAAATTGCACTAAATTATATTACATTGTTATATTATAGTTATATTTCTATTTCTATTGTACTATGCCCATTGTTTTGTTGGAAAAAAAATGAACAGTTCTCTGGGTAAACAAAATGGCCGCAACTTCAAAGTTAGATGTTCTCCATTCTCAGAGCAAGGTTTAGAGATAATTTACAGTCGGTACACCAGGTTTATTTAACGAGAATTCACCGTTCTTCCGCCGCGGGCCTTGTTGCTAGCCGCTGCGCTCCAGTCCTCTCTGAAGGCCGTGTAGTCGCCTCGTCGGGTGTACTGTCCTCAAGCCGTGTTTCACAGAAACACAGCATGGCGCAGTCCTGTAGATCCCTCTGCGCTGCAATCTGAGCATGAAGCTGGTCCATCTTGTTTCGCAGAGACTGAACATTTTCAAACAATATGACCGGGAGTGCTACCCTTCCACTGCTAACCAAGCGCCGGAAGCGAATAAAACTAACGTATATGCCTCAGATGATTGATTTCTGAACCTGAGAGCGATACTTGTGTGGAATATATTGATAACATTTCCAAGATAGTTCATCCTCTTGTACAAAAAGTCCGAAAAATTCCTTGAAATTTGTGGAATATATCAATTGAAATCCCTGCGACACTATACTAAGACGAGAGGTGGGCGTGGCAGTTGACATGTTTGGCATGGGGAATATTATTAAAGTCTCTTCCTTCTATTATGTGTCAATGTATCTTCCAAACCTTCCTGGGCATGCTGCAAATGTTTTGATTATATTCTTGTCCCGAGGGATACAAAACATTAGATTTATCGCATCATTTTCCATATCAATGTGTGTATGCTTTTTGCCCTGACTGGAAATCAGAGCCTATTGACCATAGCGGCATGCATAATATATGCAGAGCGTGCAGTCTAGTTTTTCTTCTATGTCATTGACTTGCACAAAATTCTCCCCTCCTCCCTCTGTTACGCACCACCACATGCCTGCCCACGTGACATCTTTGTGCAATCAATCATTGATTGGAAGGGTCAGTTGACTTATTGTTTGTTTTATTATTTTTTTATTGTTAATTATTATTAATGTTAATGTACATGTATTATGAAATATTTATTGTTTTTACATGTTTATCTTTAAGATTAAAAAAAAACCTTTAATATTTAGGTGAAATATACGTGTTTGTGGCAGGTTATGAGTTTGGGAGGGGGTTGGAACAGATTACAGGGATCCCTCACTTTCTGCGGTTAATTGGGACCGAGATCCCCATGCAACTGAAATCTGCGAAGTCGGATCACCCCCCCCAACTGACGTATACGTACATGCATATTTGTATATAATATCAATAAATGCATATCCGATATTATAACTGCATATCATAATTAAACATTAAAAAACTAACATGATGTAAATAAAATATAAATACAGATGCTCCCCAACTTACCAACATTCGTTTTGCAAACATCCGGAGATACGAGCAGGTTTGTCGGAGGGTGAAAGTGAAATGAAATTGAAGAACAAGTAGTAATAGAAATGGAATAAAATCTATAGAAAGATAGATCATAAATATAAGTATGAAATATGATTAAACATTATCCTGAGGTACACTTAATACTAGGCTCCGGCAGAGGGGGGCGTGGCTGATACGTGCTTTGAGGAGAAGCAGAACTCCTGCCAAAACTTTCAAAGAAGAAACAAATTAACTCCAGTATTATAATGAACTGGATAAGAGTGAAACTTAATGTAAATCTGATCAGATCTGCTGGGCTGTGCTTGAGAGGAACCAGGAGTTTAAACATGATATTGATAATGATGATTAGAGAGAGCGAAAGATATTGTATACAGTAGGCCGTTGACATTCGAGGAGGTTCGGTTCTGGGCCCTCCCGCAAATCGAGATAATCCGCAAGTTTTGTACCCGGAAGTAAAACCCCATGTATCACGTCACATGCGAGAATGAACAGCCGGAAGTAAAATACTATGTATCTATTACATACACTAAAATATGCTTCTTCAACACATTCTATAGACAGTCTTACTCATTCATTCATTATTAATGTAGTAAAATGTAGTAATGATTAAGAAAAACTTGTCAATTTTTACTGTTATATTTACTGATGATAAAATATAAACATTATACAGCATACTAGTCCTTCTCAAGAAATTAGCATATTCTGATTAAGTTAATTAATTTTGTTTTATGTACCGATAAACATTAGACTTTCATATATTTTAGATTCATTACACACAACTGAAGTAGTTCAAGCCTTTTATTGTTTTAATGCTGATAATTTTGGCAAAAAGTAAAGGAAAACCAAAAATCCCTATCTCAAAAAAATTAGCATATTTCATCCGACCAATAAAAAAAAAAAAGTGTTTTTAATACAAAAAAAGTAAACCTTCAAATAATTATGTTCAGTTATGCACTCAATATTTGGATGGGAATCCTTTTGTAGAAATGACTGCTTCAGTGCGGCGTAGCATGGAGGCAATCAGCCTGTGGCACTGCTGAGGTGTTATTACTGCTTGAGGCCCAGGATGCTTCAATAGCGGCCTTAAGCTCATCCACAGTGTTGGGTCTGGTGTCTCTCAACTTTCTCTTCACAATATCCCACAGATTCTCTATGGGGTTCAGGTCAGGAGAGTTGGCAGGCCAATTGAGCACAGAAATACCATGGTCAGTAAACCATTTACCAGTGGTTTTGGCTCTGTGAGCAGGTACCAGGTCGTGCTGCCCTTGATAAAACACAGTGGACCAACACCAGCAGCTGACATGACACCCCAGACCATCACTGACTGTGGGTACTTGACACTGGACTTCAGGCATTTTGGCATTTCCTTCTCGCCAGTCTTCCTCCAGACTCTGGCACCTTGATTTCTGAATGACGTGCAAAATTTGCTTTCATCCGAAAAAAGTACTTTGGACCACTGAGCAACAGTCCAGTGCTGCTTCTCTGTAGCCCAGGTCAGGCGCTTCTGCCGCTGTTTCTGGTTCAAAAGTGGCTTGACCTGTGGAATGCGGCACCTGTAGCCCATTTCCTGCACATGCTTGTGCATGGTGGCTCTGGATATTTCTACTCCAGACTCAGTCCACTGCTTCCACAGGTCCCCCAGGGTCTGGAATCAGCCCTTCTTTCACTTTTTCCTTCCCACAGACTTCCCACTGAGATGCCTTGATACAGCACTCTGGGAACAGCCTATTTGCTCAGAGATTTCTTTCTGTGTCTTACCCTCTTGCTTGAGGGTGTCAATGATGGCCTTCTGGACAGCAGTCAGCTCGGCAGTCTTACCCATGATTGCGGTTTTGAGTAATGAACCAGGCTGGGAGTTTTTAAAAGCCTCAGGAATCTTTTGCAGGTGTTTAGAGTTAATTCGTTAATTCAGATGATTAGGTTAATAGCTCGTTTAGAGTACCTTTTCATGATATGCTAATTTTTTGAGATAGGAATTTTGGGTTTTCATGAGCTGTATGCCAAAATCATCAGTACATATTAAAACGATAAAAGACCTGAAATATTTCAGTTGATGTGCATGAATCTAAAATATATGAAAGTTTAATTTTTATCAGTACATTACAGAAAATAATGAACTTTATCACAATATGCTAATTTTTTGAGAAGGACTGGTATGTATAAAAACACCTTTCAAAGCATTCTATAAGATAAGATACAGCTTTATTAATCTCACAATGGAGAAATTCACTGTTACAGGCTCTTGAGGTACCATCAGTGGGGGGTGCAAAAATAGATACATATACAAACATACATATATATTATATAAGTAAATAAATAAATAGATACATAAATAGTATAAAGTAATATACAATAAAGAAAAGAAAGGAACAACTTTGTAGACTGGCCTATATTCAAGTGTACATGTATCTGAGGGCAGAGTAGATGGGTTGATATGGTTCACAGTCAGTGGGGTAGATGTGGTTGATTAAAGTGCACGGGGTTTTTATTGCACATAACCGGTATTTTCACAGTTACAAAGTGGCGTTGTACAGTCTGACAGCGGTGGGAATGAACGACCTGCGGTAGCGCTCCTTCCTGCACCGAGGATGTCTCAGTTGTCCACTGAAGGAGCGACTCAGCTTCTCTCCAGTCTGGTGCAGTGGGTGAGAGCTGTTGACCATGATGGATGTGAGCTTTGCTACCATCCTCCTCTCACTCACCTCCTCCACAGAGTCCAGTGGGCAGCCTAGGACAGAGCTCGCCCTCCTGACCAGCTTGTTCAGTCTCTTTCTGTCCCGCTCTGTGCTGCCCGGGGCCCAGAAGATGGTCCTGAGCAGAGGTCTGCATACTCCGTAGGACCTAAGTCTCCTCAGAAGGTGGAGGCGACTCTGGCCCTTCTTGTACAGGCCGTTGCTGTTGTGGAACCAGTCCAGTTTATTGTTAAGAAAAACATACAGCCCTGTAGTTTTCAAAAATGCCCACTAGAGGAACGTATTGCATTCGGCATGAGATGACTGAATTCAGGTATTAACTGCATTAAGTCCAAGCAGCTCAGCCACGCCCCCCAGCCGAAGCAAGTACAAAACAGAATTTTAGAGTTAGAGAGCGTTACAAATCAAAGAAGCGGTGATGTTGATGTGAGTTAATCCTCTGGCGCAGAGGTAGCATGCTTTTGTTTATTGGGAGTAAATGAGAATAGTGAATTCAGGTGTGTGCTATGGAGCAGCTCCGCCACGCCTCTCACCCAAAGGAAAGTAAACAGTTAGAGGCACAGCGCCAAAATTAAAGTCCCCCAAAACACAGACCATAACAAAAAGGACATAAAAGAACAAGAAATGTAATAAACTGGATAAACAAAACAAAATGAGAAACATGCTACACCACAGTAAATAAAATATAACACACAAACATTTTAAACATTACCTTAGGTCAGTGCTTCTCAAATAGTGGGGCGCGCCCCCCTGGGGGGGCGCGATGGGATGCTGAGGGGGGCGCGTGTGACCCAGGAGAACATGCTTTTTTTCCGCCGTACTACAAGAAAGTGTAATTGCACATCCACTCCAGTAGTTGGCAGTGGCGCCCTCATTGCCCATTGTGCGCAGCGAGTATTAACTCTACGGTGTAGGTTTGTTTTGCTACGAGCTGGCGATGTGTAGTGCAGTACACACACCCTTACAACATGAAGAAATTTTTAACAGGGATGAAATTTGAATTAATTATTTATTGATTTTATTTTCAGCAGCAAATGGTGTGGTAAGTTTGTCAAAAATGTAACAAGGATATTATTATTTTTAAATTTAAGGCAAATTGATGCACTTTCTTTTACAGACTAATAAAAAATGTTAAAAAAGTTATTCTTGTAAGTTGAACTATATCTCTTTCTTTTTGTTTTATTTATGTCAACAAGGATACGATATAATGAAGAGATATACCTGTAACTATATTATAGAAAAAAGTTATAATTTATAGTTGCGGCGGAAAGTGGGTGGTGGGGGGGCGCGAATTGTTTTCTTCTTGCTAGGGGGGGCGTAACAGAAAATAATTGAGAAGCACACAACAGTTCAGATGATTATTCCTCTTCAGCAATGACGTGACTTTAGAGGAAACTGTCATTTCTTCTGGAGAAAGTCTTATTTGTTGAGAAGAGTCATCCAACCTCATGACCTTGTGCGCGAATGAGGAAAAAGGGGTGTTACATCATCTCAACCAATCAACAGGAAGGAGGACAGCCATTGGCTGAATTTGAATGACATGATAGTTGCTCGGCAGTCCGCGAATATGCAAACTGCGAGTGCAAAACCACGAATAGTCAAGGGCCTATTGTAATTGTCAAGGGAGGCGTGAAATGTTTTTTTTTTCTTCCTATAGGGGGCGTCACAGAAAATAATTGAGAAGCACCACACAAGGCATTCTTGGAGAGCAGAGGAATACAAGCGGAAGAATACGAGGCGAATCAGCCCAGAAAAGCCATTTCCCCAGCAGAGCTTGTAAATCAAAAATTTGCTTGTTGGATGTGGCAGATTTTTGGTGGGATCGAAGCTCGTCTCATGGAAAATTGGTTATAAAAGACACTTGTAAGTCAAGGTACCACTGTACTGTAGAGTTATAGAGAATAGATGACATTTTAGGTTTAGGCTTTCAGGCTTAGGCAATCATGTTTTTAACATAATACCCAATGTTCTTTGGCACTAACCTTGACTCTTCTATCTATAGTGTCGTCTGGCAAAATGTTATCCGAAGGCACTTCGTTTTTCAAGGGCATGATCCTGGGAGGAGTCTTCTGCTTGGTACTTTCACTTTTTGGAACATTTAGTCCAAAAATTCCACTTCACACAGAAGAACACCATGACCACCATCATCTAAAACCACTTGGCAAAGAGGAGATGCAAAAACTAAGTGAGCCTCAGATGTCTGAACTTGCCCAGCAGGTGCGAGTGTATTGCATCATTATGGTGACACCCAAGAAGTTGTTGTACTGGGCTGCTGTCAATGACACTTGGAGCAAACACTGTGATAAGCCTGTGTTCTACACCTCTGAATCATCCAAAGTAATGGAAGCTGTTGATCTGAAGGAAAATGACGAGTGGATTAGGCTGCGTAAAGCAGTTGTGCATGCATATGAGCATGCAGAGGGTCTCCGCTGGTTCTACATTGCCCGGCCTACAACTTTTACTATCATTGAGAACCTTAAATATCTGGTTCTAGTTAAAGATCCCAGTCAGCCCTTTTACATTGGCCATGTGGAAAAGTCTGGGGAGCTGGAGTATGTGGAGTACGACGGTGGTATTGTGCTAAGCATTGAGGCCATGAGAAGACTTATTGAAATGTTTCATAATGAGCACAATTGCCCGGAGCAAGGCTACAGCTTGTGGAAGCTGTCTGAAGAGAGGCAGCTTGCTACATGCCTGAAGTTCAGCGGCGTCTTTGCTGAAAATGGAGAAGATGCTCATGGCAAAGGACTTTTTAACAAAATTAATGTGAATACTCTAATTTCTGAAAGCATAGCTAAGAAGCCTGATGATGTCATGGAGGCATGTTGCTCTGACATGGCCATCACATACGGTGGCCTGTCCCCCAGCCAGATGCAGCTCATGATGTATGGAGTATACAGGCTGAGGGCATATGGACACAACTTTCATGACTCCTTAATGTTTTTACCTCCAAAGAACTCAAACAATGATTAGCACCAACACTACTGATGAACCAAAAATGGTTCCTGGCCTTGGGATCTCCACGATACACTGCATGTGGTAAAATAAAGTTTTATAATGCTGTTAGTCTGCAATATTCAACTTTATGGCCCCAAGTGAGTGATGAATATGCTGTCATGTACAGTAGAGTGTTTGGAATCCAGTGTACTTACAGTAGAACACATTTCAGTGTGAAATGTCTCTTCTTTTCCTAATGTTAAATTATGGGGAATGTTTTTTTTTAAAATCCATTTATAAGCTCTGGACCCACTGCAACCCTGACCAGAAAAATGCAGTTACTGAAGATGAAGAATAAGTATTTTCTAAAAGCATATTTTTACATCTGGGGTAGAAAATCAATTTTCCCACAAGATTTGAAACAGACATTCCAAGCTGATCATGTGCTACACTTACAGGGAGCACCTAGAAATACTCTTTTAAATTATTTACATTAGTCTTGGAGAGTAAATAATGGTTAATGAAGGAATGAATATTAATGAAATTCTACTATTTTAATGAAGACCTTGATTCCATTCGTAGAAACATCAGAATCAATAAGTTTTAAAAGAAGAAATTATGTTTTTGCACTACTCAACCAAGCCTGAAATGAAGGTTGGTACTTTGGTATTGTGTTCAGGGCAATGATTGTGTTTTTATGTGAACATATTTTGGCAGAGGTTTATTCTGTATGTGGGTAAAAAGAGATGTGAATCAATGGGGCATTTGTTTCCTTTCCAAACTAGACTCATTTTCTCACAAATTTCTGATTATTCGTGAGGATTGTTAAAGTTGGGTTGCTGGATACTGAAGTATGATCACAGTAAAACTTTCCACTATTGAATTTTTTATAAAGTCCTATTTTATTTTTCAGATAGGAAGTGGTAACCTGTTCAGTGATCGTTTCAGAATGTAATGGAGGCGCGGAAACCTTTTGAATTATTTTGTCTGAAGCTATTGGACGACAATAGGAAGCCTGTTCTTGATAAATGATCAGTGTTGAGTGCTACCTGAAGGAGACCAAAACACAACTCCAGGATCCTACTTGAAATCAAATGCTCATTTCTCTGACTACTTCCTGATTTTCATTGATTACAAATCTAATATATCCTCTCTCCCTTTTTTCGTTTTCTTTTTTTTACTTCTTATAAAATAAATAAATCATATTAAAAAAAAATAGTTTGTAATTACTGAACACTTTGGTTTAATGAAACATGCCTTGAACAAATGCAATTAAATTATCTTGATTGGTTTTGTTGTCATACACGGCTCAGGCAAAGTAAAAGTCCTGCACTCTCGTAATTCATTGGACCATCATGCATGAGAGAAAATCATAATGTTAAGGAAGAAACTATAAAAGCATCAATCAAAATACATATGCATGCCTGGGTTTCGTCCCACAGTCCAAAGACATGCTCATCAGGCAAATTCACAGTTCCAATTTGCCACCAGATGTGAGAGTGAGTCTGAATGAGTGTGTGTGTGTGTTGGCCCTGCAATTGACTGGCGAGCTGTTCAGGGTGTATTCTGCCTTTAGCCATAGTCAGTTGAGAAGCTTCATCTTCCCCGCAACCATAGGAAAATTAAGCAGTTTTAAGCTGAACAAGTAGTGTGATTCTATATTTCTTGTCTGTGTTTTTTCGCACACTATGTTTTCTTGAAGGGACTTGTACAGATCCGCCATTGCCCAGATGTTAATATAGTAGTTTTTGTTTCTTAACACACTACTAACAATGACTTTGTGCTGTTGGAGTTTACATTGTATTGCCAAAAGTTTGCAGACATCCCACCCCTCCTTTATGTGATACAGTACTTCTCAAACTGTTGCCACAAAATTGGAAGCAAAACAATTATCTGGAATTGTCTAATGCTGCAGCCTTATAATTTCTGTTCAATAAAACTGATGGGGCTGAACTAGTTTCAGTCGACAATGCCCCTGTGAACAAAGCAAGATAAATAAGACATGGTTTACCATGCTTGCTGTGGAAGACCTCAGTTGGCCTGCACAAGATCCCTGACTTCAACCGTATTGAACACCATTGGGATGAACTGGAACAATGTCTCCACACCAGGCCATCTGACCAAACATCAGTGCCTGATATCACTAATGCTGTAGTTGTGGAATGAACACAAATCTGCACAACCTCAACCTTTCTTGTAGAAAGCCTTCCCAGAACACTGGAGGTTAAGTGGGAAACACAGCGCTCATATGGATGTGATGGCTGAGCATCCACATACTAGTCCTCAAAAATTTAGCATATTGTGAGAAAGTTCATTATTTTCTGTGATGAACTGATAAAAATTAAACTTTCATATATTTTAGATTCATTGCACACCAACTGAAATATTTCAGGTCTTTTATTGTTTTAATACTGATGATTTTGGCATACAGCTCATGAAAACCCAAAATTCCTATCTCAAAAAATTAGCATATCATGAAAAGGTACTCGAAACGAGCTATTAACCTAATCATCTGAATCAACCAATTAACTCTAAACACCTGCAAAAGATTCCTGAGGCTTTTAAAAACTCCCAGCCTGGTTCATTATTCAAAACCGCAATCATGGGTAAGACTGCCGACCTGACTGCTGTCCAGAAGGCCATCATTGACACCCTCAAGCAAGAGGGTAAGCCACAGAAAGAAATCTCTGAGCGAATAGGCTGTTCCCAGAGTGCTCTATCAAGCCACCTCAGTGGGACGTCTGTGGAAAGGAAAAGTATGGCAGAAAACGCTGCACAACCAGAAGAGGTGACCGGACCCTGAGGAAGATTGTGGAGAAGTGCCGATTCCAGACCTTGGGAGACCTGTGGAAGCAGTGGACTGAGCTACAGGTGCTGCATTCCCCAGGTCAAGCCATTTTTGAACCAGAAACAGCGGCAGAAGCGCCTCACCTGGGCTACAGAGAGGCAGCACTGGACTGTTGTTCAATGGTAGAAGCTACTCTTTTTGGATGAAAGCAAATATTTTTCATGTCATTTGGAAATCAAGGTGCCAGAGTCTGGAGGAAGACTGGCGAGAAGGAAATGCCAAAATGCCTGAAGTCCAGTGTCAAGTACCCACAGTCAGTGATGGTCTGGGGTGCCATGTCAGCTGCTGGTGTTGGTCCACTGTGTTTTATCAAGGGCAGGGTCAATGCAGCAAGCTATCAAGAGATTTTGGAGCACTTCATGCGTCCATCTGCTGAAAAGCTTTATGGAGATGAAGATTTCATTTTTCAGCACGACCTGGCACCTGCTCACAGTGCCAAAACCACTGCTAAATGGTTTACTGACCATGGTATTACTGTGCTCAATTGGCCTGCCAGCTCTCCTGACCTGAACCCCATAGAGAATCTGTGGGATATTGTGAAGAGAAAGTTGAGGGACACCAGACCCAACACTGTGGATGAGCTTAAGGCTGCTATCGAAGCATCCTGGGCCTCCATAACACCTCAGCAGTGCCACAGGCTGATTGCCTCCATGCCACGCCGCATTGAAGCAGTCATTTCTGCAAAAAGATTCCCGACCAAGTATTGAGTACATAACTGAACATAATTATTTGAAGGTTGACCTTTTTTTTTGTATTAAAAACACTTTTTTTTTTTTTAAATTGGTCGGATGAAATATGCTAATTTTTTGAGATAGGAATTTTGGGTTTTCATGAGCTGTATGCCAAAATCATCAGTATTAAAACAATAAAAGACCTGAAATATTTCAGTTCGTGTGTAATGAATCAAAAATATATGAAAGTTTAATTATCAGTACATTACAGAAAATAATTCACTTTATTACAATATGCTAATTTTTTGAGAGGGACTAGTACTTCTGACTGGGCAGTGGACCAACAGAACTGGATGTTTTAAACCAACATTGCATCGAGAGTAAAATATATCATTAGAGAACTAACAATATCTGATGTGGTGAGGAACAGTTTTAATAAAACTGAAATCCATGTATATTCAGACTGTCTAGCTGTAGCCATACAAAATCGACGAATAAGCAATACTGCTAATTAAGTGGCTCGTAAAGCAGATACAATCATTACCGAACAACAAAAACCTGCAATCTGTATTGTGTATCTGTCACTACCGTCTATTTAGAGGTCCTCACATGGTCTGTTCACTTGGATAAATTGAGAGGATGGACTAAAGGCTGTTTACAGGACCGGTCCAAAAGTCCATAGGCTTAATGCCTTATTATTATTATATTGGTTCTGAATTTCAAAAATACAGTTTGTCCCAATAATATTCAGTCAAAAATGGTGCTAATTGTTACCAGCATGCTAGTTATTTACGTCGATGCCATGGGCCCTACAGAATACTGGAAACTATCAATGTACCATGCTGCACCACCCTATTACGACAGCAAAGGGAATAGATTAAGAAGAAATGTTGATGGAAGCTTCAATCAGGATTCACCTGATCTTACACCTTCAGACTTTTGCTTCTCAAGCTCAAATAGAAACTTCAAGGACAACATTCTGTGAGTGATAATTAAGTCATTGAGGCTGTGTTGAGGCCTTTTTAGAGGAGCACAGCTTATACAGAGACGGAATTGTGAAGTTGGAGCATCTCTGGAACAAATGTATTTGAAGGTCAGTGAGATTATATTGAGATACAAAGTTATCAAACATGAGACTAAGGCCAAAAACCTTTGGATTTACAATTATATGTGCTGTAGATTTATTTCATTAAGTCCGGTGGACACAGGTAGGGTTACTTGATAATATGGCAACTATTTTCAATTAAGTTTAAATTCTGAGTTGCAAATTATAATACAGTAGGCCCTCGTCATTTGCGGGGTTTGGTTCCGGTTCCTCCCGCAAATGAAGATAATCCGCGAGTTCTGTACCCGAAAGTAAAACCCCATGTAACATTTTACATGCGCGAATGAGCAACCGGAAGTAAAATACTATGTATCCATTGCATGCACTAAAATATGCTTCTGAAACACATTCTATAGACAGTCTTACGCATTAATACAGTATTAATGTAGTAAAATGTAGTAATGATTAAGAAAAAACTTAATTTTTTAATTTGATATTTATTGATAATAAAATATAAACATTATACAGCATACTGTATATATAAAAGAACACCTTTAAATGTGTTTTCCTTGAAACATACAGCACTGTAGTTTTCAAAAATGCCCACTAGAGGAAGGTATTGCATTAGGCACAAGATGACTGAATTCAGGTATGAACTGCATTCAGTCCGAGCAGCTCAACCACGCCCATCAGCTGGAGCGGGTAGAAAACAGAGTTCTAGAGTGAGAGAGTTAGAGAGCGTTACAAACCAAAGAAGCAGTGACGTGATGGAGTTAATCCTCTGGCCTAGAGGTAAGCGTGCTGTTGTTTATTGTGAGTAAATGAGAATAGTAAATTCAGGTGTGAGCCACCAAGCAGCTCAGCCACGCCCCTCAGCCAAAGCTGAGAGAAAACAATTAGAGGCACAGCGCCAAAATCAAAGTCCCCCAAAAACATAGACTCTAACAAAAAAGGATATAAAGGAACAAGAAATGTAACAAATTGGATAAACAAAACAAAATGAGAAACCTGCTACACCACAGTAAATAAAATCACACACAAAAATATTCTAAACATTAACTTGGGTACTGTCTTCTTATTTTCCTTTCGGCTGTTCCATTTCAGGGGTCGCCACAGCGAATTATCTGCCT
Source organism: Plotosus lineatus (assembly GCA_024760905.1). Classification (NCBI taxonomy): domain Eukaryota; kingdom Metazoa; phylum Chordata; class Actinopteri; order Siluriformes; family Plotosidae; genus Plotosus; species Plotosus lineatus. Next base: position 56,514,849 of record CM045733.1, on the reverse strand, counting down.
CCATCTCACCCTATCCTCTGCATCTTCTTTTCTTACACCAACTACCTTCATATCCTCCTTATCATACCATATCCATAAATGTTCTCTTTGCTCTTCCTCTAGGCCTTCTGCCTGGTAGTTCCAACCTCAGCATCCTACTGCCAATATACTCACTATCCCTCCTCTGTACATGTCCAAACCATCTCAGTCTAGCCTCTCTGACTTTGTCTCCAAAACTTCTTACATGTGCTGTCCCTCTGATGTACTAAGTCCATCCTCGTTACTCCCAAAGAAAACCACAACATTTTCATCTCTGCTACTTCCAGCTCTGCCTCCTGTTTTTTCCCCAGGGCCACTGTTTCTAAATCATACAACATCGCCGGCCTTAACACCATCTTGTACACTTTTACTGTACCTATCACACATTACACCGAACACTTTTCTCCAACCTTTCCAACCTGCCTGCACAGGCTTCTTTACCTCTTTTCCACACTCTCCATTGCTCTGGATTGTTGAGCCTAAGTACTTAAAATCCTCCACCTTCTTTATCTCTGCTCCCTGTAACCTCACCATTCCTCTTGGGTCCCTGTCATTCACACACATGTATTCTGTCTTTCTGAGGCTAACCTTCATTACTCTCCTTTCCAGGGCATACCTCCACCTCTCTAGATTTTCCTGCACTTGTTCTCTGCTCTAACTACAGATCACAATGTCATCTGCAAACATCATAGTCCATGGGGAATCTTGTCTAACCTTGTCTGTCAGCCTGTCCTTCACCATAGCAAACAAAAAGGGACTCAGAGCTGATCCTTGATGCAGTCCCACCTCCACCTTGAACTCTTCTGTCACACCAACAGCACACCTCACCATTGTCTTACAGCTCTCATACATGTCCTGCACCACTCTAACATACTTCTCTGCCACTCCTGACATCTTCATGCAATACCACAGTTCCTCTCTCGGCCCGCTGTCATATGCTTTCTCCAGATCCACAAAGGCAGCTCCTTCTAATCTTCTACGGTCACCTCTTCTACTCTTTTTTCCTCTCATTTTCTATATTCATCAGCTCTTCAAAGTACCCTTTCCAGATGAAAAGTACACTTTTCCTTTCTTTTTCTTTCCCAGTACACTTCTGTCATCAGTCAATACATTTCCCTCTCTGTTTTTGATCACTCTAACTTGCTGCACATCCTTCCCATCTCTATTTCTTTGTTGTGCCAATCTGTATAAATAATTATCTCCCTATTTACTGTCCAACCTAGCATACAAGTTCTCATACGCCCTGTTTGGCCTTTGACACCGCTACCTTCACCTTATGCTGTGTCTCCCTGTACTCCTGTTTACTCTTTTTGGTCCTCTCTATGTCCCACTTCTTCTTAGCTATCCTCTTCCTTTGTACACACTCCTGCACTTTTTAATTCCACCACCAAGTCTCCTTGTCTACTTTCCTTGCAGATGACACACCAAGTACTCTCCTACCTGTCTACCTGGTCACATTAGCTTAGTAGTTGTCCATTCATCTGGAAGCACGTCTTAACCACCCAAAGCCTGTCTCAACTCCTCCTTGAAGACAACACGGCACTCTTCCTTTTTCAGCTTCCTCCACCTTGTCTTCTGCTCTGCCTTTGCTTTCTTCACCTTCCTCACCATCAGTGTCATCCTGCACACCACCATCCCATGCTGTTTGGCAACACTCTCACCCACTACTACTTTGCAGTCACTGACTTCCTTTAAATTACATTGCCTACACAAGATGTAGTCTAACTGTGTACTCTTACCTCCGCTTTTATAAGTCACCCTATGCTCCTGTCTCTTCTGGAAAAAATATTTACCACAGCCATTTCCATCCTTTTTGCAAAATCTATCAACATCTGTCCTTCTGTGTTCCGGTCCTGGATACCAAACCTGTCCATCACTTCCTCGTACCCCCTGTTGCCTGCACCAACATGTCCATTGAAATCTGCACCAATGACCACTCTTTGACCTCTGGGGGTACTCTGCATCACTTCATCTAACTCACTCCAGAATTTCTCCTTCTCTTCTAGCTCACATCCTGCCTGTGGGGCATAAGCACTAGCAACATGGAACATCACACCTTTTATATTTTCGTATACACTCATCAGGAATGGCATGATCTGATTGGTGCACCATCAAGGTCCCAAAAAATATCCTAATGAGCAATGGTTGTGACAAAACAATGTTTAGCAAGAGTAAGTTGAAGCAGGTGGAATAGTCATTGTCAAGATATAAACTCAGAAAAACAAACCATAACATTTTTGTGGTTTAAAAGTTTTTCTTGTGCTTTAGACTAGAAAAACTTCTGAATGAGTTTTATTCAGCATAAGTCAAGCAAATACAATCACCAAATTGTTTATTCTTTAACATATCTGAACAAGCCAGCAGTTAATCCTGTCTGATACAGTACGAAGAGATAATAAAAGGTGATCGTTCAAAATATTTCCTAAATTTTCAGATTAGTCAAAAGCTATTAATTAATTATTTTGTTTGTTTCTTTTTTTTTAGCCAATATATCAATCACTGACAACAGATAAATTCACTTACTCATTCACTTGCCAAACCACTTTATCCTACCAAGGACGTGGGGAGGCTGGAGCCTATCTCAGCCAACTCTGGTGAAGGCAGGGTCCACCTTGAAAGTTCAACAAACCAACATGGGGCAAACTACTTACATTTTTGTGAGGTGCACATCTGAGTTCGTGCACACACGTCTGTTTGTGTGCATATTGTATTTACATCTTATGCATTATTTTTTGATGTTTAATTGTTCTTATATGTACACATATACATTTACGTATACGTCAGTCAGGGGGGGTTGGGGGTGATCCTACTTCGTGGAATTCGGTGGTCGCAGGGGACCTCGATCCCAATTAACCGCAGAAAGTGAGGGATCCCTGTATATGATAATTACAATTACTATACTTACAATCTCGATCTGAATAATTCTTCATACTTCATTTCATTCAATAATTTGAATATTATTACAAGATAGCTTGTATTTATTGTCATAATTTAAATAAACAAAAAAAGTCAGGAGAAAAATGAAGCACTCCCTTACATGTATCACACCTCCATGTCTAGACATTTAAAACCAGGTGTTCCAGATTAAATGCTATTGTTTACAATCACCTGCAGGTAGAATCTGCTTTATTTAAACCTCACACATAGGGTTTGGCATTCTCTTTGGTGCTGAAGGGTCATCATGCCAAAATCAAGGCGCTTTTTAAGGCCCTCTGAAAAATGTTTGTGAGGTCTGACACATGATTTAAAAACATCCCAGTTTCTCGCAAGTAAATTATTACCACTGAAAGAAAATCAAACGTGGTGTGAATTTCAAACAATCATCAATTTTTCTAGGATTAGTGCTATGTTCCCTCAGAGACTGAGAATCACACATTCACTGATTCAACTGTGAAGTCTACATTATATCAAATAAACTGATCAAAATGACTGCGGCGATCTGTCCAGAAGTGGATATTGTGCCAGACTTGAACCTTTCAGAAGGATGATGGTTCTAAGGTAAAGTCCGTGGGCTTTTTACACCGAAACCATAGCGGCTCATCAGGCTGGTGCTTATCCCCGGTTTCTATAGCGTGAAGCAACTAGGAGTTCAACTTCTCTTGGATGGGACGCTCGTCCATCACAGGTTACCTTCCCAGTATATTTTTTATTGGTACCCATTTATACTACTGGGTGAACAGAGGCACACTTGTGGTTAAGACCTTGCCCAGGCATCTGAGCACAGTGAGGGTCTCAATGTGATTTGAACTCACGACCTCCTGATCATGAGCGCAGCGCCCTAACCACTACACCACCACGAACAAATCACCAAAGACTGCATCAGAAATGAAGGGTTAGGTCATGGACTGGTCCAAGTACAGGATTCCATTGAGATTTGGTCACGGACATGACAAGAGCAGAAACAATTAACAACAACAACAAAAAAACATCCTCAAACATCTTGCAACTTAAAGGAAGAGTGAGAAAATAATGTCAGCAAATTGACATTGGAGACTTTGACAATTATGTAAATAGCCAATAACAAAAGAGGCGGTTCTGGCTGCTGAGACCAAGGGCGCTTGAAAGAAGAGTCCGTTTAGTGATATTTTTATTAAAGAAATGATTGGAAAAGCTAATAATACTTGTGATTCTGCTCTTCATCTTTATCCGGTGGCATGAGCTATGGAGGGCAAAATGATTTTGTTCAAATCTGCTAAAAGAACCAAATTTCCTGAGATGTGGTTTCTGTTCACATGACTGTCTATGTTTAAAAATTAAATAATAAGAATTAAAGTGAAATGAAAAGCAGGCATTCCAAATGCTCTTACACTTAAAACACATGTATTTTTATTACCATGTAGATTTTGACTTCATTGTTGAAGCTGCAATCTCCTAAAAATCCGTTTGATAGTTTGCATTATCCGGTTACAACAGGCTGTTGTTCCACTCTCACAAGATCGCAATAATAGGACCAGAGTCCCCCAGTTCAAATAAGGCAAGTTAATGACAAAAATAACAGTATACAGATATTAAACTAACAAACCAGATATAAACTTGTGAACATCTGAATAAAATGAAGTAGCAATTCATACATGATTTAGTTTATGTACTTTATAAACAAGTGTGCAGAGAGGAACATATAAAAGAAAGAATACTGTGCCATGAGACGAGATGATCACCTGACCTTTTGCTACCTTTTTTTGTATTACAATGGGGCCCCTGTGTGTGTGGAGTTACTGCATTTTTTTTTTTACCTCAACATGAAGAAAAAAGTTTATGAAAAATAGCATGATTTAACAGAAGTAGACAAACCATGCATGAAAGCTTTTACTAAGATTTGGTTTAATTTCTTTTTAAGACAAGATATTGGGGTAGCTTACAAGATATTTTGATCTTGAAACACTGGATTTGGACTCAGGAGATAAACAGCTTGTTGAACAATAGAATACCTGGATCTATAGAAACGCCAGGTTATATTAGTGCATTGGATTCAGAATCTTCAACGTGGTTTTCCGTTGGTGTACTGCTGACATGCAGAAAGTTGTGGCTGGCAGCTTTAAGATTTTAAGAAAATTTCCAATGTCTTCTAATGATATATCATTTATATGTCTTCATGTGCCACAGTCCATCATTGAGATAATGAACGTTCTCGATCCCAATTCCCTTGTTGACCTTCTCTCTGTTTGTAGAAATGAAAAGGATAAATCACAGCAAATAATCCAAGTTAACATCCTCGGCATGTATTACACTGCTTGTACTTTCTGCCATAAACTTCATGTGAGTGTAAAACATAATCAAGGCCACTTACATGTTCTCTGCAGACATCTTCATGACACCCACAGAGAGTGCATGCTGCTTGCCTTCTGCCATGATTGCCTGATGAAAAGACTTAAGGACAAAAATAATGTCTTATACTGTGACAAACTAACAGCTGTCTGTTGATAAGTGAAATATTCAGAAACGCATCTTGGAGGATACAACTATTGTGTCCACATTAGCAGGGTAGAGTTTCGCCCCTGGTGATGTCAGGCCGGGGCACATGATATTCGCTCCACTGAGAACAAACTTGATGGCTCCTTTATCAACTTGCTGGTGTGGAAGAATAAAAGGATCTGTAAAATAACACATCATTCATAGATCAAGAAAACCTGATGCAATATTATCAAACGATGGACCCTCAGTGAAACGAGAGGTATTGTACTTCCCCCTCCATTTTGACCTTTAATGTTGTTCCAGTGTTAAATAACAATTTTAGACAGTGCCAGAGTGTCAAACAACAAGGTGAGGACATGTTTATGTTTTCCCTCTTGGCTGTCTTAGATGGTTGTTTGTGGAAGGTGTCACATTAGTGTGTCACTGTGTGATATGCCCTCTGATAGGCTAGTCTACCCACACTGACCCTTCCTGCATAACAGTGTCTCGGCCAACCCCGGTCTGCCTTAAAGCACGCAGAATGTGAAGATTTTAGCTGATTTATCAGAGCAGAGTAAGCACACAGAACATCATCATCTTCCGCTAAGTCCAGGTTTGGGTCGCGGGGGCAGCAACCTAAGCAAAGAGGTCCAGACGTCCCTCTCCCCAGCCACCTCCTCCAACTCTCCCGGGGGGACACCGAGGTGGTCCCAGAAAAGCTGAGAGACATAGTCCCTCCAGCGTGTTCTAGGTCGACCCTGGGGTCACCTCCCGGTTGGACATGCCCGAAACACCACACCAGGGAGGCGTCCGGGAGGCATTCTGACCAGATGCCCGAGCCACCTCAACTGGCCCCTCTCAATGCGGAGGAGCACGGATCTACTCCAAGCTCTCCACGGATGGTAGAGCTTCTTACCTTAACACTAAGGGAGAACCCCGCCACCTGGCGAAGGAAGCTCATTTCAGCCGCTTGTATCCGTGATCTTGTTCTTTCGGTCACTACCCAAAGCTCGTGACCATAGGTGAGGGTTGGAACGTAGATCCACTGGTAAATGGAGAGCTTCGCCTTGCGGCTCAGTTCCTTCTTCACCACGATGGACCGGTACAGGCTCCGCTTAACAGCAGAGGCTGCAGCGATCCATCTGTCGATCTCTCGCTCCATCTTCCCTCACTTGTGAACTTGGGGTTTTCCAAGATACTTAAACTCCTCCACTTGGGGCAGGACCTCATTCCTGACCCGGGGGGTGCATTCCACCCTTGTCCGACTGAGAACCATGGCCTCAGACTTGGAGGTACTGATCCTCATCCCGGCTGCTTCACACTCGGCTGCGAATCGCTCCAATGAGAGCTGGAGGTCCCGACTTGATGAAGCCAAAAGGACAACATCATCCGCAAAAAGCAGAGATGAGAGCCGATGGCCACCAAACCAGAACCCCTAAACACCTCGACTGCGCCTAGAAATTCTGTCGATAAAAATTATAAACAGAATCGGTGACAAAGGACAGCCTTGGCGAACTCCAACTCCCACCGGAAACAAATTCGACCTGTTATTGCCAATACGGGCCAGAATTTTCTGGCTCCGGTGATACAACGACCGATTGGCTTTTTGCAACGGGTCCGGAACGCCGTACTCTCGGAGCACGCCCCACAAGATCGTTCAAGGGACACGTCGAAAGCCTTCTCCAAATCCACAAAGCACATGTGGACAGATTGGGAAAACTCCCATGCCTCCTCCAGAATCCTGTGGAGCGTATAGAGTTGGTCAAGAGTGCTATGGCCAGGATGAAAACCACATTGTTCCTCCTGAATCCGAGGTTCGACTATCGGTCGGATCCTTCTCTCTAATACCCCTGCATAGACTTTCCCAGGTAGGCTGAGGAGTGTAATTCCCTGATAATTGGAACACACCCTCCGGTCCCCCTTCTTAAAAATCGGGACCATCACCCCAGTTTGCCAATCCAGAAGTACGGCCCCCAATGACCACGCGATGTTGCAGAGACGTGTCAAACAAGACAGTCCTACAGCATCCAGAGCCCTGAGATATTCTGGGCGGATCTCGTCCAACCCCGGAGCTCAACCATCGAGGAGTTTTTTGACAACGTCAGTGACCCCCACCCAAACACCCAGGGTCTTCCTCTTCCACGGAGGACGTGTTGGTGGGATTGAGGAGGTCCTCAAAGTATTCCCTCCACCGCTCGACGACATCCCCAGTCAAGGTAAGCAGCTCCCCACCTCCACTGTAAACAGTGTTTGTGGAGAACTGCTTCCCCTTCCTAAGGCATCAGATGGTGGTCCAGAACCTTTTAGAGGCCAACCGATAATCACTCTCCAGGCCCTCACCGAACTCCTCCCACGCCTGAGATTTTGCATCTGCGACAGCCTCGGCTGCAGCACATTTGGCCTGCCGGTACCTGTTTGCTGCCTTGGGAGCCCCACAGGCTAATAAAACCCAATAGGCCTCCTTCTTCAGCTTGACGGCCCCCTTCACCGCAGGTGTCCACCACCGGGTTCGGGGATTACCACCACGACAAGCACCGACAACCTTACGGCCACAGTTATGGACTGCCGCCTCAGCAATGGAGGCACGAAACATGGCCCATTCGGATTCCATGTCCCCCGCCTCCTCCGGGATGTGGTTGTAGCTCTGCTGGAGGTGGGAGTTAAAGGCCTCTCGGACATGGGACTCCGCCAAACGTTCCCAGCAGACCCTGATTAAACGCTTGGGCCTGCCAGGTCTGGAAGGCAGCCTCCCCCACCACCAGAGCCAACTCACCACCAGGTAGTGATCAGTAGACAGCTCAGCTCCTCTCTTCAGCAGAGTGTCCAGAACATATGGTTGCAAGTCCGATGACACGACTACAAAGTCAATCATCGAATTGCGACCTAGGGTCTCCTGGTGCCAAGTGCACTTATGGGCACCCTTATGTTCGAACATGGTGTTCGTGATAGACAAACTGTGACGAGCACAAAAGTCCAACAACGAAACACCATCCGGGTTCAGACTGGAGAGGCCGTACCTACCGATCACACCATTCCAGGTCACACTATCGTTGCCCACATGGGCATTGAAGTCTCCCAAGACAACGAGTGACTTTCCCGAGGGAGCGTTCTCCAACCCCCCCAAAAGACTCCAAAAAGGGTGGTTGCTCTGAACTGTCATTTGGTGCATAAGCACAAATAACAGTCAGGACCCGTCCCCCCACCCGAAGACGTAGGGAAGCTACCCTTTCGTCAACTGGGGAGAACCCCAACATTTGGGCACCGAGACAAGGGGGCAACAAGAATACCTCTCCCCATGAGCAACTCCAGAATAGAAGAAGGTCCAGTCTCTCTCGAGATGGATGGTTCCAGAGCCCAAGCAAAACGTTGAGGTGAGCCCGACTATATCTAGTCGGTATCTCTCCACCTCATGCACCAGATCAGGCTCCTTCCCCTCCAGAGAGGTGACATCCCATGTCCCGAGGGTCAGAGTAAGTAGCCGAGGATCGGTCTGACAGAACCCATGCCTTCAGCTGCCACCCAACTCACACTGCACCCGACCCCTAAACTCCTCCCATGGGTGGTGAGTCCATGGGAGGGCGGACCCATGTCTCCTTTTTGGGCTAGGCCCAGCCAGGCTGCATGGGCAGAAGCCCGCCCACCAGGTGCCTTCAAGCCCCTCCCCCGGGCCTGGCTCCAGGAGGGAACCCCGGTGACCCGCATCCGGGCAAGGGAGACTGCTTCCTTTGATGTCTCTTAGATGTCATAGGGGTCTTCTGAATCGCACTTCGTCTGAACCTTCACCCAGGACCTGTTTGCCTTGGGTGACCCTACCAGGGGCATTATGCCCCTGACAACATAGCTCCTAGGATCATTAGGTCACGTAAACCCCTCCACCATGATAAGGTGGCGATTCAGGGAGGGGAGCACACAGAACAGAAAGATTTTAATATGAAGGAGGAAGAAAAACAGTTCGTCCAGCACAAACACCAATAGTCAGTGTCTCAGGGGAGCAGCTTCCCGAAGAACTTGAGAGTATATTTTTTGGATAAGGCATCACACTCTGGTGCTCCCAAAATAAAGGCCTGAAAGTGGGTATACAGACACTTCCCGACTTACGTTCATCCGTTTTTTTATTTTTTTAAAACGTCACACGTCATACGTCACTGTAACAACTTACGTTCACTTTCAACTTACGTTCGACCGTCCGGAACCAATTAAAAACGTAAGTCGGGGAGCGTCTGTAATATAAAATCTGAACTTCAAGTAACTTCATCTTTTCCTTTTAACTAAACCGCATAAATTACCTCATTTTCCATCAAAAATAAAAAATATTCAAGTTTTATTTATTTTTTTTTTTATTGAAAAGATATAAAGCTTTTTGTCTATTCAGTCATTCTCTGAACCACTTAATCCTAATTAGGGTTGTGGAGAGGCTGGCACCCATCTCAGCCGACTCCAGCTGAGGGCTGGGTACACCCTGGACAGCTCGAAAGGCCATTGCAGAGCCAACACTCACATAGCCATTCATACTCACATTCACACCTATGGGAAGTTTGGAAAAGCCAATTAACCTACTGGGCATGTTTTTTTACACTAGGAGGAAACCCGAGTACCCAGAGGAGACCCACACAAGCACGTGGAGAACATGCAAACTCCACATAGAAACTGAGCTTGGAATTGAACTCAGGCCGACCACGACACCGTATCACTTTTTTTCTATTTTTTTTTAAATAATTATTATATTTGATATTTATATTATTTCAAAACAGTTTTCTGTTCATTTACTTTTATTCATCAATTACTAAAATATGACAGAATCTTCAGAGAAAAACCACAAAGAGCAGGGATTAGTGATGTGCACTGATATAAGGCTCCATTATTGTTATTTGTCTACTAAAACATGGTCTGCAGCTTTCTATTCATTTTATAATAATTGTAATTTGCTGATGTAACAATTTTTATTTATTAAAAAAAATATGATTTTCTGATCATATTCAATGTTGTGGATTGTATACAAATACAGTGGTACCTCACCTTACGAAAGACCCAACAAATGAAAAATCCAAGTTACAAAATGCATTTACATAAAATTTCCTTCTCTGAATACAAAAAAAGATTCACGTTACAAAACGTGCCATTCAAAAATTAATAACAATGCGCGAGTTGCTCTCCCATTGGCTTTCTCCCAACACCCCATCGGCCTCCCATTGGCTTGGAGGGAGCTGCATCTCCATGACAAATACCCATGATGCTTTTCGTGTACCTTCGACCCATTGTTTGTCACGGAGTTCTAACACGTATAAAGGACAGAATTACTGTTGTTTTGTTAGATTATCTCATATGCTCATTGCAACTTTATTTTTCGTCATTCATCATAGGCATCAAGAAAGTGATTCCCGGTGCGAGTGAAAAGAAGAAGCGGGCTCGTGGCATGCGGTTGAGTGATATTGCAAAGGAATATGGCAGAAACCCGTCTACCAGCGGTACGATATTGAAGCAGAAGGAGGCCTTAAAAGGTATACTTTTATAATTTTTAAAAGGTTTAGGGGGTAGTATTGGGGGCCTTGGAGCGAATGAGGCCTTTTACATGTAAAATGCTACTTAACTTATGAAAAAAAAAAATCAGATTACGAAACCACTTCTCGAACGGGTTAATTTCGTAAGGTGAGGTATGACTGTATATCTTACTTCCTGTTATTGCTTGTTTCGCACGTGGTGGTGCACATCCCATTTTTTTCCTCTGTCCAGAACAACACCAGGAATTAATTTTCTAGGGAAGCCTCGTGTCGCCTTCACTGCTCATTTCCACTAGCATTGCTATGAACATTGTGAAAGTCTCATAAAAATCCATTCATCGTGTTTGAGTTGGGAATAAAGAATGGCAAGCCCCTTGTGGAGCAGTGACAAAATCAGACCTAAAGCGTTATGATTTTTGATATTCTGTTTAAATTCCATGAGGGAAACTATTTCCTCTGCATTCATCCCATCCAAAGTGAGCACACACACTTGGAGCAGTGGGCTGCCACACACACACACACACAGCACCCGGAGTGCTACTCACTCCTCCCACCGTCACACATTCTTCTTGCTGGTTCGGGAATCAAACCAGCAAGCTTTCGGTCCCAAAATTGTTTCTCTAAATCATTAGGCTACAGGTGCCCCCAAAGAATGACCTTAATATAAAAAATAGGAGGTGCACATTAGTGTCCTGGAAATGAGATTCTGCAGAGATTTGGTTGAAATATGTTAAGGAGCAGCTGAGCATGAACAGAATATCATCATCATCATCATCATAATAATAATCTGCTTCATCCGGGATCGGGTCATGGGGGCAGCGACGTAAGCAATGAGGTCCAGACGTCCCTCTCCTCAGCCACTTCCTCCAGCTCTTCCTGAGGGACACCGAGGCGTTCCCAGACAAGCCGAAAGACATAGTCTCTCCAGCGTGTTCTAGGTCGACCTCAGGGTCTCTTCCCAGTTGGATATGCTCGAAACACCACACCAGGGAGGCGTTCGGGAGGCAGTGTGATGCTCGAAACACCACACCAGGGAGGCGTTCGGGAGGCAGTGTGATGCCCGAGCCACCTCAACTGGCCCCTCTCAATGCGGAGGAGCAGTGGTTCTACTCCGAGCTCCCCCGGATGGTAGAGCTTCTCACTTTATCTCTAAGGGAGAGCCCAGCCACTTGGCGAAGGAAGCTCATTTCAGCCTCTTGTATCTTGGAACAATAAACAGACTGAAAAAATAAAAATAGAGTGTGGCATTCGAGGGGAGTGGAGAGCATGTCCACCTCAAAACATGAAGATTCAGAATATAAGGCTCAGGCTTTGTTTTCTTCAGCTTCTTCTGATTGAACAGCACATTTTTCAACCTTTACTTCTCACATGTGGTTTTATATAGTGTGTCCAACATACAAGTCCCAGATACCTTCTTCACTTCACTTCACTTTTATGCCTTAACATCCAGGGATGTCGTTGGGGCGCCTTCATGGCGAGACTTGGGCTGATTTGGCTTGGCGGCGCCCATTCCTCTCCAGGTCATAGAAACACACTGACGGTTTTGCACACTACTCTTTACAAAAGTCAGCAATGATTCTTTTACATGCCTCTCACCATACACAGTGAGAGACATGGCCTGCCTTTGACAACCCAGTTAGCTGCAGTGGGGGGACAGTGACAATCTTGTGGGGACTTGAACCCCCAACCTTAAGATCAGTGATCCTGCGCCCTAACCACTAGACCACCACTGCCCCATCCAGATACCTTCTGACCATTCAAATAAAGTACTCAACCATGCCACTTCCGGTTGTGACATGTACAGAGAGGACACGTAGTCAGGGGCTCCCGGTTCGTGTTTTATCGTCCTCCTTTTTATTTGGATAATTTCTCTGCTCGAATCCTATTATAATCATTACAGCTGAATTTAGTTCAACTTATGTTTCACAAAATGAGCAACTCTAGAACGCAAAATCAGCAAACAACTCACAAATTCCAGCAACACGTTCTGTGGCTAAGCTATCATCATTTGCAGCTAATAACCATCCATCAGGCACTCCTTGAATAACTGGTAAAACTAGCAGCAGCTGCGAGTGTAGATATGGACCAACAATGTGTTGAATTCGCAAAACAGAGAACCTGACTCAAGTAGGATGTTTCTTTTCTGATTCAAGATCCCGTTAGACCAATTACAAGCACCCTTGGACTCACTACAGGGAACATTGAACTCATTTAAGAACCGTCTTACTTCCATCGAGTCAGAAGTTGGTAATAACTTTGAACAATGGTAGCGGAGCCCACCATCAGAACGCTCCAAAGCCAAAATCAGTTGCTTCTGGATCGGTGTGATGATCTCGAGAATCGCTCAAAGTGATCCAATGTCCATATCTTGAACATCTCAGAAGACAGCAAGGACAGCAAAGATCCCATAAAGTTCATGATGCAAACGATGGGCCCTGATGTTTTTTCTACACCGTCTTAGCTGGACAGGGCCCACTGGACCCTGACTTCCAGACTCGACCAGAGATCATCTCCCCACACATTCCTGGTCTGTTTCTCCATATTCCAACAGAAAGAAGCCGTACTGGGCCCAGAATCATGATCTCAAATATCAAGGTACTGCTATAAGGGTCTATCAAGATGTCAGCACAGCTCTCACCAAAAACAGAGACATGTTTAACTGTGTAAAGCAAGTCTTGTATCAGAGGAAGGTCAGATTTCAACTGCTCTACCAGGCTGGGCTGTGAGTAACGTGTGAAGATGACGTGTTCACCTTCCACTCAACTGATGAAGTGCAAAGGTTTTTTGATCGAAGGTTCAGTAAGGAGTAGGACCATGTGTCGCAGTCCAGACTGTGTATCCATCATCATCATCATTTTCTGTAACCGCTTCATCCTAATTAGGGTCGCGGGGAGGCTGGTGCCCATCCCAGCCAACTCAGGGCGAGGGCAGAGTACACCCTGGACATCTCGCCAGGCCATTGCAGTGCGGAAACACGCTGACGGCTTTGCAGCCTACTCTTGTCGAAAGTCAGCAATGGTTCGTTTACATGCCTCACGCCATAGACAGTGAGAGACATGGCCGGCCTTTGATAACCCAGTTAGCTGCACTGGGGGGTGGGGGGTGGGGGGGGGTTAGTGACAATCTTGTGGGGAGTGGGACTCGAACCCCCAACCTTTGGATCAGCGATCCGGCGCCTTATACCACTAGACCACCACTGCCCCACACTGTGTATCCAGGTGATGGTTAATCTTCTGAGCTCAAAGACATGAATATTTACCGATTCAATATAACATATCAATCAGTGGTCCTGGGACTTGATATGGACACTATTATATAAGATATTATTGCCTGGTTCATCAATGTTGTGCTGAATATAATTACATCTCTAAAATCATTTCACCATACAAACCATTTTTGTTACTTTCAATATACTGTGGCGCCAGTGGCATAGTGTCTGCACTCATGATCGGGAGGTTGTGGCTTCAAATCCCAGTTAGACACCCCCCCCCACACACACACTGTGCTAAGACCCCTGGGCAAGGTCTCAACCACAAGTGTGCCTCTGTTCACCCAGCAGTATAAATGGGTACCAGAAAAATATACTGGGAAGATAACCTGCGATGGACTAGCGTCCCATCCAGGAGGAGTTGAACTCCTTACCGCTTCACACTATGGAACCCGGAGATAAGCCACTAGGCTCAGGTGTAAAAAGCCCAATAGACTTACTTTCAATATTGATGATAGACACTTGTGTGTACATATCATCATAGTGTTGCACAGCCATCCAATTTTTGTTGTACTAAAAGGTTCGATGTTATGTTATGTCTAGGTTCTATAGCATATGATAAGGACTGGGAGCTCTTCTGGTAGCACATTCTCTCAAAACATATGCCTAGAAGTTTTTCGAAATCGTGTTTAGCCTGCAGCTTTCCTGAAAGACTGGGAGAAGTATAAGCTTAATTCTAGATTTTGTTTTTGGGCGGGGTTAGGGAAAGGTACACCACTACACTTTTGCAACATGTGCTCGCCTTTATTCATGTAACGGCTGAAACAAGGAAAACTGTGCACTTTAATACAATTAATGTTCTATTTCTTTATTTTGTCCAGTTAAACATGTACTGATGCAAAGAGGCTGCTGTAAGATTCATTGGCTTGTTAAAAGAGCCATGATATCCAATCATCTTATATACTTAAAATGTGACATAGTATTCCTTCAGGAAACCAGTCTACTGGTTAAAGATCAGGCCAGATGTAAAAAAAAAAAAAAAAAAAAAAAAATGGGTGGGCCATGTATTCCATTCTCACCATAACAGCCATCTTGATTCACCAAAAAAAAAAAAAATTTTTTGTTTAGTGTGACCTCTGTTATCTTAGATCCACAAAGACACTTTGTAGTGGTTCCAGGGCTCGTTTACCGTAAGCCTGCGGTTTTGGTAAATATCTAAACAACAATTGGGATGATAAGTTTATCTGCAAAATCATCTTAATTCCAGACTTGAATTCAGAACAATTGATTTTTGGTGGAGACAAAATGTGTGATAAATCAAAAACCTGACAGGTTCAATTCTAAATCTATAAACCTCTCCAAAAAAATGCCACGGTATTATCAGTGTTATGGATCAGATGGGAAGTGTCAACCCCTGGTGTGCTTTATTCTCAGAGTAAATTCATTTTTTTTTCCGTCTGTCTATTGCTTGTATAGTAAAATAGACTTATTTTTCATTGACCAGAACCTTCTACCTTTTGTTAAGAAAGTTAAATACAGTGGTACCTCATCTAACGAGTGTCTCTTATAAGGATTTTTCCATGATACGAGTTTTGAGCTGCGTCATCCCTCCTAGCCAGTGGGAAGCCAGCAGGGTGGGATGTTTAAATGTCATTGATAGGAGAGCAGCTCGTGCACTGTTTGAATGTTTTAATGGCGCATTTGAATGTTTGAATGGCACGTTTTAATTTTTAAGATGGCGTTTTCGTAACGTGAACTTGTTTCGTATCTAGAGACAAAAATTTTAGGAAAATGCGTTTCATAACCTGAATTTTTCATTTGGTGAGACTTTCGTAAAAGTGAGGTACCACTGTACTTCCCAAATTCCTTTACTGGTTTCAATGTATCCCACGTTATGTCCCTAAATCTTTTATTTATTTATTTATATTTTTATTTATATACATATATTTTTTTTTATAACAATACCACAGTAGATGACGGCAGCCGGGTGGATCTGGGAACTTTGTTACAGAAGGCAACCAATGAACAGTGTGTTGTATGCAAGAAGTTCTAAGAAAGGCAGAGGACTGAAAATCCATCAGAAGAAGAGGGATTATCTGGTCTGGTGGCAATAGCTGCTGGCGGCGCCAGGCCGGGGGGTACCACCGGAAGTCGCCGAAACCCATGCTCATAGAAGTAACCCGGCCTGGTCGGTGGCTGACGAGGACCAGAATCCCTATCAGTCCGTGTCTGCCTTTGAGGAGACTGGGCCACCATGGGAGCATTAGGCTGGCCCAGGTAGGTTAGTTCAACTAACTTTATTATTATTCCATATATATATATATATATATATATATATATATATATATATAGAGAGAGAGAGAGAGAGAGAGAGAGAGAGATAGAGATAGATAGATAGATAGATAGATAGATAGATAGATAGTTTTACTTTCGTTGATATGGGACAGAAAAATCCTAGAGTACAGTTAGAACTATTACTGTGCCACAAATGTTCAAAAAATAATTTATTGGTTCCAAACCCCTGACATTGACTGGGGCCACGTTGAACCCACATCTTGCATCTCGACCTCTCTTACAGTGCTGGTCACTTCCAGTCTTCCCCTCTCAATCTCGCAATACATTAATAATCCCATCGTCATAAATATCCTCAAAATATGGCTTAAACTTAGACGGGAGCATTTGGTTTAAAAATATTTTTCATTTGAGTTCTATACACAATAATCACCTTTTCCCCCAGCTAGGTTAGACTTTGAATTTATCCTTTGGTAGAGTAGTGGCATCCATAATTTTAAAGATATGTAAATAAACTCAACTTTTCGAAGCTGTTATGAGTTGTCAATTAAGTCTGGTCTTCCTCGATTGAGCTTATTTCAATATTTCCAACTCCATAACTTTCTTCAGTATAATGACTCCACCTTCCCATATACTAGTCCTTCTCAAAAAATTAGCATATTGTGATAAAGTTCATTATTTTCTATAATGTACTGATAAAAATTAAACTTTCATATATTTTAGATTCATTGCACACCAACTGAAATATTTCAAGTATTTAATTGCTTTACTACTGATGATTTTGGCATACAGCTCATGAAGACCCAAAATTCCTATCTCAAAAAATTAGCATACTTCATCCGACCAATAAGAAAAAAGTGTTTTTAATACAAAAAGTCAACCTTCAAATAATTATGTTCAGTTATGCACTCAATAATTGGTCGGGAATCCTTTTGCAGAAATAACTGCTTCAATGCAGCATGGCATGGAGCCAATCAGCCTGTGGCACTGCTGAGGTGTTACGGAGGCCCAGGATGCTTCGATAGCGGCCTTAAGCTCATCCACAGTGTTGGGTCTGGTGTCTCTCAACTTTCTCTTCACAATATCCCACAGATTCTCTATGGGGTTCAGGTCAGGAGAGTTGGCAGGCCAATTGAGCACAGTAATACCATGGTCAGTAAACCAGTGGTTTTGGCACTGTGAGCAGGTGCCAGGCTGAAAAATGAAATCTTCATCTCCATAAAGCTTTTCAGCAGACGGAAGCATGAAGTGCTCCAAAATCTCCTGATGGCTAGCTGCATTGACCCTGCCCTTGATAAAACACAGTGGACCAACAGCTGCAGCTGACATGGCACCCCAGACCATCACTGACTGTGGGTACTTAACTCTGGACTTCAGGCATTTTGGCATTTCCTTCTCCCCAGTCTTCCTCCAGACCAGGGGTCGGCAACCCGCGGCTCCGGAGCCGCATGCGGCTCTTTAACTTTTCTGGTGCGGCTCTGTGGCTTTTCAAAATAATGGCGTACTTTACGGTGGCCGAAGGGTGCACCACAAGATGCTTATTTACTCACATGGCACACTCACGTTTACTCACACAGCAAAGGGCCGGTGTAGGTGCAGGTTTTCACTTCAACCAAAAAATAGCCACACCTTCTACCTGTTTCCACCAATCACTGATCATCAAAAAAAAAACAAACAAACAAAAAAAAAAACAACGAGACTGGACATTACTGTTTCAATTCTGAAGTGCAGCCATCTTGGTGAGATCACCTTGCTTTACGTCTTAAACAGTATCTGTATGATCTCACCAAGATGGCTGCACTTCAGAATCGAAACAGTAATGTCCAATCTAGGTTTTTTTCACCTGAATGATCTGGGTTCTCTTCCAATGCTCTTTTAGGATGGAAAATTACACAGATGAAAATGAAGAGTCGGTGTGGGCGGATATTTATTTGGTGTGGGCGGGGTGATTGTGTGTCCACAAGAACACAAGAACACACACAAAATAACCCCGCCCACACCAAATAAATATAAAAGAGCCTGAAAGAGCTGATGGCAAACAGCAGTGCGGCGAGAGAGAGAGATTTTTTTTCTGCCGCCGGGGTTTGTAATCCAGGAACGGAAATCACAGCTGAAGTAAGAGACGGTGGAAGAGATTTGTTTATACACAGCAATCTCCGAGTTAAATAACTGTCCTCACAGTGACAAAATAAAAGACTGGGTGTGGTTCAGTCTCCACTCTGAGAATGGGTCGGTCAGTGCAGCATTAAGCATTAATATTATTGAAAAGAATGTTGAGCAGGCTCCTTCTTAAAATAAATCTTCATATACTTTTCTGTGTTGTTGTCATTTTTGTAAATTATAAATATGAGAAAACAACATTAATATAACGAATAAAGAAACGGAAGATCCCACGAAGGTAGTGATGGTGAGGTAGATACCCAACCCGTTACACATCGGGCTGTTCCCCGTCCCATGCTTCGTGGGATAGATATTCTTTTTCTTTATAAAAATATAAGAAGGCCTCGAACACATTCATTCATTTTCTGAACCACTTAATCCTAATTAGGGTCGCGGGGAGGCTGGTGATTTTTTATTCATTTATTTTTTTTTAATCTAAATGTTTTTGTTGCACGCAGAATTGTAATTGAATTGTCTCTGCAATCATTTAAATCAATGCAACACGTTGTTGTTTTATATTAACATGAAGGAAAAAGGGGGAAAGAACATTATATGCAGTGTTATTTGATTTTAAATGTCAAAAAAGGATTTGTGGCTCCAAGTGTTTCCTTGAATGTTGAAAATGGGTCCAAATGGCTCTTTGAATGGCAAAGGTTGCCGACCCCTGCTCCAGACTCTGGCACCTTGATTTCCGAATGACATAATTACAGAAAATAATGAACTTTATCACAATATGCTAATTTTTTGAGAAGGACTAGTATACCATCATCTTCCAGTGTAGAGATTCTCTTAAGAGTCTCCTTTCAACTCTAAAAGACTCATCTCAACAATCACTGACCGCACAGCATCCTTTATAAAAACATAATACACGCAACCACCAGGGTAGGTTGGGTGGACGAGTTGATGGGAGACACTTGGAAGAGGACACATGGGTTAGCGCCCTACGTAGAGTCAATGACAGCACTTCCTGTGCTAAATTAAGCATAATACAATTCAAGGTCCTACATCGAATCTATTACTCCAAAGTGAGACTGGCTAAAATATATTGCAATACTGATGCAAGCTGCCACAGGTGTCAAAGTACTTCCTCCCAATTTAACCCATATGTTTTGGTCATGTCCAGCCATAACAAATTACTATTCTATATATAATATCTTTAAAACATTGTCGAAGGCACCTAGCCATTGCTGCATTGGGTTGAAGATCAATACTATATTCGGTACTCCAAACAGGACACAGCACATAATGAGGAAAAGATATCAAAATATTATCGCTTTTACAACACTGCTTGCAAATAGGAGGATGTTATTGCACTGGAAATCTAAAAATCCACCAAAAGTACCTCTATAGTGTAGTGACTGAACACAATTTATACACTTGGAGAAGATAAAATATACTCTCATGAGGTCTAGAGAAAATTTATTCACTCTCTGGGATCCAGAACTGAAGACTGCGTCCATCTAACACCAGTCAGCAGCCCTCTTGCATTTAAATTTATTTTTTTAATACTATATAGAGTACGGTATTAGTGAAGGTGAGTCTATTCGTTCTTTTTTCTTTTCATTTCATTTACGATTTCTTTGAGGTGTTCCGCATGTTAGGGGTGTGTGTATGTATGTATGTATGTATAGGACATAAAAGGTTTTGCGTACTATACTAAAAATTTTTTTTTTATTATTTTGTTTCTGTTCATGAACCTCATGTGCAAATATCATTGATGCTCAAGAAAAATAAATAACAAAAAATAAACATGGCAAAGCATGTTCTCTACTCATATGTGCTGTGAATTTGGGTTACTCAGTGTTTTTGTAGATTTTTACATTTGTGCAGGAGTCGCAGGGTTGGATAGAAAGGTCCTTCTCTCTGCCTGAAGAACAGCAGCTCACCGTTTACTGTCAGAATTTCAATGTGTTCATGACTGCAATAGTAAACAAACAAGAATCAATAATCTCTTACTAGCTGTGAAAATTATCTGATCCTTTCTGATTTCCTCTACTTTTCTTTATACATAAATCTTCATGGTTTCTAATTTCCAAATAAAGATTACGTACAATAAAGTATCTGAGAAAATTAATAACCTGGATAAAATAAAATATATAAATAACACATTGTGAATTACTGAAAGACAAAACAACACCTGTATCAAATATAAATATAAAGGATTAAATTACAACATTTAAACCAAGATTGATTGCTGATAAGACTACATATCACAAAACAACCTTTTCTTCAAGATAAAGTTCTCGAACAGATGTCAACAAACCACACACTGTGCCTTGATCAAAAAAATAAATAAAAATACCAGAAGACCGCTTTCTTTATTAAATATTCATCGAATTAAAAAATAAAGAAATTAAGGAAGAATGGGGGGAAAAGGTTAAGGAAAATGCCACAAAAAAAAGGCCAATTGTGCAAAAAAAAACTAAACCGGCATAAAACACAAAAACAACCCAAAACCTCCCATCAAAACTACTTAGATTTTTATGTGAAGTGCACATCTGTGTGTGCGCGCACGCATCTGTATGTGTGTGTATTTATATTTAATTTACATCTTGTTCTTGTGCATTATTTTTGAATGTTATTTGTTATTATAAGCATTAGATATGTCTTCTTTTCTATTCGGCTTTTCCCCTATTTCAGAGGTCGCCACAGCGAAAAATCTGATTCGCACATTTGATTTGGCATAGGTTTTTACGTCGGATGCCCTTCCTGACACAACCCTGTAGCAAGGGACAGAAACACGTTGACAGCTTTACAGCTACTCTTTACAACAGTCAGCAATGGTTCTTTCACATGAACCTCTCATCATCGACAGTGAGAGACATGGCCGGCCTTTGATAACCCAGTTAGCTGCACTGGGGGGGCAGTGACAACCTTGTGCAGAGTGGGACTCAAACCCCCAACCTTAGAATCAGCGATCCAGCACCCTTTGCTACCAGGCTACCACTGTCCACAGCATTGGATATGTATTTATTGATATTATATACATATGTACATGTATGTCACTGGGGGGGGGGTGTGTGTTGTTGACCCTACTTCGCGGAATTCGACGGTCGCGCGAGGGGGATGGGGTGTCCCAATTAACTGCGGAAAGTGAGGGAACCCTGTACATCACTGAGGAAACAGTTACAGATCAATCTCTCAAACTCTGAAACATCTGCCCAGGAATGAGCAGCCTCGCAAATTAACGCCAAGATTTTATCATATAACCTGTGGTGGGGAAAATGGAGGATGTCAATTCATCTTTGTTTTATTCTTTAGAAGGAATAAATGTCAAAACTATTTTTACTTAACAGCTGAATATTCTGGATCTGGAAAACATTCATTGAGGAATTCATATATAATTTTGTAATTAATGGGAATGATGCTAATTTTTTTTTTAATGCAGCCGTGAGGGAGGGGCACAAACCAGTGTCTCTCCCTCACGCCGGTTCCAAGCCCGGATAAATGCAGAGGGTTGCGTCAGGAAGGGCATCCGGCGTAAAACAAATGCCAAATAAACTATGCGAATCACAAGAAAGAATCACATACCGGATCGGTCGAGGCCCAGGTTAACAACGACCGCCATCAGTGCCGTCAACCAACAGGGTGCTGATGGAAATTGGACTACTGTTGGTCGAAGACGTCGAAGAAGGAGAGGCGGGAGGCGTGTCCGTTGCCAGAGAGAGAAGAGGAAAGGCATGAGTCTAGGACTGAAAGTAGGGACTTTGAATGTTGGAACTATGACAGGAAAAGGTAGAGAGCTGGCTGACATGATGCAGAGGAGGAAGGTGGACATACTGTGTGTTCAGGAGACCAGGTGGAAAGGTCGCAAGGCTAGAAGCATAGGAGCAGGGTTTAAGCTGTTTTATCACGGTGTGGATGGGAAGAGAAATGGAGTCGGAGTCATCTTGAAGGAGGAGTTTGCCAGGAATGTTATAGAAGTGAAAAGAGTGTCAGACAGAGTGATGAGTCTCAAGTTAGAAATTGAAGGTGTGATGGTCAATGTTGTTAGTGCTTATGCCCCACAGACAGGATGTGAGCGAGAAGAGAAGGAGAGATTCTGGAGTGAGTTAGATGAAGTGATGCAGAGTACCCCCAGAGGTGAAAGAGTGGTCATTGGGGCAGACTTCAATGGACATGTTGGTGCAGGAAACAGAGGGGACGAGGAAGTGATGGGTAGGTTTGGTATCCAGGACAGGAATGCAGAAGGACAGATGTTGGTAGATTTTGCAAAAAGGATGGAAATGGCTGTGGTGAATACTTTCTTCCAGAAGAGAGAGGAGCATAGGGTGACTTATAAAAGTGGAGGTAGGAGCACACAGGTAGACTACATCTTGTGCAGGCGATGTAATTTAAAGGAAGTCATTGACTGCAAAGTAGTAGCGGGTGAGAGTGTTGCCAAACAGCATAGGATGGTGGTGTGCAGGATGATGCTGATGGTGAGGAAGGTGAAGAAGGCAAAGGCAGAGCAGAAGACAAAGTGGTGGGAGTTGAAAAAGGAAGAGTGTCGGGTTGTCTTCAAGGAGGGGTTGAAAAAGGCTTTGGCTGGTCAGGAAGTGCTTCCAGATGACTGGACAACTACAGCTAATGTGATCAGGGAGACAGGTAGGAGAATACTTGGTGTGTCATCTGGAAGGAAAGTAGATAAGGAGACTTGGTGGTGGAATGAGGAAGTGCAGGAGTGTGTACAAAGGAAGAGATTAGCTAAGAAGAAGTGGGACATTGAGAAAACCGAAAAGAGTAAACAGGAGTACAAGGAGACACAGCGTAAGGCAAAGGTAGCAGTGTCAAAGGCCAAACAGAGCGTTTGATGACTTGTATGCTCGGTTGGAAAGTAAGGAGGGAGAAAATGATTTATACAGGTTGGCACAGCAGAGAAATAGAGATGGGAAGGACGTGCAGCAAGTTAGATTGATAAAGGACAGAGAGGGAAATGTATTGACTGATGAAAGAAGTGTGTTGGGAAGATGGAAAGAGTACTTTGAAGAGCTGATGAATGAGGAAAATGAGAGAGAAAAAAGAGTAGAAGAGGTGACTGTTGAGGACCAGGAAGTAGCAAAGATTAGTAAGGGTGAAGTGAGGAGGGCATTGAAGAGGATGAAGAATGGAAAGGCAGTTGGTCCTGATGACATACCGGTGGAGGTGTGGAATTGTCTAGGAGAGGTAGCAGTAGATTTTCTGACAAGAGCATTTAACAAGGTCTTAGAGAATGAGAGGATGCCAGAGGAATGGAGGAGAAGTGTGCTGGTGCCCATTTTTAAGAACAAGGGAGACGTGCAGAGTTGTGGCAACTACAGAGGGATAAAGTTGATGAGCCATACGATGAAGTTATGGGAAAGAATAGTGGAAGCTAGACCAAGGGCAGAGGTCAGCATTTGTGAACAACAGTTTGGTTTCATGCCAAGAAAGAGCACCACAAATGCAGTGTTTGCCTTGAGGATGTTAATGGAGACGTACAGAGAAGGTCAGAGGGAGCTGCATTGTGCCTTTGTGGATCTGGAGAAAGCATATGACAGGGTGCCGAGAGAAGAACTGTGGTATTGCATGAGGAAGTCTGGAGTGGCAGAGAAGTATGTTAGAGTGGTGCAGGACATGTATGAGAGATGTAAGACAGTGGTGAGGTGTGCTGTCGGTGTGACAGAAGAGTTCAAGGTGGAGGTGGGACTGCATCAAGGGTCAGCTCTCAGCCCCTTCTTGTTTGCTATGGTGATGGACAGGCTGACAGATGAGGTTAGACAAGATTCCCCATGGACTATGATGTTTGCAGATGACATTGTGATCTGTAGTGAGAGCAGAGAACAAGTGCAGGAAAATCTAGAGAGGTGGAGGTATGCCCTGGAAAGGAGGGGAATGAAGATTAGCCTCAGTAAGACAGAATACATGTGCATGAATGACAAGGACCAAAGAGGAACGGTGAGATTACAGGGAGCAGAGATAAGAAAGGTGGAGGATTTTAAGTACTTAGGCTCAACAATCCAGAGCAATGGAGAGTGTGGAAAAGAGGTCAAGAAGCGTGTGCAGGCAGGTTGGAATGGTTGGAGAAAAGTGTCCGGTGTGATGTGTGATCGGAGAGTATCGGCAAGAATGAAAGGAAAAGTGTACAAGACGGTGTTGAGGCCAACGATGTTGTATGGGTTAGAAACAGTGGCCCTGGGGAAAAGACAGGAGGCAGAGTTGGAGATAGCAGAGATGAAAATGTTGAGGTTCTCTTTGGGAGTAACGAGGATGGATAGGATTAGGAATGAGCACATCAGAGGGACAGCACATGTAAGACGTTTTGGAGACAAAGTCAGAGAGGCTAGATTGAGATGGTTTGGACATGTACAGAGGAGGGATAGTGAGTATATTGGTAATAGGATGCTGAGGCTGGAACTACCAGGCAAAAGGCCTAGAGGAAGACCAAAGAGACGATTCATGGATGTGGTGAAGGAGGACATGAAGGTCGTTGGTGTAAGAGAAGAAGATGCAAAGGATAGGGTGAGATGGAGGCAGATGATTCGCTGTGGCGACCCCTGAAGGGAAAAGCCGAAAGGAGAAGAAGAAGAAGAAGATGCTAATTTTTTTTTGGTCAAGTACAGAGAAAAATTAGGAATCAGAAAATCCTAAGGGTAAAATAGTGGACTCATGTCCAATAAATAAATAATTAAAAACTTTGTTTATTTTTTTTGTTGTTGTCGACAACTTAAATTCTTTTTCAAAGTCAAGTTAGTTTTTTTGTAAAACAGTTGGCAGATCAATTTTAGATTTTTTAATAGCCAAAAAATCAAAAAATGTCACTCTGTCCAGAGTACTTGCTAGCTGTCATTAAAATAAAGTGTCTTCTCTCAAAAAAAAAAAAAAAAAAAAGAAAAAAAAAAATTCGCTTGTAGCAAGATCATCCGAGAAAATTAGTTCAAGATTTTCAAACCTACTTTCAATTGATGGAATGAGAAAAGTGTAAAATTTAACCCACAGGATCCTTTAAGAACAGCGTTCGTATCAATCATAGAATCAGTAAGGGAGTAAATCAGAATTTAATAGGATCCACTCATAAAGCTGTTCACACTCTCGATTTAATACTAACTTTAGGATTAGATATTGACAATATATTCACAGTTGCACTGTCACAAACTATTTCAGATAATATCTTATCTCGCTTCCACCTCTTAGTACCGATATATACACCCCACCACTTTATCGCATTAATGACACTACTACATCAATGACGGCACAGATTTTCATTAATAATCTTTCAGAATTATCAACTATGATCAGATCACCATCAAACCCCGCAGAACTCGATCAAGCCACCGAGTGCTTTGAGTCAAACTTACACCGTACGCTAGATAATGTAGCTCCTCTTAAAAGAAATCCAACCAGACAAAAAAAAATTATCCCCCTGGTATAATAATGAAACACGCCCACTAAAACAACAAACGCAAACTCCAACGAAAATGGCATCGAGCAATTAGAATGGAAGGAGTGTCTCGTTAATTACAGAAAAGCTCTTAGTGCTTGCTGCTGGAACGGAATATTTCTCAAATCTAACAAAAAATAAAAATAATCCAAAATACTGACTTAACACTGTTGAAGAATTAACCAGGAATAAGACCATGAACAAAATGTGTAAACCATCAACTTATAGCAGTGACGATTTCATGAACTTTTTTCAGGTTAAAATTAAAAATACCATTAAAAAAAACTGATTCCGTAAACTTAGACAGAAATGTCAGGAACTAAAACAATAAATAATAATATATTGCTATCAGATCCATAACTCGAGTGTTTCAGCCCCATTTAAAAGAGAGAACTAATCTCATTAATTTCCTCATCAATCATCCACCTGTGTGCTTGATCTAGTCCCTTCATGTTTGTTGAAATAAAGATGATCAGAAGTGATCAGCCCTTTATTAAATGTAATAAATTATTCCCTCAGCACTGGTCATGTAGTGAAATCCTTTAAACTAGCAATTATCAAGCCTCTGATTAAAAACCTGATCTCAATCTATATCAGCCGTCCAACTACAGACCGATATCAAGCCTCTCCTTTTATCTCCAAGATCTTAGAAAAAGCTGTAGCATACCAGTTATGTTCATACCTTTGTAAAAATACTATTCATGAAATGTATCAGTCAGGATTGAGACCTCATTATACCATAGAGACAGCACTCACGAAGGTGGTAAATGACCTACTGGTGGCCTCCGACCACAGCCGAGTTGCCCTGCTTGTGTTACTTCTGAGTGCAGCCTTTGACACGATTGCTCACATGATTCTCCTTCACAGATCCTGGTTTAGATATTATTTAACTGACTATTATCAGTTTGTAGATGTAAATGGTAATTTCTCTGTACATTCTAGTGTCAAGTTTGGTGTTCCATAAGGTTCTGTCCTAGGCCCGTTGCTTTTCCCTCTATACCTGCTCCCTTTGGGTAATATCATTCGTGATCATGGTACAGTATTCGCTTTCATTGTTATGCTGATGATAGACAGTTATATATTTCAGCAAATCCAGATGAGAGACATCAGTTTAATAAAGTTGAGAACTGTGTAATTAGTCACCGGACGCCTACGAACTTTGTCTTATTAAACGCTGATAAAGGCGGCACAGTGGGGTGGTGGTTAGCACATCCGCCTTACAGCAAGAAGGTCCCGGGTTCGATTCCCAGCTCAGGCATTTCTATGTGCAGTTTGCTTGTTCTCCCCGTGCTTGCGTGGGTTTCCTCTGGGTTCTCCGGTTTGCTCCCACAGTTCAAAAACATGCACAGTAGGTTAACTGGTTGTTCCAAATCGCCCGTAGGTGTGAGTATGAATGGTTATTCATAAACATGTTGGTCGTAGTGTGATAGTGTGAGGATGCAGCTTCGATCCCTGGATGGCTTGCCATGGGTTGAGGGAACATCACATTTGGCTCTCTACCAAAAAGTCATCATCATCAATTATTGTGGAGTCACACTCCTCAGCTTATCCAGAAAAGGGTGAAATACACCCTCCCAGGTCTGGAATAAGGTCCTGCCCCAAGTGGAGTAGTTCAAGTATCTCGGGGTCTTGTCACAAGTGAGGGGAAGATGGCGCGGGAGATCGACAGGTGGATCACTGCAGTTTCTGCTTTAAAGTGAAGCCTATATTGGTCCATCATGGTAAAGAGCAAGCTGAGCCACAAAGCAAAGCTCTCAATTTACCAGTTGAGACATTTTGTCACAAGATTTGGGTCGCGACCGAAAGAACAAGATCATGGTTACATATGGCTGAAATGAGCTTCCTTCGCTGGGTGGTGGGGCTCTCTCATAGATATAGGGTGAGAAGCTCATCCATCTAAGAGGAGCTCGAAGTAGACGCACTGCTTTTTCGCTTTGAAAGGACCCAGTTGAGGTGGCTCAGGCATCTGGTCAGCATGCACCCTGAACGCCTTCCTGGTGCAGTGTTTCGGGCATGTCCAACCAGAAAGAGACCCCAGGATCGACTTCGAACAAGCTGGAGGGATTATGTCTCTCAGCTGGTCTGGGAACGCTTCAGTGTCCCCTCAGAAAAGCTGGAGAAAGTGGCTGAGGAGAGGGACATCTGGACCTCATTGCTTAGGCTACTGCCCCTGCAACCCAACCCTGGATGAAGATGAAGCTGCAGTGATCCGCCTGTTTCTCTCCCGCTCCATCCTTCCCTTGCTCGTGAACAAGACCCTGAGATACTTGAACTCCTCCACTTGGAGCAGCACCTCATTCCAGAGTCAGAGGGTGCATTCCACCCCTCCCTGAATCGCCACCTTATTGTAGTGGAGGGGTTTGCCCCTCATTCAATCACCACTTTATCGTGGTGGAAGGGTTTGCGTATCCTAATGACCCTAGGAGCTATGTTGTCGGGGGCATTAAGCTCCTAGTAGGATCACCCAAGGCAAACAGGCCCTAAGTGAAGGTCCAGACATAGCATTGTTCAAAAACCCCTATGGATGAACAAAGGCACACGTCTCCCGAGATGCAGGTCACCGGGGTCCCCTCTGGAGCCAGGACTGGGAGAGGGCGTGCCTGGCTATGGGTGTCTGCCCATGGAGCTTGGCTGAGCCCAGCCCAAAATGGAGACATGGGTCCACCCTCCCATGAACCGACCACCTATGGGAGGGGTTATAGAGATCAGGGACACTTCGAGTTGGGTGGCAGCCGAAGGCATGAGTTCTGACGGGCCAATCCTCAGCTACTGACTAACTGTTGGAACATGGAATGTCATGTCTCTGGGGGGAACGAGCCTGAGCTGGTGCTTGAGGTGGAGAGATACCGAATAGATATTGTCAGACTCACCTCAACATATGGCTTGGGCTTTGGAACCACCCATCTCAAGAGAGGCTGAACCTTATTCTACAAGTAAGTATTAAGAGAATTTCTGATCATGGGTCTATAATCTGAAGCTAAGGTGCAATTGGGCTATGCAGGAGGACAACATTTCTGAATGACTGATGAAAAGAATAAGTTGGGACTGGCTGAGTAAAGTACTGATCTGAATCCAACTGAAACATTGCAGCAGGCCTTGAATGTGCACCAGAATCACCAAGAGTTTGCAAATTTGAGCCCAAGTTGATGCATACAGCCATCTGCGGCTGGATTCCCATTCGAGCTCTGAGCGAAGCACTGAGGAGTGCCATTAACTGTCTCCCATGTCAATCATGGACGTCTCTGAGGGGGACTCCTGCTGACTGTGTTAAGCCACTTCTGAATATTCACATGCAATAGTTTGAAAACGTGTTTGGCATCACGTGCCTTGAAGAAATGGGGCAGCCACAGCGTAAAGTTTAGAGAAGAGGCTTTGGGACCGAAGGGTCACTGGTTAGATTCCCAAACCAGCCATAAAAATGTGTGGCGGTTGGGGAGTGAGCTGCATTAGTGGCCGAAGTGCCCTTGAGCAAGGCATCTAACCCCCAACTCTCTGCTCTCTGGGCACTCTGGCGAGTTTGTGTGAATGATCACTTTGAATGGGTTCAATGCAAAAAGAAATAAATTTCCCTTCTGGGATTAATACAGTATATCAGAATTTTTAAAAAAAAAATGCTTTTCCTGTGGGCAGTGATGGTTTAGAGGTTAAGGTGAGGGGTTACTGAGCTGAAGGTCAGTTGGTCAATCCCCACTGTCACCACTGTTAACTCTCAATTTCTCAGTTGTCTAAAAAAGTGATAATTGTAAGTCGTGCTGGGGGGGAAAAAAGAGCGTCTGCCAAGTGCTGTAAATGTCCTCACCTTCCCTGGTAAATTAGGAATCATGAAATATGAAAGCATTGCTTAACAGGTCGAAATCGGCTGCAATGAAATAGTTAAATGCTTAAATTCTTTTTAATATTTGTTTTACTGTGTAAAGCTGCTCTGTGGCAATGTCAATTGGAGAAAAAAAAACCGCTGAACAAAAAGATGGACTGAACTGAATTTCCAAACATTTGC
This sequence comes from Plotosus lineatus, assembly GCA_024760905.1. Taxonomy (NCBI): domain Eukaryota; kingdom Metazoa; phylum Chordata; class Actinopteri; order Siluriformes; family Plotosidae; genus Plotosus; species Plotosus lineatus. Next base: position 56,484,907 of record CM045733.1, on the reverse strand, counting down.
TTGAAGTTGCTGCCGCTGAACATCAAATTTATTGAACCTCCTTCAATAATCATAAGATCATTTGAAAAGTGTGTACTTTGTTGGCACATGTTGTCTTTTCTCTTACACTGCACTTGTTTGAAAATCAATTAATTGTTCTAAATAAACAAAAATACAGGAAATCAGAAATGGTGCAAAGTTTTTTAAGGCACTAAATAAATAAAACAATTTTAAGCAAAACCCATAAACTCATGATGTAAGGAAATATAATTTATAAGCATCCCATCTTTCATACCATCTGACAATTTTGACTGGATCCTTTTTGGGCATGATCTGATTCAGCCATGGGTCAATATCAGGAAACTGCTCAACAAGCTGATTCTTAATGCCTTTGATTACCGACGTCTTCAGCTGAATACAGTTCGACACATTTTCCTTCTCATCAAATCTGGAAAATAAGAGGAACACAAGTAGAACCGAAGTATTACCATAGCGAACACTAGGTATTGGTACTGAAAATTTTAATTCCATGAACTAGCAGGAAAGATGTGTGAGTGTTCACTGCTTTGGATGGCTTAAATAACCTGAGATTAAAAACTGTTCTAGTATAAAATACCTTGGAATATAAACTAAAAGCAAATGGAGACAATGGTTTTCCCAGATGGTGGAAATGGATGGAAAACATGCAGAATCTAGTGTTTAAAACAGAATTTCCATAAAAGTTTATTCACATAAATAAAAACTAGAGATGTACAGAGAAACTGGCCAGATGCCCAAATCATTATCCTACATTTCCAATTCTGAGCCAGCCCCTATGATTCCAACACATGAATTTATGTCACGTTTGCGTGCAAACTCAAAGTCTCAGTTGAAAATCTTTATCATGGATGTTTTCCACCATGAGTGAAAAGATAATCAAAAGAACTTTCATTATTGTTCCCCATTTAGTGGATAAGGCACAGGATCGCTGATCCTAAGGTTGGGGGTTCAAGTCCCCCCAGTGCAGCTAACTGGGTTATCAAAGGCGGCCCATGTCTCTCACTGTCTATGGTGAGAGGCATGTAAAAGAACCATTGCTGACTTTCGTAAAGAGTAGCTGCAAAGCCGTCAGCATGTTTCTGTCCCTTGATAAAGGGTTGTGACAGGAAGGGCATCCGACGTAAAAACCTCTGCCAAATCAAACGTGCGAATCAGATGATTTGCTGTGGCGACTCCCGAGGAAGAAATTTTCTCCCTAATCTGTTCATTTCCCATTACTGAAGCTCAGTTCAAAAAAGAGGTCGGTGGCTAGCATCACATGATCATGGAGAGGGCGTGCGCATGCTTTCACCACTTCCTGGATACTGGGGGTTGTGCGATAGGAAAGGTAGCACCTGGTAGGTGGGAATTGGATACGACTAAATTTAGGAGAAAATGTGGAAGAAAAAAAACAACAACACTTTCAGTGCAGGGGCAGTGGTGGTCTAGTGGTATAGGGTGCTGGATCGCTGATCCAAAGGTTGGGGGTTCGAGTCCCACTCTGCACAAGGTTGTCACTGTCCCCCAACCCAATGGAGCTAACTGGGTTATCAAAGGCCGGCCATGTCTCTCACTGTCTATGGTGTGAGGAAGGTAAAAGAACCATTGCTGACTTTCAACAAGAGTAGGCTGCAAAGCCGTCGGCGTGTTTCCGCCCTGCGATGGCCTGGAGAGCTGTCCAGGGTGTACTCTGCCCTAACCCAAGTTGGCTGGGATGGGCACCAGCCTCCCTGCGACCCAAATTAGGATTATGCGGGTACAGAAAATGAACTGAACTTTCAGTGCAATAGTTGTATTTAATATGAACTTCTGTTCACAGCATGCATGTGATTTTGCTGTTCTCCGTGTTTTGTTTTATTGTAACGTGCAACAAGCAGGACCAATTTGGTCAAATATTTTAGTGCAAGGGCAGTGGTGGCCTGGTGGTAAACATGCTAGATCACTGATCCTAAGGTTGGAGGTTAAAGCCCCACCCTCAACGGGTTGTCACTGTCCCACCAGTGCACTAACTGGGTTGTCAAAGGCCGGCCGTGTCTCTCACTGTCTATGGTGTGAGATTCATGTAAAAGAACCATTGCTGGCTTTTAACAAGAGGAGCTGCATAATCGTCAATGTGTTTCGGTCTTGTGATGGCTTGGCAAGCCGTCCAGGGTGTACCCTGCCCTTGCCTGGAGTTAGCTGGGATGGGCACCAGCCTCCCCGTGACCCTAATTAGGATTAAGTGGTTCAGAAAATGAATGAATCAATGAATTAATGAATATTTTAGTGCACATGTTCTCGATCCTGGTCTTGAATAAATGTCCTATCCTGCACATTTTGGTATTTTCCAAAACTTTGATCCAGTAATGACTGTTAATTATCTGATCAGTTGAAATGGTTGTGTTAGAACAGGAACATTATTATGCGTTACAAGGTGTTGTCTATGGCTATGACTGGGATCATACTGCCCAGTAAATATGGCCTCAAACATTAATTTCGAGATGCCTAGTTTTACGAAGGTTGCAGGGAAGCTCTTACAAAGACAGGGTGCATCCTGAACAGCTTGTCATGCCATCACAGAGACAAATCTCACAACCTTGCACATTCACGCCTAGGGGCAACTTAGAACATCCGGTTATCTTGACGTATGTGTTTGAACTGTGGGAGGAAAAACAAAGTGTGCTTGTGTGGGTTTTCTCTGGGTAGCCCAGTTTTTTCCCCCCACACTCCAAAAACATGCACAGCAGGCTGTTCTGAATTGCCCCCAGGTGGGAATATGAATGGTTGAGTGTTGGCAAGTTGTACCTCAATTTCACCCAAAGTCGGTTGAGACAGGCTCCAGCCACCCACGGCCATAGAAGAATTAAGCGGTACAGCAAATGAGTGTGACTTTTGTGAAAATCTTGAAGGTAAAACATTACTGACTTCAACAGTTAAGTGCCTTTACGACCAAATATTACCACAAATACATTTTGCCAAACAATCAACACCACACTAATTCATGTCACAGTGATTACTCAACTTCCTGGCTAGCTAGCATGTAGCTTAGCTTCATAAACTCAGAGCAGGTTATTAAGATATTAGCGTGAGATAAACCAAAGGTTAATAATATGCTCTGGTTTCAAAAAGAGGATTAATCTTTTTATGAGTACATTATTAGAAATATTCATTTAAATCACGCACATGCAAATAACCTGTTAAATTGGTTAGTCTAAAATAAAGCACAGCCCATCCTTACTTTTTAAACATTTTGATAGTCGTATATATCCTCTCTGTTGTATGTCGCGACGTGTAAAATTCAGGAATAAACAATAAACATAAATATGACAAAACAGGTGGGAGCTAAACTAAACGATCCAGTCCTCACGTCGTGCAGCGACACAGCACAGCAGACCCCACTGCCGACAAGCATTTTTTTTTTTTTTTTGCGACATTCTTCAACAGTTTACGTCATTAGTCAAAACTAATGACAGCGTGGGTAAGAGTCACTGTCTGGGAGTGCGCAGAATTCTCAAAGTGCATGCAGTCAGAGACCCATTTCATCATTAAACTCCAGCTATTTAAATATTGTGCGCAGTATTTAAACGTGTACAGTAATGTGCTAATTTAATTATTTGTTTACATGAGCAACAGCCATGTATTTTCATTTTGGAACATGATTTAAAATATGATGACTATATATTCATTCGTTCATTTTACAAAGATGCCTATTCCTGATGAGGGTCGTGGGGCGGTTGGTGCCCATCTCAGCCGATTCTGTGCGGGTCACCCTGAACGCCTCATCAGATCATTGCAGGGCCCACAGACTTACAAACATTCACACACACATTGGTGATCTGGAACAGTTAGGCGATGTGCATGTTTTTGGACTGTGGGGGGAAACTCATGCGAGCACAGGGAGAATATGCAAACTCCATAGAGAGACACACTGAGCCTGGAATCGTATCTGGGACCTTCTTGCTGTGATGTGGACATGCCAAGAATAGTGCCATATTATTATTATTATAGCTAATTTAACTTGATCCTTAATCCTCCGAGGGTCACATAGATGCTGGAACCCATCCTAGCCGACTCAGGGTGAAGGCAACTACACCTTGAACAGTTTACAAGTCCATCACAGGGCCAACACATGTTTACACGAAAGTTTTTAAACTATTTATTCTCAACAGCCAATTATCAGGTCAACAAAAAGACTGCACTGCAGTATCACCTCACAGCCCACCATGCACCTTAATCTGCACATGAATTGTTACACCACACTTTTGTTCATTCATGGCACGAGACTGTAAATCTACACCATTACAGTACTATACACAATTCAAATTCTTTAAACTTTTTTCAATATAGATGCCTCATCATAGATGGAGTACACTAATTTTATACTGTCTGTATATATATATATATATATATATATATATATATATATATATATATATAATTTTCCTTTCGGCTGTTCCCTTCAGGGGTCGCCACAGTAAATCGTTTGCCTCCATCTCACCCTATCCTCTGCATCTTCTACTCTTACTCCAACTACCTTCATATCCTCCTTCACCACATCCATAAATCTCCTCTTTGGTCTTCCTCTAGGCCTTCTGCCTGGTAGTTCCAAACTCAGCATCCTACTACCAATATACTCACTATCCCTCCTCTGTACATGTCCAAACCATCTCAATTTAGCCTCTCTGACTTTGTCTCCAAAACCTCTTAGATGTGCTGTCCCTCTGATGTACTCATTCCTGATCCTATCCATCCTCGTTACTCCCAAAGAGAACCTCAACATTTTCATCTCTGCTACCTCCAGCTCTGCCTCCTGTCTTTTCCCCAGGGCCACTGTTTCTAAACCATACATTGCTGGCCTCATCACCACCTTGTACACTTTTCCTTTCATTCTTGCCGATACCATCTTATCACACTGGACACTTTTCTCCAACTACTCCAACCTGCCTGCACATGCTTTTTCACCTCTTTTCCACACTCTCCATCGCTCTGGATTGTGGAGTCTTGGTATTTAAAATCCTCCACCTTCTTTATCTTTGCTCCCTGTAACCTCACCGTTCCTCTTGGGTCCTTCTCGTTCACACACACATGTATTCTGTTTTTTATTGCCGTGGGGAGGGGGGGGGGCACACACCAGTGTCTCTCTCCCACTCCAGTCCCAAGCCCGGATAAACGCAGAGGGTTGTGTCAGGAAGGGCATCTGGCATAAAACAAATGCCAAATAAAATATGCGAATCACAAGAAAGAATTTCAGAGCGGATCGGTCGAGGCCCGGGTTAACAACGACCGCCATCAGTGCTGTTAACCAACAGGGTGCTGGTGGAAATTGAACTACTGTTGGTCGAAGAAGGAGAGACGGGAGGTGTGTCCGTAGGCAGGGAGAAGAGGAAAGGCACGAGTCTAGGACTGAACGTAAAGACTTTGAATGTTGGAACTATGAAAGAAAAAGGTAGAGAGCTGGCTGACATTATGCAGAGGAGGAAGGTGGACATACTGTGTGTTCAGGAGACCAGGTGGAAAGGTAGCAAGGCTAGACGCTTAGGAGCAGGGTTTAAGCTGTTTTATCATGGTGTGGATGGGAAGAGAAATGGAGTCGGAGTCATCTAAAAGGAGGGCATGGTCAGGAATGTTCTAGAAGTGAAAAGAGTGTCAGACAGAGTGATGAGTCTCAAGTTAGAAATTGAAGGCGTGATGTTCAATGTTGTTAGTGCTTATGCCCCACAGGCAGGATATGAGAGATTCTAGAGAGAGTTAGATGAAGTGATGCAGAGTACCCCCAGAGGTGAAAGAGTGGTCATTGGGGCAGACTTCAATGGACATGTTGGAGCAGGAAACAGAGGGGACGAGGAAGTGATGGGCAGATTTGGTATCCAGGACAGGAACACAGAAGAACAGATGTTGGTAGATTTTGCAAAAAGGATGGAAATGGCTGTGGTGAATACTTTCTTCCAGAAAAGACAGGAGCAAAGGGTGACTTATGAAAGTGGAGATAGGAGCACACAAGTAGACTACATCTTGTGCAGGCAATGCAATTTGAAGAAAGTCAGTGACTGCAAAGTAGTAGTGGGTGAGAGTACTGCCAGACAGTAGAGGATGGTGGTGTGCAGAATGATGCTGATGGTGAGGAAGGTGAAGAAGGCAAAGGCAGAGCAGAAAACAAAGTGGTGGAAGTTGAAAAAGGAAGAGTGTCGTGTTGTCTTCAAGGAAGAGTTGAAACAGGCTTTGGGTGGTCAGGAAGTGCTTCCAGATGACTGGACAACCACGGCTAATGTGAGGGAGATAGGTAGTAGAATACTTGGTGTGTCCTCTGGAAGGAGAGTAGAGAAGGAGACTTGGTGGTGCAATGCGGAAGTGCAGGAGTGTGTACAAAAGAAGAAATGGGACATAGAGAGGACCGAAGAGAGTAAACAGGAGTACAGGGAGACACAGCATAAGGCAAAGGTAGCAGTGTCAAAGGCCAAACAGAGGGCGTATGATGACTTGTATGCTCAGTTGGAAAGTAATGAGGGAGAAAATGATTTATACAGGTTGGCACAGCAGAGAAATAGAGATGGGAATGACGTGCAGCAAGTTAGAGTGATTAAGGACAGAGAGGGAAATGTATTGACCGAACACAGCAGTGTGCTGGGAAGAAGGAGAGTACTGTGAAGAGCTGATGAATGAGGAAAATGAGAGAGGGGAGAACAAAAAAAGAGTAGAAGAGGTGACCGTCGAGGACCAGGAAGTAGCAAAGATTAGTAAGGGTGAAGTGAGGAAGGCATTGAAGAGGATGAAGAGTGGAAAGGCAGTTGGTCCTGATGAAATACCGGTGGAGGTATGGAAGTGTCTAGGAGAGGTAGCAGTAGATTTCCTGACAAGAACATTCAACAAGGTCTTGGAGAGAGTGAGAGGATGCCAGAGGAATGGAGAAGTGTGATGGTGCACATTTTTAAGAACAAGGGAGATGTGCAGAGTTGTGGCAACAACAGAGGGATAAAGTTGATGAGCCATACAATGAAGTTATGGGAAAGAATAGTGGAAGCTAGACAAAGGGCAGATGTCAGTATTTGTGACCAAGTTTGGTTTCATGCCAAGAAAGAGCACCACAGATGCAGTGTTTGCCTTGAGGATGTTTATAGAGAAGGTCAGAAGGAGCTGCATTGTGCCTTTGTGGATCTGGAGAAAGCATATGACAGGGTGCTGAGAGAGGAACTGTGGTATTGCATGAAGTCCCCATGGACTATGATGTTTGCAGATGACATTGTGATCTGTAGTGAGAGCAGAGAACAAGTACAGGAAAATCTAGAGAGGTGGAGGTATGCCCTGGAAAGGAGGGGAATGAAGGTTAGCCTCAGTAAGACAGAATACATGTGTGTGAACGACAAGGCCTCAAGTGGAACGGTGAGGTTACAGGGAGCAGAGATAAAGAAGATGGAAGATTTTAAGTACTTAGGCTCAACAATCCAGAGCAATGGAGAGTGTGGAAAAGAGGTGAAGGAGTGTGTGCAGGCAGGTTGGAATGGTTGGACAAAAGTGTTCGGTGTGATGTGTGATAGGAAGGTACCGGCAAGAATGAAAGGAAAAGTGTACAAGACGGTGTTGAGGCCAGCGATGTTGTATGGTTTAGAGACAGTGGCCCTGGGGAAAAGACAGATGGCTGAGCAGGAGGTCGCAGAGATGAAAATGTTGAGGTTCTATTTGGGAGTAACGAGGATGGATAGGATCAGGAATGAGCACATCAGAGGGACAGCACATGTAAGAGGTTTTGGAGACAAAGTCAGAGAGGCTAAATTGAGATGGTTTGGACATGTACAGAGGAGGGATAGCGAGTATATTGGTAGTAGGATGCCGAGTTTGGAACTACCAGGCAGAAGGTCTAGAGGAAGACCAAAGAAACGATTCATGGACGTGGTGAAGGAGGATATGAAGGTAGTTGGTGTAAGAGAAGATGCAAAGGATAGGGTGAGATGGAGGCAGATGATTTGCCGTGGCGATCCCTGAAGGGAAAAGCCGTGTGTGTGTGTGTATATATATATATATATATATACACACACATATATACATACACACACATGGTGTACGTATATCTGAAGTTGAGCTTGTTTTTTTATAGAATAAGTGTGTGCTGTTTTACTGCAATGCATGAGCAATTTGCAAAAATAAGCCAAATGCACATGTTTGGACTGTAGGAGGAAACCATGGCACCCAGAGGAAACACCAAACAAAAATGCCCTAGTTAATCTTGAACCTAGAACCTTCTTGGTGTACGGCAGATGTGCTAACCAGTATGACAACATATCACCCATTTTTAGTATTAATAGTAATCCTCAGGCAGGGGTGCCCAATCCTGGTCTCAGATCTCAGTGCCTCAATTAAAGAAAGCACATCAAAAACTCTGAATCATCCCATGGACAAAACACAACCAGAAGTTTGCATGTCTTTTAAACAACTGCCTTTCCAAACGCTACACTTGACTGGAAAAAGATAGAATAGAAGAAGGACATGATCATGGAAAGACATTGCTTTAATCTGAGGCAATAAAAACAAGCAGACATATTCAGACAAGATATACTTGTCCACTTTTGAGTTACTGAAACATAATACAATTCTATTCATCCAGTGATGCCATACAAGAGCTTCTCAGCATAACATGCCAAAGATATACGAATCTTGGAGTTGCTCGGATAAAGTAATCGACACTGCTGTGCTTTTTTACTGCAGTTTTTGGGAAAAATTGTTCATTGGAATTAGTTCCCAATGCACCCTCTAACAAAACATGATTTTCATTCAAGACCCTCATCCTTACCTTTTTTTTTTTGCCATTTGTCCAGAACTCGATTTAACCTGCAGTAACAAAGCTATGCCTTACTGGGGTTGCAAGGTGGGTGTGGGCATAACGTCGACAGACCACAAATTATACAAACAAAAACCATGGGTAGAAAGGACGAGATGCATTGACAAGTTTAGCAGCATGAATTAGTCCTGTAGCATAACGAGTGCTTGGTTTTCTCCATTTTGGCACACAAGTTTAGTAATCCCAATTTGTCCTGTTCCAGGAAATATCTTAAATCTGTTGCCCTTTTTCAAATAACCTATGACCTACTGTAGACCCCAACAGTGAAGCTTTGCACATTTTAATGGAAAAATTTTTTTTTTCCTATATGCTGTACAATCATGTTGAGACAGCACTGCAGAAATGTCTCATTTTATTAGTAATAACTCTCATTTTTCCTCCACGCACAATAGAATTTACACAGGATACACAGTGAATTAAAAGAAAGTGTGACAAACAGAAGAGGATGTTCAAAACATAACTGACTTGGAACCAATTCTGAAAAATAAATACTTTTCCTTTAAGTAAATTTGAAAAGGGGGAAAAGAAAAAAAGAGGGTGAGAATTGTGTATCTGGGATTGTCCAATTCAACTCTGAAGAATACATTTCTTTTAATTGGCATGCAATCCAGCCAAGGACATAACCCGGAGAACTATTTCCATTCAGTTGTCGGTCACTGGGTTAGAGTGTAAAGATAACTGGAATACTCTGTTCCATAGCCCCCGCTTTCGTTTCTTTTCTTTCTCTCTCTAAGCCACATAGTTGTACTGATTGGAGTTCTCCTTGTCCCTTTCCATGTAGTCCCTATCAATGAGTGACTCTATCCTCTTCTTTAAATCAGCAGGCTGCAAGACAGAGACCAAAACACATGGCATGAATTTACATGTGTGTTTGTTCAAGAAATATTGTTTGTTTTTTACTATTACTGCATCGTTTAAAAAAAAAAAAAAAAAAAAAAAAAAAAACATGCTCTTAAAGCACATTAGTAAAACTGAAAAAACATCTGATGTCACCTTTACAGGGAACTTGAGTTGGTTGTAAACCTCAGACACTAAGAGATTATGGCTCAAAGTCTTCCTCATCTTCATAATGCGAACAATGGCAGCATCTATCTGGTACTG